>JAWMRA010000078.1:15496829-15535562 GCA_035584735.1 Pseudotriccus pelzelni
GGCTTTTGTCCGGAAATTTATCCGGACAAACTATTTTCAATCCCCAAGGAGGGGGACTTTTGCAAACCCATGACAGGTAGTTTTTGTATCTGTAGCCAAATGAGCTTCTAGTAAACTGGCAACCCACAGATTTGTCCTTATGTCTACCATTTATACAAACAACATACACAGCAACTTTTGCCAATTCTTCTTCGCTTTCTACATTTAATTCTTTTTGGCCAAACACAAGTACAGTAGTCTGTCTCTTTATTTTGCTGTATACATGACCGCTTTTCACCGAAACAGAAATAGCTTACAGTGCAATAAATTTTCTGTGAAGGAATGTTTTGTGGGGCACACTAATTGCTTCTTATATTCATCATGTGCATCTCACCAGCAATGCAGATTATTACAGCACCAATTCTCAGGTACAAAAGCTACGTCCAACATAAAATTGATTTAAAGCATCAGAAGACAGGCAGCAATGTCCCTGCCAAGGGGAAAGCTACCCTTTTTGTCAAGCAGCACTTAATTCCTAGTGTAGAAAAATGTGATACACAAGGGATGGGCATCACAGAAGATGATGAAAGACTGGAAAGAAAGGTCTCATCTCCCACTGAAACAAAGTGTTCCACTGGTGTAAGACTATAGCCCTTGCAGCATCAACCCTGTCAGCTTCTTGTTGCAGATGCAGAGTCACAAACTACCCTGGACAATCCTCTCTCCTGTCTAAGGTCCAGCTAGGCTCCTGCAAACCCCTGTCCTGTCCTGTACATGTGGGAAGAACAGGTCTGGCCTTGCTCTCTAAAGATGATAGTTAGCACACATCGCCAGCTGATTAGTTTAGACCTGCAGTACTTCATATGTTCATTTTTATCACTTACAATTTTTCCACAGAAAGAAGCAACAATGAAACTGTAGTGACTATCTCTGTAGCAGTTACATACCTGCAAAGATGGAATTGGTACTTAAGCCCTTAAACTACGCATAATGCACTGACAATACTCATTGATTGAAGAGCCATTGCCTCTGTAAAGGCATAGCTGCTTCCGATAAAACAGTAAAACAGATTGTAAGTTTTATACTGTGTCATCCAGTAGATTTTCACATGAAACTAAATACCCATGTAAGACATTTTTAAAATGCAGCACAAAACAGTAATCCCTTTTCATTACTTTTGAAGTATATTTAAATTGTGGCATAATTTATCTATAAAACCTTTCAAGTGCAGAATTCCAGACATCAGAATCTTTTGTATATTTTTGATCTGTTCTTCTATACCTCTACATTTTTTTCTGTGCTGCAATTACAAAAAGACTTGCACTTTACGGTATAAAGCATTTTATATCCCTTTGTACCCAAACATAACAATAATTCCCTGATTACCTTTGGAACCCCTGCGTTGCACTGAACTTGCACCACATGAATGCCTACACAAATACCATTCAACACATAACTCCTGCTGCAAGATGGGTTCCCTCATCAGGTCAGCCAGGCCTCTGGTCTGACAGATGCTGAGCTCTATGGCAACAATCTTGGAACTCACTTAACCTCACCCTTACCTAAGTGGAACAATACGCATGCTTAGAGAGAGAAGAACTCGTATGCTTAAATGATGAGATTAAGGGCTTTGCTGGATAAGGATCAGATTCCCAAGCAGGATTTCATTTACTGTCATTAGCCATGCTGGTCTGCCTTCTCCATTGACTTTTTCAAGTTAGTTATCTTTTACAATGACATTATCTTTTCAGTGTTTCTATTGTTTTAATTTTGCCACATTGCCAACATATTTAATCAAACCAAATGGATTATAACAATTCTGGTTAATTTGATGCACTTTAATTCAGGGCACTGAAACTATCTGACTAGTAACAAACCAGCTGTGAAATAAATTACACATATGATATTCTTCAAACCATTTTTCTTCATTATCTAATATTTAAATTTTGCTTCTTACACATGGATCCTCTTTTTTCTTTACTGAACTGGATACCTGTTAGCCTTTCTGTTCAAGGTAAAAAAAAAAACAAGACAGAAAGGAATATATTCTTTTTGCAGGCATGTGAAGGGAAAAGTTGTATCTCAGAAACCACTTTCTTTAATGTTTAGGCAGTAAAGTCAATAGTGAATTTATTTGTCTGGGTCAGCAGTGTTAATTTTTATGTTCTTACACATGTTGCTTTATCTAATTTTTCTACTACTCTCATAATACATAAATCCCTATTATGAGATAAATATCTGCATGATAAGATAACACTTACCTAAAATATCAGGTAATGTAAGTTACTAAAACTGTGATTATTTTAGACCGAACCAAAACTGAACCTGGCATGTAAAAGGCCAGCTAAACAGGTCTTGAAATAAAGAACCCAGAAGTCAGTCATACCGGCATGGAAATCCTCCATGAATTCCCAAGGCAGAGTGCCTGCTTAGATGGAGTTCAGCTGAGGATGTCATAGACATAGGCTCTTGCATACAACACAGGGCAACTTTTCTTTTGCTATTTCTGTGTCAAAGAGTTGTACTTTTACTTACATCAGACAATTAGTACTTTTCTGAGACCACCAGTATAGGAGGAAGAGAGGAAAAAAGGCTAGGTATTAGAATGCAAGCAGCTATAAGGAGGAAAAGGGATTATTGGAATACAACCACAATTAGAAAAGGAGATTATGGCAGACACTGTATGTGCGTGCTCTACACTGTGTGGGTGGGAAGGGGGAATGATGACGACAAGGATGACACAGGTTAGTATTAACCTTGTTCTATTTTTACCCTCATGGTTAAAATGTTGTACCTGGTCCAATTTCCCACTTCTACTGTCTATATTTTGCAGGTGAAGCTGCTACGTGTCCCTATAAGCATGCACATAATTGAAGCTGAAATGGTGATTCTTTCTCCTGACTCAGGATAACAAATTGCTTGTGTGTTCAATGGAAACGTATCACAAACACCTCAAAAAGTCCCTCTCCTAATGAGTCAGGCTCTTCTCTCCCCTCTCAAAAGAAGCTACAAAAAATTACAACAGTGCTGCCCAACACAGTGCTGGACCAAGCTTGCTTGGGAATCAGAATAGAGGGGGAGATTACTATTGAGGATGTTGACCAGGGTCTATCCCATGACATAGAAACTTAAAGGAGTAAAAAAATCTAAATCATTTAAAAAATCACATTACATTAACTTATCCAATCCTTCAATAAGAACTTATGAGATAAACATTATTCAGCAGTACTGCCAGACCGAAAGTTTCCTGGGGTGTTTTCAATATATAATATATATTTTTATATATATATATATATAATTGTGATCTCTGCTGCTTCTTAGTAGTATGCTGCCCACATTTAAAAAACTGTGCAGCTTCTTACCAAAGTCACTGTGTTTGAGTTAAGCTAACTGTAATGCTTGGATGCCAACAAATCATGAAGGCAACAGAGATAACTTTTTAAAAAGAGCTTCCTAGTTTTCAGTGAGCATCTAGAGAAGGGAGGTGCTGATAGCTATTATTTTGTTGCAAGGACTGTGAGCTCACATGACCAAAGAGTTTGTGTCTTTACATCATTTACATCATAATGACACAGTCTGTGTCATTACATCATTTGGTAAAATCTTCTCAGAATACCTTGATAAAGGGCACTATAAGCAGAGAAGAACAAATGCACAGAGAACTCAGGACACAGACATAGAGTAGAAGCCACATGTCTATCTGAGCTCTGCCACAGGGCTGCTTCCTACCCCAAAGATCACAGTAACTCACCAAATCAAATGACCTTTCACCTGCCATGAGACAGTGGCTCTTCTGGGAGGAAAAAGTAATAATTCTATTTCTCTCTCCCACACTGAAAAAACCCCACACATTCACACACATTTTCTATTGCATACACAGATACATTTCTTGTGGTTTGTATCAGATAGAAACCCTTTTTTAAGCTTTGAATATACTCAGTTTAAAGGGACAGATTCTTATAATGTCCAGCCTATCAGACACAGGAAAGGAAGATACCAGTTATCCTCCCAAACCGAGGACACTTAGAAATGTCATCTTGATAACTTTGTACACGAGGAATTTTCATCAATCTAATGTTAGTCACTTCTTCTATTGTTCCCTTGTGATTTACAGGCATTTTCTTTACCAGCAGTATTTTCCGTGCCTGCACTAATAGAATGCAAATATTACCTGCAACAAGAGGCAACTAAAAATATGGTAAACTGAACCCTTGAGGCTACCTAAAAGGGAGTGGAGAAGACAGAGACATCTTCCCAGTGGAACACAGCAAAGGATTAGAGGCAGCAATTCCCAGCTGCAAGACAGGAGATTCCTATCGGACATAAAGGAAAAAATTCCCACTGAGTTAAGGACTGGAACAGATGACACAGTAAGTCTATGTAATGTCCATCCTTGGAGATACTCAAACTTGAATTGAAAAGGCAAACCTGTAACATTGCAGTTAATAACCTTTGAGCACGGGGCTGGACCAAATAACTTCCAAAGGTCCCTTCCATGATGTACTTTTATATGATTCAGAATACTTGAATTTCAAAATATTCAGTTCCTAGTTTGGATATTCAGACAGCAGAAGGAGTGGGAAAGAACTAAGGAAATATTGCATGCCTAGACGAATGGAAAGAATAATTTCATAGAAGTCTTAATCCACGTGAAAACCTCCCTTAGAGAGCTGTAGCTCTGATGGCCACACATAGCTCTATCAAAAGACGTGATTATGACTCTTCTACAGTAGTAGCAAAGGGTTCCTCCCTTATGATTTTCTGGCACTCAAGAAGGCAAAGATTCATACTGGGATGACATGCAGTCCTCCACCCACCCATCTGCCACAACCCTCTGCTACTTTAATTGAGCTATTAGTATGCTAAGCTAACTTCAGAAAAAAAAATTATAAAATTATCGTAACACATGAAATGTCAGTTAAAATTGCCATCACATCACAGTCATGCAGGTGTTCTTTTTAGGTCTTAGTCACTCTTCATCTGACCCATTTCTCCTCTGCACCTCTTCTTGATTCTGATGCCCTCTGAATAAGGATTCAGTATGAGCTTCCCTTTCAAGAAAACTCAATTGCACTTTTGTTAGGGCCATTACAGCCTTTAATCATCCAACTGCTCTGGACTTTTACATCTGCACTAAGCTGCCACGTAATGTTTGCTTGCATCCTGCAGTTGTTAAGGTGCTTTCATCTTACTTCAGTAGCTTGAATGCAAAGAATGGCTCAATTACAATTACTTCTTCCCTATCTTTACAGGCTGCACAGACATAAATGACTGGGTAGCACATCACATATGCACAACTTATGGCATGCATGAGTTACACTTATGAAAAAGTCCAATATTGCTTTAATGTTATCACACATAAGAATGCTAAAAGCATCTCAGGCACTAATCTCTATCTTTTTTTCCTGTTCGTAGAATAGATCAATAATCTGACCTGTTCCCCTAAGTGTGCAGTGCAGCAGCACTGCCAGCCTCTGAGCTGACTGTACCTTCCTCGTAGTACTGACTGCTGTAAGAACAGAGGTTTCTTACTTGTTGCTGTTTTGTCATCATAAAACTACAGAAGCAGAGGAGTAAAAGGGGCCTCAAGAAATTACTTAATCCACTGCATATGTACTGTATAGAGACCTGGTACTTTCAGAAATGTCAAATATTCATCTAACTCGCTCCTAAAAGTCTCCCACTGAGGGAGATTCCAATCTTTCTAAATAGCCTGTTTCTGTGTTTCACTAGCCTGACAGAGCATTTTTCCTACTATCTAACCTGAATATTTTTGCTTCCAACAAAATCGCATTATTTTTGCCCTTCCCTCCAGTAGTAGCTGACAATAAATTACCATAATTTTCCCTTTAACATCATCTCTGTCAGACTACTGTCATGATAAAACCCTTTCCCTCTTTTTTTTAGGCTGTACAAACTTAGTTGTTGTAATATTTTGAAATTAGCCATGTTTTCTCAATCTAGACTGCCTCCAGTTTGCTGTTGGTGTTTGTGACATGTTTTGTCCCCAAACTCCAGAGAAAATTCCTTTGGAAGTCTTGTCTTCACTGGGAAAAGCTGAACAGAACAGTCTCCATTTAGCAGAGAAACCTTTCTGAATAACCACAGCATGGCCAGGTATGTCCCATTTATTCTTCCTATGGACAGCAGTACTTTGTATGAATCACCTTCCTGTGATTCAAAAAAATTCCTCTGCTATTCACAACTGTGAATCTGATGCTACTCTCCAATATGCCTGTAATTAAACTAGGTGCCCACTTCAACTTTTTGTGGCCTTTTTTCATTACTCAAGTTACTACTGAACAGAAACAGACCAAAAGCAGATGCCCACTTTGAGATTTTCCCAGCCCAAAAGTGAACTAAGTCCAGTTTTATGAGAAGGAGATTATTTGCTTTATTGTTTACATGAAATTTCTGTATGTCCACATTTTCCTCACAAAAATGTCACATGGGACCATATAAAATCCTTACAAAAGACATATCTCACCTATTGCTTTCCCCCTGTTACAGCAGTTATCCTGTTAAACAATGATATTTTATTAATACCATTTGCTCTGACCCAGTCCAAATCAACCACTTACCAAGTTACTGGGTTCTAGGTATTTCTACAGTGGTTTCTATTAAATTGTTGTGGGTATCAAAGTTAAGCAGATGGGTCTGTATTTCCCTAGGTCATTATTTTTCTTCACTTTGTAAAGACATATACTAAATATTCTTGTATCTTACTTCTCTAGTAACTTTTTCTTTACCACTCTCCACATCAGCCCCTTGGAGCTTAACCTTAAATGCCTTAGCTGAGCATTTTTGTTTCTCCTCTTCGACGACATTCTGAAATATTAAAAGAAGCAGACCCTGATGCATTCTCACATGCCTCTTACTGTGCTTCTATTTTTTTTTCTCTGCATCAGCTAATTTGATATTGTGTTTTTAATGTCTTTCAAGAACTGGCAGCTATCCTGGCACTTTCCTTCATTTGTACATTATTTTTCCTAACTACAGGTACCTACCAGAACCTCAAGCCAGGTAAAGCATATTCTCCTAAGCCCATTATCCTTACCCTGCTGCTCCACCATCCTTTCTATTCTCAGGAAAGTGAATGCAATTATTTTGGGGCTTTTTCACTCCAATTCCCTTCCACCTCCAACTTTTCAAAAGTGATCTTCTCTCTTGGAACAGAATCTACCTCGTACAACCATTTCCAGAGTCACTTTCCTTGCCTTCTGTCTCCAAGAAAGAAGTCCATAGAATGTCTGTGTCTCAGGATCAGCTGTGACCATATTAACTCCTATTCTCTGCCAAATCTTCACAACTATTACTGCCAAAGAGCACATTCGACTGGCAGCACCTAAGACTTACCACAAATACTTGAAGGTCCTTGTAAGGACTTACAGGGAACTCAATTATTTTCTTCAATGGGCCAAATGCTTTAATATGCAGCTCCTGTCTGTGCAGTACAGTTTTAATTTCATCTCAAATGGAAGACAGATGTGCACTGTGGCTCCTATTTTTCATAGCAACTGGACAAGACAATCCATAATCAAAAGAAATCATAGCAATGCTCCATGCTTTTAGGTAAAGTTGATTGCTTTCAATTTAGTGTGAACAAAATGTATCACTGAAACAGACATCTTTCCTGGGTTATTTAGCTTCAGTGAACACAAACCATGTGGTATTTATGATTTTGCTCTCTTGTATAATCTAGCACCTCCAGGGCTGTGTTAGTCACAGCCTCATGGGTGTTTATTTGCTGCTTCTGATTTCTCCCCTTTCAGTTTGGCTTTTAACTTCCCATTTTCTTTGCCACACACAAGCACTGACAAGACAGACAGCCAGAGGAAAAGTTTGCCTGTTTCATCTTATGCAATGCCAGCCTTCACGAACTCTTATCTTTCTCAGTCAGAATAAAGATATCGCCACCTCAATTGTGGCCAAAATGGAAAAGCCACAACTATGCCATTATTGCTTTTTTCTAAATTTCTTCTTTCAAACTCAGCATAATTGAATGAAGCCACCAAGGCTTTACATACACAAGAACAATGAGAACTAATCCCTCAAAGGAGGATTTTTTCTGTTCTAAAACATTTGTAATACTGTTTTGTCTCTCGCAGAATGAAAAAAAAGAAAGTAGGTGATGGTCCTATTAAAAAGGTTTACTGGGCATAGCACAACAGAATTCCCCTGCTAGCTCATCCTGAAGTAAACTTCATATTGCACCATCCCATAATTCACATTTTTTATGTTATAATAGATTTACCTCCCCATGAAGTTCCTAATGAAGAAATTAATGTATCACCTGTCCAAATCTCCTCCTCAAAAGGTTGTACAGCTGAAGTGGTACCAAGTCATGATTTCAAACAGTGCTCTGTAAAGCAACTGAGATCTAGGTATATTTAAAACAGAAATTCTAAAGAAGCTTCAACTGAGTCTTCATGGCCTGGCAACACCATAACACAGCTTTAATTTTTAAAAAATCAAATAAATGGAAGGATCCTTTTGCAGAATCAGAGCTACCCTACATACAAAACTTTAAGACACTGGTCAGTAAAGAGCACAGGAGTCTGAGCAAACGCAATCGGCAGCTTATCAAGACAAAACATTTTCATAGAGAAACCCTAGTTACAATTCATTGCTTTATTATACACAAGGAGCAGTGGTAAAAATAACATTTAGGGAGCAGAAATATTCACTCAACTAGGGAGAAAAACCAGGGCCTAAGTTTGGGACCAATAATGTCAATAGAAGTATTTCTACTGGCGGCTGCTAACTTAGTTAAGGCTCTAAAAAACACACAGAATCTCATAAGAAAATAGGGCAGTCTGTGGTAACAGCAAGAACTTCACAGCTTTTTTTGCCTGCTCAGAACCACATTGCTTTTGTTCTCTCTTCAGCAATTAGGAAACATTTCAAAGCACCTTCCTCTTTTGTAACACCATTTCTCTATGATTCAGGGTTCAGACAGTAGCTCCAAGTGCTACTGTGTCCACAATATACATAATTCATTTTGTGTGTTTCTACATGAAGACAATAATTTAGTATAATTCACTGTAATTTACATTACTGCAATAGAAATCTTCCCTATTGAGTTTAAAAGCATGACTGGGGAAGTGCAAATCCAAACAATGGGGCTTGTCTAAAGGCTGGTTTTACAAAAGGAGTGAAGCTGAAACACACTCATCCAAAAGGCAGTTCCTCTCCTTGCAGGAGCGTGCAGGACTTGTCAGCTTAACCACTCTAGAACATGCCTGCCTTTTTCTGGTGACTATAAAAGGAGCTACAGACTCTGTAAGTTTCATGGGGCCCTAATGAGCAAGAACATTCTGAAGGACATTTTTAAAGATAATTTTATACGAACCAAAATGATGCTAAACCCAAAAGCCTCTTTTCTCTTTCCCCCCCTTCTTTTAATAAACTACTGGAATGATTAATTCAGAGAGACTAGATCAGATAGATTTGAAATTAAAGTGTTTTGTAAACCAATCTCTCTCTGCTCACTGCGTCTGTGCAAGGCAGTTCCATACTTCCAAGGGTTTGGTTTCAGCAAAGTCAGCCCTTTTCTGAACTGCATTCTGACATTCTTTCTGGAGCCCAGGAAACTTCATCACCACTGACACCTGGCTGTCTTCTTTCTGCACATCCCAGCTCCTTGTTCCTTGCCACAGTACTCTTCTCCCATAGTCTGCAGCCTCCAGCCCTTTCTGCCCAACAAAGAATGAGGAGGAGACCACTCTCCCTACTATTGTAGTGCCTTCAGTCACTCTGTTTTATAGAGACCTAACATGTAAACTGAGCACAAAACCAGCAAAATTATATTATCTATCACACTTGAATTAAAGTCTTTAATCCTCAAGTATCTGAAGCAAAGAGCAACAAGCACTCTTATGTGACTGATGCTAAAGGACATTTGGTTATCTCAGATTTAACCCAAACCAATGCAAATGTGCGGTTTGGTGGTTTGTTTTATTTTGTTTTTAAATAATCTCACATTTTTAGTAAAACTGTTATAAAAAGTAAAATGTACAGAAAGCAAAGTGCTGTTAAATATTAGAATGTGAAAGGCATAGTATTCACATGCTATTTAATTACATAGTGGAATGGTAAAACTCAAGATATTTTTTCTGGACTTCTCCTTTACTGCATGGTGGCAAAAATCATTAGAAGTTATTCAGAACCAGCTTTCTGTATGTAAGTATTCTCCAGCAAGGTGGGCCATAACATATCCTTACCAGTTGCTTAAAAAATGTGAACTGTGCAAAACACAATGTAATATGAAGTAGTCATCATGCAGAGAAATTATGAGTGTTTAGTAAAACTTTAAAGCATCAAATGACAGTTGTAGCCACACATCTCTGGTCTTGAGAAAATAGGATATGATTCAAGAATGAAAAATTGCTATAACTGGGAAGCAAAGAGGGATACTTTAGAAATGGAGAAATCAAGACTGATTCAGACACGTAATAGATCAAAATATCCAGTGTTGGTCTGAATGGAGCAATTATAACCATACATATTACTGAAAAATGACCCATGCTGAGAAATATGCAAAAGCAATTTTCAGTTGTTTAATTTTTCTTCCATGTATGTCAATTGGAAATACCTAATAATATTTAGGAAATTACAGCTTTCCTCCACAGACACCCACCCTGACATAAACCCCAAACAGACTAGTTATTTTCCACTATGTTAGTGGAATTTGGATTTTCCCACTCCTGATAAAACTATCACAGCAATAAGAACAACTCCAGTTTTCATACCTCTACTCATTCCTTACAGAATCACAGAATATCCTAACTAGGATCACTGAGATCCTACTCCTGGCCCTGCAAAGAACAACCCCAAGACTCACACCACGTGCCTGAGCGTGTTGTCCAAATGCTTCTTGATTCACTACAACAGTTTGGGTTTTTTTTTAGTACAAAACCTTCACTCAAATGGAATTCAACTACTGAAGTCCCAACAGCCGCAACGACATGAATTTCTTCACTAAACTTTAGATGTACTAGTCTGCCGATCAGGCTCTGTGCCTTCTTTTCAGGCTGCAGACTCAGAGGCTGCAGATATTTTCAGCCAAACGTCTTTGCTCATCGAGAACAAGCATTAGCTGCCTTGCAACACAGACTGCAGCTCCTCTCTCCCTCTTCCATGCACAGAGAGGTGCCATGAAGAGTGACACCATTAGCTGAAAGAGGAAAGAGATCAAGCTAATGGAGAGAAAACTGCTTTATTGCCAGCCATCAGGACTCCTACATGGTGCTGGAAATGTCAGCAAGAGACAAGGGGAGAATTATCCATCTTGCTCTAGGTTTAGATTTTTTGTGCCCAGCCTGCTTCGGTATGTTTGGGGTTTTTGGTTGGTTTTTGGGGTTTTGTTTGTTTTGTTGTTGCTGTTGTTGTTTTTTGCGGAGGGGGTGGTGGTGGTGGTGGTATTTGTTTTTTCTAGGGTTTCTTGTCTCTCTTCATATTTTACATCACCCAGACTCACAGCTCTCAAACAGCTGAAGCCTCATTCAAGTTAAGCTACACAACAGCAGTGAAATATTTTAGCCTTTTTAAAAAAAAAAAAAAAAAAGGAAAATATCAATACCTGGATCTTTGGACAGTGGTTGCTCCTTTTTTGTAGAAACCACACTGCAACCTATAATTGCACTATTAGCATCTTAATTCCACAGTAGAAGAAACATCTCCCTTCCTCAAGGCAACTGGATGTGCTGAGACTGGTATTTCTTTAGATAAATATACTCCATAGATTGGACACCATATAACAAAGCAGAGGATTTTGTTGTTGTTGTTTAAAAAGAAGGATGCACTTCAGTGAGTTTCACCATTTATTAGAATTACACTCAATGTTGAAGAGGCAACATCATAAGAAACTCTTCCACATATAGTAGGTCAGTGAAGGATCCGAGACTATTAAGCCACACAAGATTTGGGCATTAATTATACTCATTATTCTCTGACACATATGTAAATTGTGCCATCACTATTCATTTATGAATCTGGGAGGAAAATTTATACATATTTCATGAATTCTGAGACTCTCTTTGTGACCACAGTTAGATTTGCAAACATCTGGAAGCATCTGATTTGCTAAACTTCTCTCTCCACAGAGCAGATGCAGCAGCGCAACAGCACAGCAGATTCACTCCAGGCCAGATGCAGCACTGTACAACTATTGTTCAGCATTCTTAATTTTACCCACGATTTAATGCAACACTCTCTTCTTTTGGCCTTAGCGAATACTTATCCCTAACCAGCCATCTCTGAACACACCATTATTCCCTTGAACCCACACACAGGCTGACCCTTCTCAATCACATCAAAAATAAGCTTGTTCCTTTTACTGTCAAGACCCACAGCAGTCCTAATACCATTTCTTATGCAGTGAGAGATCTACTTCTAACCCAAATCAGCTCACAGGGCTGGCATCCATTCCTGGGTACCTGTAGGCATAACATGCTTCTTTTCTGCTTTGAAGGAGCTGCCTAAAAAACCCCAGAAATCTGTAGCACTATCCTCCTTCAATTCCTCCTTAATAACTCTCCTGTATCACAATGCTGAGAAATGCTTGCAGCTGCCTGAGATCACAGCTGACTTCTGTTGCCCCTTCAATTCTCCTCTTCCAAAGCTATTTGCTCTATTGCTTCAATCTTCAATGAAAGCTCTCTGCTATGAAGGGTCACTTCCAGGATTGGAAAAGAGTGAGTAATTGATACTCTCCACATTGTGCTGGGCTCTCCATCTCAAAGCAAATTCATGAATGGTAGTTCTTTGTAAAGGATCTCCACAAAACCAGAAAGGAGTTTTATCAGGGGATCTCAGCTTGTTACACACATTATATTTAACTGAAAAATAATTAAATTTGGAAATGTTTTTGTAATGTTGAAAACATTATATTCTATTATGTGGAATATTATATAAATAGCAATTAATATGTAATAGTGATACAAAAATTAAACTTGCATGCTGTAAGAGGAGATTGTATAGCATGACAGTATCATCATCAAGTTTAGTGTGTCCTTAAATGGATACTAAATGGAATAGTCTGGGACATCCATAATACAGCATTCATGGTTGCTGGAAAGCATGAGGAAAATGGACTGCAAAAACTGGACAACAAACCCTTCCTAAACAGCATCTTCTAGTGCTACCACAGGAAACAGAACGTTGCGCTACATGGACTATTGGTCTAACTCAGCAGGGCATTGCAAATGTTCTTGAAATGTTCACACTAGAGGCAGAAAAACGCCTAGAAAGAATATTTTGTCAGTCTTTTTGGCATTCAGCAGTGAAAGGAATGTATTTGTGTTACACTTTGTAATTCCTTCTACCTCTCCAAAAATGAGAAGTTGCTATAAAAGGCTTTGGTATTAAAAAATTGTATCTTTTGGTGGAAAATCACTCCTTACAAAATTTTTCCCCTACCAAGGTAAGTTTTAGCTCATTAGATAATAATAATAAAAAATTCATGATAAAAATAATGCATGTTTCCTCTATTTCCTATAAAAATATATCAAGAACAATAAAATATACTGTTTACTTATGTGATTCACAAACCCAAATTCATCTCAAATATCGCACGCATAACTATGTGCCTTTTGAGAATGGACCAAGTGTTTCTTAAAGTTCTACCTGATCTCTGTAGGAAACAAACTGTGGAAATATGTTGCATTATGATTCTGGCTTCTGGCTTACAGTAGCAAGTAAAAGCAGCGTAACACCTACTGCTTACCTTGCTGGGGTATTTTCAGCCTTCACTCTTTCTTGACCAAGTTGTTCTTTGCAACAGATCAGGCAAGGGCTGTGCTACTTGTCCTCTCCACTTGCCCTGGACCTACACGCTCAGCTGTGGGGCCTGATAT
Organism: Pseudotriccus pelzelni; assembly: GCA_035584735.1. Lineage (NCBI taxonomy): Eukaryota > Metazoa > Chordata > Aves > Passeriformes > Tyrannidae > Pseudotriccus > Pseudotriccus pelzelni. The sequence goes on from JAWMRA010000078.1 coordinate 15,510,665, forward strand.
GATTTACCTCTCTGCTTCATCTTCCATCATTTAATTTCCAACTTTCTCAGACATGTTCTCTTCTGACTAACATCCAGAGCAGAAAAAAAATAGGCTATAGCATTAGCTATGTCATCATGCTGATGTCTGCTGACATGAAACTGCTAAGCTGAATCATCCCAAGCATAATAGTCATGGGATTTCTTTTAAACACAGTCTCAATAGGCCAGTTTCTTCTGCCTGTCTCTCTGAATGCACGTGATGAAGCTTAATGCACCTGGCAGGAATCTTCCCTCCAGCAGTATTCTTTATTATAAACGTGATTAGAACAACATCCAAAGAGGAACAGATGTTCAGTCTATCTGAGTGCAGCCCACAGAGATAAGGGCATTTCTGAACTGAGAGCACTGTTATTCTGTACAGATGTATTCCTGTTTCACTTTCATTCCCAAAGGTATTTTCCTTAAAAATACTGAACCGAGAAAGTCTGGTTCCTTTATTACCAAAAAAATGCTAATGATGCTAAAAGGTCTCACACTATTATTTCCTCTAGTTTTAAATTAGTAGTTAAAATTCATATTCTATACTAATCTCAGATGTAGGTCCTCACATGTGTTAAGATGAGCACAACATGGTAACTTTGCAATTCTCCTACAAATACTATTCTAGAGTGTAACATGAAGTGTGTTATGCGAAAAGGTTGTTTATTTTCCTAAGTAAACATTACGTACATTTTTAACCAATTAGAACTACACTGAAAGGCTAAATCAAAGTATAAGACTGGCTACTTATGTCTTGACAATTTATAATATATATAATATTAAAAATCATTTCTTTTAAAAGAAAAAAACAAACTTCAACAACAGCTCCTACTCTCTTAGAAACAGATTTCCAGCTCACAGAACTGCAACTTCAAAATGCTTAACAAGATCAGCTAGAAGACATAACCAGAGACAGAAATACAGCGAACAAAATTAAACTCAAATGTTCAGTAGAAAGTGAGGAATTTCACTTAAAACTGGAAAAAAATATTTTCTATGAAGGCATGTGCCATTAGGCAATTATTTACACGAGGAGATTTAGCAGAAATGTCATGTTTATCCAGGATTCTGCAGAAAATAATTCCCATCATTCTGAAGCAACTGGTTTTGGCTTCTATAGACATACTAATAACTGTCAGATGACCCACACCAATAGATCAGCTCTAAATTCCATTTAGTTGTAGATAACTATTTCTTTCTGCTTAATCATTTCTAGTCAGAGGACAATCCCTTCAACCTGGACTGTGAACATCCACTACCTCATTGTTGACATATGCCTTGGAAAAAAAGCAAATGAAACTGCCAATTTTAGTTAAAAATGGAATGTCCAACTATCTCATCCTAGAATTTGAGACCACAGGTTCAACAGGTACCAAATCACATAAGAACAGATTCATTTCAGGGAACAGAGATGGAAGGTGGGGTAGAATAGTTCACACCAAGACTGCAGTAATCTCATCATAAACCCATCCAAGGTCTTCTCCAGTATTCAGAATAGATGGTAACTTAAGAGGTATGACAATTTAATGATAATTCCAATGTTTGGGACTAAAATCTCTCAAGAACTCTTAACAATATAATAGGGTAGTCTTTTTAGCTTCTTGGTCCCTTTTGGCCTCCAAACTGTACCTCAGCCACTTCCTTTAGCCTAGTTCAAACCTGATTAGCCTCTTTTCCCCAAAATCCAAATATGACCAAGTGTAATACGAAAGAGCTACCAAAATCTATGAGATACATCCAAAATCACCACACTGTATATACTAAGAAAGACACAAGAATTGAACAATACAGTTCCTACAACCAATGCTGAAGACAGAATTAGGAGAAAAGAAACCCGGCAACAATCTTTCTTTCCAGGCTGGTTTGCCATTGATACATTGCATGGGACACATTCTAATGAGGTGAGGATTTTATCCTCAAGGAAAAAAAAAATTGATAACACCTAAATATATAGATTTAAATGCTCAAGAGAATAACTTTGTTGGTAAACTGCGGTGGTGGCCCTAAATCCATTACTAAATGGTGAGTTTTGCCATGTATCACAATCCATTCCTAGTGGAATTTGTGACATTTTCTCCAAAATCTCCTGCCCATGGATCCCATTACAGAACACAAAAGGATGATGATGAAAAGATATATAGTCTTAAAGCTACAGGTCACCTTAACAGCTGCTGTGAAAAGCAGACTGCAACAGCCCTGTAAAGCTGAATACAAGCTGAAAAGGTGCCACTTCAACAGAGAAATCTGTTTTATGACAGTTTTCTTTCACATACACTATTATTACAAAGAAAGCTTCACCAAAGTCAATATTGAAATTTATTTTTCTACTCATGCATATCTACGAATACACACACCAACTGAAATCCACTGCATTCATGGATCTACATGGGCAGTGACAGAAAACATCCAAGACTGTTCCATACACTCTATACTACCACTTTAATATGTACAGCTCGGCATAAAAAGAGCAGATATAAAACATACTCCATATGTAGGCTTGTGTTTTTCACATTAAGAACACAATTCCACGTGAAATAGAATTTAAAATGTAGACACTTGACTGTTTCCTCAGAGTCTGTTCCATCCTGGCTGTTCAGCATCCCTCCCTTCAGGGCCAGAAGTTTCAGAGATGTGAGTTTCAAATGCCCAGCTGACACAAAGGAAACTGGTTTTTCCAAGATGGTTACTGCACAAAGAGCTGACATCTTTTGATGTTAGTCTAACTCAATAATTTGTTACGATTTCCAACGCAAGCTATTTTAAAAAACATCTTCCAGTGGAATTCAGAAGATTTTGGAATAATTTTTTTTAGAACTTAAGCATTATTGAGAACTTGTTTCCATTATTAGATACCATTGTACCATTGAGATATTTGGCAGGAGATTTGTATTTAATTAGCTAACAAATCATAAAATACAACCAATTCTTCAATCTCAACCTTATCAAACACTGATCAAATGACAGCAAAAGCCTTGATTGTTGTGAAAACCTCACTATTCCTGTCGGAGATATTCTTCTTTATTTTCCTCTGGGTACAAGAGGAAGGTTTTTCCAAACAGGCTGTGAATCTATGAAAACTATAATGATCAAGCTCTTTTTTCACAGATTAGTCAAAACTAAAGACTGAAGCATACAAATTACAGGCCTTACCTTGCTCTGACTTAATTTGAGGAAATCCTGCTGTTTCCAACAGCATTTGGGCAGGAGCCTGCTTTTATTGGCTTATTTATCAATTTGTGCATTTACACTCACCACAAAAAAGGAATTCAGTTAAATAGTTTCTATGCTTTCATTTAGGAAAAAAATCTCCATACTGTGTTCTTTAACTCTTATATGTTAGCCATACTTAAAGAAATGCTACCAGAGGAAGACTCCCATGGCAAGCCTTTCACCAAAGAAAGATTTTAGGTAGCAAATCCTATGAGTCCCATTAGATTTTGCATCTTAATTCTGAAGGCGCGGCACTATCCATATAATATCAAAACAAGAATCCTGAACTCAGAGCAGAACTTTAAATCAGGACACTGAAAAGCCTAAACAACAGCACTTACCACTTTACGCATAACCACTCTAGAAAAAACCACTGAACAAATTACTTGCATCTCATTCGTTGGGTTTATACTCAACATTGAAATACCGACTAAAATAAAACTTTCATTTTTCTTTATTATTTACCTCAAGAACTAGCCAAAGCTGGTCTCCATTTTTCACATCTTTCTTATAGTACATGCCGTAGAATTTGACTACATTGGGATGATCAGAGAGAGCTTTCAAAATGTTGTACTCAGCTTCAATTTCTTCATCAATATCCTAGTGTCACAAATGAGAAATACATAGCAGTTAATAAATAAATAATGATAGCCATTTAAAAAAACCCAACACACAGCATTTTCTGGCAATTCAAATGTAGTTTGAAATGATACAAAGGAAAGAAGCAAACAGAACATCAACATACCAATTAGAGGGCTACAAAGCTTGGTTCTGTTTACGCAATACAAAACAATCATCTTTTTTAAATTTTGTCTTTATCAATTTCCACTATCAAACATACAGGGTATGACAGAGCAGCACTCAGGAGAAAGGGGAAGGAGTAAGGATCACGTGGATGACAAGCTGTCCAGGAGCCAGCAGTGTGCCCTTGTGACCAAGAAGGCCAATGACATCCTGGGGTGCATTAGGAAAAGCACTGCCAGCAGGTCAAGAAAGGTGATCCTGTCCCTCTACTCAGCCCCAGTAAGGCCACATCTGGAGTGCTGTGTCCAGTTCTGGGCTCCTCAGCACAAGAGAGACATGGAGCTCCTGGAGTACATCCAGGGTAGGGTGACAAAGATGACTAAGAGACTGGAGCATCTCTCTTACAAGGAAAGGCTGAGGGAACTGGGCTTTTCAGCCTCGAGAAGAGATGACTGAGAGGGGACCTCATCAATGTCTATAAACATCTGAAGGAAGAGTGTCAAGAGGATGGAGTCAGGTTCTTCTTGGTGGTGCCAAGGAATAGGATGAGAGGTAATGGGCAGAAACTGATGCACAGGAAGTTTCACCTGAACATGAAGAAGAACTTCTCTACCGTGTGAGTGACCGAAAACAAACAGTTTACCCAGAGACATTGTGGAGTCTCCCTCACTGAAGATGTTCAAGAACTGTCTGGACACAGTCCTGGGCAATATGCTCTAGGATGACCTTACTTGGGCAGGGAGGTTGGATCAGATGACCCACAGTTGGTCCCAGTAAAAACTGTGGAATCTATAAGTAGGTAGATATGCAGATGCCTTGGGAAGTTACACGTTACCGCATTAGTCTTAAGGGTATCCCCCGCTAGAGATGGTGCAGTTGGAATTACCTCGCTATGCACAGACAAGTATTACTGCAGCCACATCTTACTCATTTACCATCCCACTTTCCAAAATTATCTGTGAGTTTTTTTCATTTTCTACTGTCATAGAAGCTGGTGACATCCACTATTTCTCTGGGTTTTCCTACAAAACTATAAGTTGTGGCTTTTTGTCAGTCTTTCCTTACATGCCTCAGGTTTCTTAGACAGTGAGGGAAATCCATTTGGAGCTGAGAGATGAGAATGAGTTTTGCCAACACATGCACCAAGAGCTGTGCAAACCCCTTCAAACCAAACATGGATGCCAGCAATGGCAGGCACTGGATGACTCAGGTAAACCCTTTTCACCTCTGTGCTGGAATTGCTCAGTAGGGACATGATTAGATGATATTTCAGTCCTGCTGAGAAAATACTCAATTCCTCCTGATCACAAGTAAGGCAGAATAGCTGTAGTCTTTTTCCCTATTGGTTAGATCTCAAAAAATGTTAACATACTTGTTTCCAGACTTCAAATATTTTTAATATAATTTGCTATTTACAACTACACAAAATTAAAAATCCATTCTAGAAGGGAGCTACCTTGTGAATTCCACTATCCATACGAGTGGATTTTGTATCAGTGAAAATCATCTACTCAGTGCCAAAAACCTCTCTCATCACTGCCAAATAGAAGTGACCATGGCAGAGACCATGGCAGAGAAAGGGGACGCTTTGTTTTTCCAGTGAATGGTGCTCCTTCTCATTCCGTTCAACCCATCTGTCTCAAGAGGACTTTGCTTGCTTGCTTCTTATACATTTCTCTCCAATATCCAATTCAGGTTCCTCATATAAGCCCTTTGTCTTGAGACCAGTTTGATTGGTCTACAGGAAATTTGTCAGTCACCAGTATCTTCAGCAAGCAGGCCAATAACCTTTCATATTGAGACTACAAGAATACGTCTTCTCACAAGGAAGGGTTTTAGCAATCTTGTTATTGGATTAACCAAAAACCAGAATATTTTCATCTTTCAAAAAAAAGGAAGTATTCACTTTAAGTTAATATTTTCCATAAGCACAACACAGAAAAAAAAAATACAAGGAAGGAAGAAAGAACCAAGGTACTGAACATGGTAGAGGACAGAAAGAGTGGAAGTACGGATGAAGAGAGAAAACTCATCTGTCAAAAATAAAAGAAAAAAAGGAAAAAAATACAGTCAAAACCAAAGAAACTAAACACAAAACATACAATAGTTCTGATTGCCTTGGGGAAATATGAAGAAAATTAGCCCACTGTCCTACTGTGATTTAATAGAGGCTTCTGTCTCCTGAGGGGTACTCAGAATTTATGAGACTTTTGCAATTATAAGGAGAACCTACATGAATATTCATCTATGCCTATTAAAAATAAAAAGCTTCCTCTGTATTTTCTGAAGAAAGAAAACTTGAAATGTTTGGTTGAATATTAATATGTTTACCTGCATAAAAGTACCTTTATTAGAAATAGTTGAGTGAATATTTTCATCGTATATATAGGATTATCTGGCTAAGAGTTCTAAAGTACAATGGTATTTACTTAATAGTCCTGAGGACAACACTGAGATTTTCTCAGTTCCATCTTCATATATTCTCATTTCAACACCTTTACTTTCCTGTTTCAGTTTCAAAAAGCTGAGCTGTTATTCAACAAAAAGAATCTGAGCTCTAAAGAATTAAATATGAAATGTTAATTTCAGTCTTATGTCCCCCATGATAATGTAGGTTCCCAGTTTAATTTGGAAATATCAGTTAAACGAAGTCCTATAAAACCCACATTTCCTCTGCTTTGTTTCCAGTCCACCTCTCAAGTGGCACAATTCTGAAACTGTCTTCAAAGAAAAAAATTGTAAAATGTAAAGAAGAAAATACATAAAGTATCTTTTTCTTCATTGCAATGGCTCCCTCTGCAGCCGTTAATAATACTTTCAGTTTAAACAAAAAGAACCTGTTTATTGCTTTCACCCTATTTCTAACGTAGGATTGTCATTTTAGTAGTAAAATAGAGGTACAGCAGCTACTCCAGACATCCTGTGGACAGATGGGAGAAAAGAATAGTATTCTCAGAATAAAAAGAGTAATACATTCAGTTAAAAGAGTCAAGTCTTGGAGTGCAGCTTTGATTGCATTACTTCAATTTTTTCATTAAAATAAGGAATCTATTTTCATCAGTTCTACCTTTGTCCTTCTTCAATTTCTTATTGCATCTTTATCCATTCTATTTCTTCCCTTTCCTTTAAACTCTATTCCCTTTTTTCCTTCTTAATCTACTTCTCTTTCCTCTAGCATCAGCCTTACTACCTCTTCTTTCTTCCCATCATCATCCTTTAATATTTTCCTTCAACCTCGGAAGTGAAACTGAACCTCGGAACACTGAAATTTTTCCTGATTCCTTCAGCAATTCCTGCCATAGCCAGCTGCCACTTAAGAATCATTCCTGAACACTTGTGAAACACGTGAAAGCGGAAGCATTTCCTGCTAAACAGGCATTTAGACAAACACGAGTGGCAAGGAAGTCCTGCCTATTCATTGTAAGCGCAAGAACCTTGTTTACAGAAAGCAACAAAGTCAGAAATAGTTTCCAATGCATTTGAAGTCATCAAGATCCTTTATTGCTTGGCTGCAAATTATGTTTACTCTGGGAGAGGTACGTGGTATTGAACTGAGATGAGCATCCTTTTGCTGCTTTGAAAGCATGCTGAAATAAAGAGCAGGTCAACAAAAAACACTGCAAAGATAATGCAACACCCTGTGTTTTCACCAACACATTTCATGGACTTTCGGGCCATGGGATCGTAATTTGACAGTCTGTGTGTTATGCAGAGGTAGACAGAGGCCACTGTGGCTGTGCAACTCCAGAACTGCAGAGTTCCACATGGCATGATGTGCTCTTGCCTTCCCGTCCAGAGGCTGTGCAATTGAAGCACAAGCCTCACAACCCTATAGTGGGAGTACAAAAGATGAACTCAAACAGGCCACTGAAACAGGGACAGCTACTTGTGCATGTTTTGTGGGTTACTGTTCTTGAGAAAAATCCCAAGTGATATGCAGCACCACTGAAGTCAGTGGGGTATGTATGCTTTTAAAACCACACTAATGTTCTTCCCTACTCTTTGAGCATTAATGTGCCACCCAACAAATGTCAGTTATTGAGGAAAAAAACCATACTACACAACATAATAATTCCACCTCCCGGTCACCTGGTGCTCTGTGTGGAGGAGCTACTACCTTTGCCTTTTCCATTTGAAAAGGTGGATCCCTCTGCAGTATCTACATATTTTGGCACAGTCTAAAAATCCAGAATGAACAATAAAAATAAAGTATGCTATTTTATTTTTGAAGTATCACTCATAGCATGTAACCCAGCAACAAGCATGTACTCAGATGCTTGAAGGTACATCTTAAGCACTTAGAAGCACGCATCTTTCTTACCGGCTAGTATGTCAAAAGAAAATAGAGGCAAAAGGAACAACAGTAAGAACAGAATAAGCTAGGACTCCTAGCACTGAAAAGGAAAATAATCAGTTCGGCTTCTGAAAATAAGAGAGAAACCAGGATAGACCAAAGTAAAAGTAACACAGTTTACATATACTTCTGACTTCTACCAGTGCAACCACTTCAAAGATCACTTATGATAAGAAAAATGTATTGATCGTTAGCCTCATACTTTGCAGACTGAAGCAATTTATTTCACTGTCACTTTTAATGCAAATGATCTACAAAGAGAAAAAAAGACTACATAAATTAACAAATAAATAAGCACAAAACAAATAATTTAAGTAGCTTACGTGAACAGGATCCAAAATTTTGACTGCTGCTTTGCTGCCATTTTTCTTATTTAACACCTTGAAAACTTTTCCATATGTTCCTTTGCCAATAGTCTCAATTATTTCCCAGGTATCAGATGGATCAGGAAAGCTATCAAATATTATTGTTTTCCCAGTCAGCGGAAGCATCTCAAATGATGGCTCCTAGGAAAAAGAGATCTCAATGTTCACTCAACAAATGGTTAATAGCAATTGGTTTCCTATGAATGTGAACAGAAATACAGTCTCAAACACTAGAAATGTTTTTGCATATAGTGTGCATGCACAGAAAGCATAATGAACAAGAACTTAATACAGGTATGTGCAGTCAAGATAGTATTAAATGAAGGGTAATTCAAACGAAAATTTGAATGAGTTTCAGGCTTGAGTGAAGCCAGTGGAAGTTTTCCCATGCACTACAAGGAAAATATAATGTCACTCTAGGATTTTGGGGTTTTTAATCACTTCATATATAAATGGTTTGTAATTAGCTCATATTTGGGAATACACAAAACAATAACCGAATTGGGGATGATAAAGGGATTAGGATTCATAACGCCAAAGCCCTTCTTCAAGGGATCCAATACTGAAGGAATTTCAAAATTTCTCTATCTGAGCTTTAGTTTTTAGAATGGAGGCTATTTGTTACTGTATATGAAATCTGTAACTAGTGATTTCTCCAAGGGAAAAAAAGTAAAAAGCTATCAATAGGTGCCTTCATAAGAACTGAGGCATCCAAATCATATTGAAACCTCTCAGTATACAGGCTATTTTCTACAGAATATGTAATTTTCCATCAAAATCTAGGGCCTGTTATGTCCCTCATTACAAGAAAACACAGGAGCTTCTGACCCAGTTTACAGTAGAAGATATGCAGAGTTGAAGAAAGGAAGATTTATCTCCTCCCCTTCAAAGATGAGCACTTAGGACGCAGGAACTCACAGAACAGTTTCATATATTTAGCCTGTGTCAGAGCCAAGCAGGAAACTCTGATACCTTGAATCTCCAAACACACCTCTAAACAAAGGTCCACCTCTCTGCACAGATGTTTTACATCAAGCAGAGCATTCTAAGAAAAAACAGGTACCAAACCTACAGTTTCAGACAGCTTCCCAGGCTTCATTAACTCCCTATATTATGACAGTATGCAGCTGAAATCCATTGACTTGAAGTATCAATTGCTTATTTGTCTGCAGAGACTGATACAATGAGAACTGATAAAGGGCTGAGGAAACATGATCCTGCAGGTGCTATTTGGCTATCAGAAAAAAGTGCTAAAGAAAATGCCATATGCTTGCATTTTCCTCTGAAAATCATACCAGTTGCACATCATCTTGTCTCAAGAAAAGTCACCACATACCTCACAAAACATGCATTTGATAGCTGTCATACTTAGTTCAATAATTTAAGAGTGCTATTCCAAAAAGAATTAATGTGAATAATTCTTGCTTTTGATTTAACAGCTTCAAAATCATAACTTGAATAAATTATACTGAACACTGTGTTTCCTCACTTTCACCAAGATTAAGAACATGCCCTTGCAGATAAATTGTTTAGTTTCCACTTCTATTATTAAAAATATATTAAATAGAATGATTTCAAGTGTTCTGTTCTGGGTGATGAATAATGTTTTATTACATCTCACTGAAGTTGAGAAAGCTGATAATGATTTAGCCTCATATTTCAGCAATAAATTGGACTGTCTCTGGAATACGTCTGGATCACCAACCATCTAGATATTTTATCATACCCCTCACCATCAAAAATTTACTTAAAAAAACCACCACAACTTACAACTTGATCCAAATCCCTAAGCTGGGAACGTACCCTTGAACCACTAGAAAAATCACTTTGAAATACTTCTGTTGTGCTCAGCGTGACAGTTCACTCCACTTCTGCTCAGATTTTGACTAACCTGGCTCCTGGTAAGACCTGATGGATGCTGGGAGCAGTGTCAGTAGTTCAAAGCATGAGCACCAAGTAGGCTTACAGGTGGCCTGAAAAAGCTCAAGAGATATTATGCACCATCATCACCAGCAAATCTGTCTCCTATTAGCTTTCCTACTGCAGTTTCCCCAGAATCTGCTAACTTACGAAAATGCATAGGCCCTCCAAGCTGGAGGTATAAATAAAACGCCTTCAAGCTGGAAGGTGTAAAACATCAGCTTACCCCAAAAGCTTTTGAAGCAGATTCAACAGCAGCTGGACTGCTGAGGCTCTCCTGTTCCTTGGTGTGACACAAGGGACACCAGCACCATGACTGAGGAGCAGGGATAAGCAGTCTCTTACTCCCAGCTAGGTTCCGTTCTTTTGTGTTTGCTTGTAAGTTCATGAGTTAACAGTTTTATGTTATAAGTTACAAAGACTCACAGCTTGAATAGTGAATAAATGAATTCACTTGATAGAATGACCTGCTCAAAAAGGGATTGAGCTCCTGTTTGTTGTGTTTGTTACAGTTCCTAATGAGCTCATGAAATAAAGTTTAAATCACAAAGTACACTGTCCTGTAAATTTAAGAGCGCCAAACAGAGTGTGACACAGTGATCAAATTCAGGGTATTCGAGGCAGGGAAAAAATAGATTTGGAGTTCCAAGACAATAAACCAATGCGACTGGGGTTTTTCTTGTTTTGTTTTAGGTTTTCTTTCGTTTGTTTGGTTGGTTGGTATTTTTTGTTTGGTTGTTTTTTTCCTCTGAGAGGGGGATCTGGTATCAGTTATAAGAACAAATTGGCTGAGCATTCTTATGAGCCAGTCCTGTATAATTTTTTGCTTCATATAAAACATACACACCCTACGCAGCAGACCTCAAGCCACATATTAGAGATACTCAGAGACGCCCTGTTCAGCATCCAAGCTGGCAGATCACTGCATTCTCTGTCATTTTCAGTATCTAGTGAGTTTGGAAAGGGAAGAGGAAGGCTCATAAGAACACAGTATATCTCCTGTGGACTATCTGATTGCTACAAAGGCAATTCAATTAAGTACATTTATCACATGTAAAGCTTCAGACACAAACCAATTGTCCTGTGGAGGCTTTACAGTCAAGGCCACAGAGCATTACAGACAACATCATTGAGTGGGAATAAGCTTGTAAGTTTGCACTGAAAGCTCGACGGAGCCTGAATTTCACATAGAATATTACACGTTAATCCAATATTTTTACTACTGTTTCATACCACCTAAGTGTGCAACTTCTCTCTAAATCTTTCCTCCTGATCGTTTCTGAATGGACCTTCATCTCACCTGGATGAAAATATATCCATTTCCTCCATAAGGAGCTAATGAAACAAGAGAGGCACCTTGCCTCATATTATTCATCTTTCTCCACAAAGGGAGCCTACACGATTAGCAAAGCAGACACCTATTCATAGATAACTACAATGAATCCAGCCTTTAGGTTCCCTCAGCATCTTGTCTCCTGGCTACCACAATCTTCTTCAAGTGTTGAAAACTGGAACCAGTTCAGAACAGATCTACTGAGATTGTCTTTTGGTTTATTTGTCCACATCACTCTCTCCTTCCCATTGCAAACATCACTTGTGTCTAAACAGATCGCTCCTGCACATATCCTACCCTGTAATTTGCCAGATACCTTTACACGTGTCACGACTGGTAGATGTCAGGTGCCAGGAACACTGGCTCACAGTGTCTGTCAGGTCTGTTACCTCTCTGTAGGTGAAACTTCTACTCCTTCAGGTTGTGAAATTTAGGCCTTTGCCTAACAGATGACAGAAAAAATAATCACCCTAACACAAAATCCCCAAACACAAAAAACTCGCAAAACCCAAACAAACAGAAAAAAAGACTGCTGAGACTTGTTATATAAAAAAAAAAACAAAACCCTCACTTCACTTTTTCACCACCTTTATCATCTTTATCCAATATCTAATTTAGAAGCTTGTTGGTCTGCTACTGATCACAAAGGCCCTGAAATGCTTAATGCAATGACACAATAAAACCCCAAAACACATTTCTTCTTATTTCATGAGTTTATGCCACACTGGCAAGTACTCAATAAGAAAGTTAAAGGTATAGAATTCTCAAAACAAGCCAAGACCATGAGGCTACAATATGCCCTTCATCATACCAGCACCTAGAAATTTTTGGTTAAATGTCCAAATAATTTGATCATTCAATTTAGAATGTGGATTGCAGCTCAGATTCTCAGCTTGTATAAATGTAGCTGTAATGAGTAATTTATGCAGTATATTATCTTATCCACCATTCAAAGACTAAGTTTTGCCCTGGAAATTCCAATAGCACTCCCATTTAATTCTGGGGGGATATCTAGCCTCTGATTTCAATGATGATACAACCTATATCTGAATGGGAACTACACTCAAATCTAAGCTCAATGTGAGCAGATTATCTAGTTTGACAATTAGTTAAGGACAAGTGTTTGTAACACAACAGGGTGGGCTTTTTACTTAATTTGTCAATAGCTCCATGCACTTAACATTATCATTTCACTCTAAAACAACAATAAAATTTGCATAATTATAAAAATTTTGTCCTGTGCATGTGTCTATCTGAATTATTCTCTTTGATCGCACGTCAGTTGGCTTACTACTTTCCACTCTATATGTTCCCCAGTGTTTTCCCAGAACTAAACAATTGTCTTTCCCTCCTGCAAGAAACCTTCCAGAGAGGGGGGAAAAAAAATAAATCTCTTTAGCCCCAGCTGTGGTAGATGAATAGTAAAAATCAACAAACTTTTCTAACAGTCAGTCCATTTCTCTCACTGTTGTATGCTTACATGAGTAAGAAGACACAAGTCACATCAACTTTGGTGGGCTTCCCCTAAGGTGGTGAATAGAATACACCTACTGGAACCTAAGCTAGATGCTATGATTCCATTTCAGTCAGTCAAAGCAACCAAAGTGATTCACCTGACCTGCTTAGAATCCATCCTAGGATAAAACAGCTTGGTCTTCAGACTCTGTTAATTCTACTGCCTAAGTTTCCATTGACTACGAAAGGAACCTAGTTACACATCTTCAACTGCAGACATGTTAGATGAAATTAATTCTATCCTACTTAAATGCTGGAAACAAAGAGTTATAGCTTGACAACTGACAAAATGAATATCAGCCCTATGCTACAGTTGGGAAAACTGCAAGCCAGACACATCTTATGACCTGAAAGCTGTCAGGCAACTTGGATGTTATCTGATGATGCAGAAAAGACAAGCACCATGCAATGACATTGCCGAGCAAACTCTGAATACAACAACCAAACCCTAAATGAATGTAAATGCAGAAATAAATGGCTACTTAAAGCATTTGGTGGCAAGGGGTGGTGATACATTTAACCTAGTATCAGACAATATATTTCCTGGGCACAACTCAAGATATATATGTCAATCTTAGTGAAGTTCAAGCAAGAAATTGATCCAATTTTGAGGACACTTTTTAGTGTTTGCTCTCTAAAAAGCTGGGCAACTGCTTCTTCTGTAGACACTTTTTCTCTTTGCTGACATCCAGCAACAACTTTCCCAACAAGGCAAGACAGCTTTCAGAGACATTTGATGCCTCTGGACTCCTTGACCTTTGTAAAACTTCTACATGCGGTAGAGAAACAGTACTGTGTGGTACTGGTACCTGATCTCCTTCTACTGATAAATGCATATTGGGTGTCCACACTGACATTTCATCTGCTGATTATTATTCAGCTGATTGTGACATTTTGACTTGCTGCAGACTGAACTGGTCAGCCCTGCTCATGGGACACTCCAGCTCTTCACTCTCTGAACATTTTCAGGGGCCACGGATGCAAAAGATCTACCTTAGTGTTAGGTTCCACACAGGTTTTCTTCCATTCCCCTGCCATGCACCACTACAGTCAAAGTCCCACTGCATGCTGAGGTTTACAGTTCTCAGGAAACTCCATTGGAGGAGGGTTTTCTTAAGCAACAGGTTAAAGGATCAGCAAGGGCTGTAAGCATTCAAACTAATCTCGCGCATAGGTGCTACCCACTGATGACAATCCTTCAGAGTTTAAATGTGACACCAGTACAGCACCCCAGCTTTTCTTAAGACAACTTTTAGTTAAAGGAAAAGGGTATGAAAAGAACATAGAAACAAAATGCTAAATTTAATTACTGTAGTCAATTCTAAAAGCCTCGATATTTTGAAAACAAATGAGAGTTAAAGATTTTCGTGGCAATTGTCATCCAACAGATAATATTTATGCGGGGCCATTACAATCATGAAAACAAGATTAATAACATAAGGGAGAATGGTTCATTATCAAATTGTATTTGGACTTTGTGCCACCAGAAGTAATGAACTGACAGTAGTAATCCATGAACTGAATAATATCCAGCTCATTTTGTGGCTCCCAGAAGAGAGGCACTGCAAGTGATGAGAATAATTTTTCAATGACTAAACACTAGATCAATGTATTAGCAAGTAACGTAGCTTTCAAAGCTAAAGCATCACTCAATTTTCCTATTTTACCACAGTAAAACTTTATAAGGCCATAAAAATCAATATGTGAGACCTCACTCCTTATTTCTCAGAACTTCTAACAGCAGCGAAGTGGCAACTCAAAATTAATTTAGCAGCTGTATCGATGAATTTTGGCAGGGCTTGCTATTAAGGTGATATAGTCATTTGACAGCAAGATAAGGAGAGCATTACACACAACAAGCAAATTTGCTATCACTTCGCATTAGCAGGCAAGAAGTTACGGGGTGTGGGTGTACACTGGGCACGGTAAGAGTTCACGATTGTCCTGCCGAGGCCACGGTCACGCCGCAGTCCCGCGTGTCCCTCGGCCGGGCAGGGCGTTGCCCCGCTCCGAGAGCGCCCGGCTGGTCCCACCGCGGGCACGACGCGCTCCGGGCATCGCTCCCGACTGCTCCGTACGCGTTCCTTACCCAGAAACTCACTCACAGGAAAAGATAAAAAAAAAAAAAAAAAAAAAAAAAAAAAAAAAAAAAAAAAAAAAAAGAGGAAAAAAAGTAGAAACAAGCAGGATTCACCTGAACGAACGAGCGCAAGGGCTAACCCGCACCCTCACGTACCCACTGCCGGGACCTCCCGGCTCCGAGCAGCCCCCGCCCGCCCGTCCCGTCCCGTCCCGGCCCGACACCGCAGCAGCAGCTGGACGCACCTGCCCGGCCCGGGGCCGCGCCACCCTCGGAGGCCGGGCCACCTTCCCGGGGGGGCCGGGCCGCCCCGCATCCCCGGCGAGGCGTGGCTCCGTGCAGGGACCCTGCTCGGCCGCCGGCCCCGAGTCTACCCCGTCTGCCCTGCCCGCCGCTCCCCGGCCGGGGATTACCCGCAGCGAAACCTCCGGTCCTCGCCGAGCCAGCCCCGCCGAGCGGGCCGGGGCCGCGCCACCGCCGGCGGCCGTGCCTCGGGTTCGCCCTCCTCCTCCTCCTGCGGACGGCCCCGGGCCGGCTGCGGTCCTGCCTCGGGGTCAGCGGCGGATGAGCGCTTTGCCCCGCTAATCCCCCGCAGGCGCCGGCAAAGCCGGGAGGGCTCGGCCCGCCCCGGGCAGGGCGCGGCGGGGGCGCCGGGGCGGCCCGGGCTCCCCTCCCGGAGGGAAAGCTGCGGCTGCGGAGCCGTCCCGGGCCACAGGCACCGGGGATCCCGGGACACGGCCACCGGGGATCCCGAGACACGGCCGCCTTCAGAGCCGGGTCACAGCCTTCGCCCCCTGATCCGCCCCACGGGGATTACACGGCACCGGGCGGCCCGGAGAAGCCGCGGTCCTGGCACGGGAGAGCTGTGGCTCGTGGCCCTGGGGCTGCCCATGGCTGCTCGGCCCTGAGGAAACACAATGGACCTACCTGGACCGCTAAATATAATTCAGGTCTGGTGCACGCCTCGAGCTCTCGTTATTACCCATTTCATTGGGGTGACTACACTGCAGGAGCGAAACATAGGTGTGATAATAGCAAGGTGAAGTTGCAAGAGAAAGCACTCAAAGTTGGGAATTGGATGAATTTTATTAGTACAATTCCTACGTGGTACAAGAGGACTTTACTTTTCTTTGCAGTGAATGTGTGAGGGATCTTTCAAAGAGGCAGCCAAACTCAGTCGGCACCAGGGATCATGTGCTTTAGTTGGAGACTTCTGCTGTTGCGTTGAGTTTGTCTCCCTCCATTTTTCTAATAGTATTTAAATCTGGTTTTTGTTTTCAGACTGGTCTGACATTAGGGGAGCTGTTTCAGAGCTGTCTATGTTCTATGTCTTTCAGAAAAACAGAGTAGATACCAGGTAGTTAATTCATGAATAGCCTTTCCATGTGAATGTGTCTGTAACTGGAAAGGCTGCTTCTTCCGTCCCAGATATGAAAGAAATCACACGAACAAGAAACCTTATAAAATTCCTCACTGTGGGAAAATCATCAATAAAAACTTCTTAAACCCCAAAGCTAAACAGCCATGAGCCAGATACATATATAAGAACGAGAGGCCTCTTTAATTTCCTTCATCAAAGCACTATTACTTTATTGTATAAAAAGATTTTTAGACTGTGCACTGCATTATGCACATAGAAATTTATGAGGGAGAATTTAAGGTCCCATATAGCCTTTATTAACTCCTTTTGTTGCTGGCTGTTCTGTCCCTTCATAACTGTTCTTCCTCTCCTGGAGGAGACCCTATAAAAATACAAAATGAGCTTCCTAGTTTTATAATCCCATTTTACTAATTGGAGTTCGAAGCAGAGGCAAAATAGGGCCTCAGCTGTAAAAATATCCATATCTTTTAGGCTTGAACAACACTCCCTGAGCTTCCCCCTCCCTGAGCAAAATTTTTATTGCTTTTTGCTGTGCTTAGGAGTGCCTGGCACCTCACTGGCTCACTGGCTGCATGTTTGGTGGATGGCAAGTCACATGCATAAGCATGACAGTCTAATCCTCTGATCATGCAGAAGTTTGACGGGAGTTTGATCAAAAAAAGGCTGAAAGCCTCTCAATGGAAACCCAGGTACAAAAAGGGAGTGGTGGGCACTCATACCTCTCCTCCCAGGCAGAGCTGGCGTGCATCCGAGACTTTGAGAAAGGAGCTGAGAAGTGCTTAGACACAGTCATAGGAACCAGAAAAGACAATAACTTCAGTGATTGGTTGATATGTCCCTTTCCACTTCTAGCAGTGCTGTCTTAAAACCACTGCTGCCCACCGTGCCTACATCTGTGTGCCAAAGTCACTGTCCCTTAGCTCTGAAAACCTGAAATTTCCTATGAGCACTCCCTGTTCCATCGAAAGGGCCTCAAAGGCAAACCCCCATGATAGTACTCAGCGAACTGAGTCCATTTGGAGCGTTGTACACACTTGTCTTCTGTATTAATTAATTATTCAGGTGACCTGGTCTGTGAAACTCAAAAAAACTTCAATTAGATAATCCTGAATGATGTGTAAGTAATGGCAGCCTGCTGCTGCAGAAAGGGTCCTAGTTTAAACGTCGCAACCAGCCTCCAAGGCCTGTAAAGGCAGGCACTATTCAAACAAACAGGGAGTTTCAGTCCTTAAGGGATGACAATTCTCACGTCAAATAGACACCGATTGTGCTGAAAAACTTAGACATGAAATGATTAAGTCATATTTGGTGTCATGCAGTCTAGCTACACTCCTCTTTTCCCTTTATTTTCTCTCCATTTTTTTTCTCCATCTCAACATGCCTTGGCTTTTGCCCCTCATTTTCCCCAAAACTGTTGGTTTGCTTTTATCTAGGAAGCCTTTCAGATGAGATTTTAAAATTCCTGAGTAAGTACAAGTATACTCTTTCTCTCCACCGAAATACATTTGAAATAATTAATGACAAATATTATGTATTGACAACATCCATATATATATTAAAAGATAAATGAAGTGTATGTCCAGCTGTACCTGGTGTGACAATAGGTTGCCTTTAATGGCATGAGACAGCATCTATACTACGCTATCTTTTTAACAGACTTTGATTAGATTAGTTTCAGACTCTCTCCTTGCCTTTCAACATAGTTTTTAACTTCATTAGAAGTATTGTGACTGCAAGTCCAAAAATATTTTTAAATTACTGTGTGAGAAATATGAACGCAGTACGAACACACACCCTTTCAAAGTATCTTCAATATTAGATCACGCTAGACAATTGCTTTTAGAGTAAGTCCTACTCTTCCTTGAAATATAATGGACCAGAAACATACATAAGTAGAATGGACCTCTTTTACTTCAGAACTGATACCTTCAGACTTTCATATTCTTAGAAGCTTCCAATGATGAAAAGGGGGAAGATGCTCATGTGATTAAGGCACCAAATTAAGACTATAATTTACTTAATAAAGTATTTTCTATATTGTGAAAGACCGTACTACATCTGAAGGAATTTAGTATCCAGCTATGCAGGATACCATGGAACCCCCTACAAAAGGGGGTCCTCGTCTGCTAGGCTCCAAATCCTGGGCAGACCTCAGCCACAGAGGGCTTGTGGGACCTAAGGGACTTATTCCCTCTTTTCATCTATTTTATTTTCTTTATAATCAATCTTTTAATAGTATTATACCCATGAGGAGGTGTTCTGATGTCTAACTATGTACGTGTGCAAATAACAAGTGATGCACAAAAAGATCAGCAGATATATAAAGGCTAACTCAAGAAAATAAACAAGCATGTTTAACTATCAGAAGAGAGATCACTACTATAAGAACTGAAGAACTTACCTCTCTGGGGAACTGCTTTTTGACCTCTCTGGCTGCTTAACTGAGCACAGCCTGTAGCAAATATAAGGAACTCCTCCCCTTTTGGTGTTTATTACAGAGAAGCAATACTTCCTGCAACACCTGAGTAAATATCCTCTAGGAAAATCACCACAGAATTTGTCTACAGCTGGCTTAGTATTCTTTTAATGATAAATACCAACAACCATAATGAATTACCAAGGATGTCCAAAAGCATAAATTATTTATTGAATGCATATGTTTCTCTGGAGCAACCCTGAGCTTTGCCAGTTATTTTCTTTAGTTGATCAAGAGCGCTCCATAACCCCTTTGGAAGGTCTTAGATGCGTGATCCTTGTAATCACATTTAAGGGGCTGGTTAGCTCAGGAGATTGTTAATAGGATACAAAACCTTTCCCATCCAAACCAGATCAGTGCAGATGAAAAGCTGTGACTATTTATCAGCTTTTTCATGACCTAACCCAGTTCCTACATGAGAAACATTTGTATTATTTTAACTTCACAGAATGTGGTTTTGTAACTGCATGTGTGGTACAGAACATTTGACAAACAGGAAAATAATTAAAAAACTCTGTGGTAATTAATAAATGCAGTTAAAACTGCAATCAAAAGAATTTTTAAATTTCCCACTGCAAAACTGACTTCACAGTCTCAACAAGCCCATAAGCACAGGTGAGAATTATAGTAATTAAAAAGCAGGAATTGCGGGAAAGTAGAGTGATTTAGAAAACCGACAGTTTTCACTAAGATGTGCCTGTATCAGATACTGTCATTAGACCCAGGAGCTGCAGATGTAGCACAAAAGTATTGCCTTTGCATGGTGATAGCCTAACTCATGCTTATTGATTCATACTCAGTAGGGAAAAAGATTACAAGCAAACATGTGCAAGGCATTGTGTTGAAATTTCACATCTGTTTTAATTTCACAGGGTTTGAGGTAGCAAAGTTTTAGGGGTTTGCAAGTGTTGTTTTCCATACAAGAAAGTTCAAAGTCAGACCCAGTTTGAACTCGTGGCTCAAACTAAATTTTTCAAAGTTGCTCTTAATTTTTTTTATTTTTATTTTTTTTTAAATATTAGGACAAGGTGTATTGGAAAATTTGGGATATAAAACCTTCCACAGTTCTAAAAAAATTGCAGTAGAGAAGTTCAGGGACAAGTGATAACTATAGAGAAGATCTATACTGCAAAATGTCTTCTAGTGTCAGCAGTTACTTAGAGAGTACCCTTATCCTTTTCTTGGAACACACCGATCACTAAAATAACCTTAAAGGATTTTGCTTACGTGCAGTGATGTCAACTAGTAAGAAGCTGTTGGGACATCTGAGGATTGCTGCTTTCTACGTACCTGGGAGCAGCGTAAAGTGCCAATATTGAAAATGTGCAGGTAAAGATCAGGGGTTGTAGTACTGCCATTTCCAAGTGTGCACAACAGATCCCTCAGTCGTGGCTTGAAAATTGTGAGATTACAAAACTAAACTAAGCAATAAACAACACCAGTCACGTGGCAATATTGGTCATTTGGGTCATCTTGATAGTTATCTTGTTAATACAGCTATTTCCTAACTAACTACTTAGAGATTTCAGATTTGGCATTTTATAATTTTTCACAACATATCTTTGAATTGGTTGTACAGAAGATCTTACTTATATCCTGGAGCAGAAGCACCCGTGTTATGCTATGCTATGTGTATTTCTTCACTGTTTTATTTCCTCATAGCCCCTGAAGGTTTAGGTAATCAGAATTCTGGCATTAAGCAAAATACCCATTAAACAAATATCACTACTGACACTACTAAACAGAAATGTACTTTGTTACATAAATAGGACTGTGAGGTAGTGAAGTCTAAGCAGCAACACTGTACTTATAATTGAAGCAGTTAAATTTATGTTTGATATGTGCATGTATTTATTATGTGTGCTATTCTTCAATGTGCTTACAGAAGAGTTGAAAAAAAACTTAACAAAACAAAAAACCCAACCCAGAAGCTTCTTTC
Organism: Pseudotriccus pelzelni; assembly: GCA_035584735.1. Classification (NCBI taxonomy): domain Eukaryota; kingdom Metazoa; phylum Chordata; class Aves; order Passeriformes; family Tyrannidae; genus Pseudotriccus; species Pseudotriccus pelzelni. Next base: position 15,532,002 of record JAWMRA010000078.1, read on the forward strand.
TATGAGATTATTTATACTTTTCTTTCCACCACGAATTAAACACCTAAACCCAGAAGCTGTTAAGTAGAGAGGCTCTTGCATAATACCTGTACAGCATCTAGCACCCAGTTTCTGAGTTCATTGCATTCCAGATCCTGCCATTTACCCATGTTTATTAATAGGGCAAATAGGGGTCTTTTCATATCAGGTGATAAAAAGAAGACTTGATGTTCAACAAGTGTGTCTTTTCTTCTGCCTCTGAAGGGGTCACAGTGCACAAATGGAACTGTCAGCTAGCAGTGATAGATATCATTTTGTATGAGTGAAAAGGAGAGGGAATCTGTCTTGATCAGCAGCCAGAGCACATAAATTTTTGTAGAGGAAGTTGCACATAGGTTGCACCTGAGCAGTAGGTCTCCAAAACACTTGCTCACTTTTCTTCTACCTGGCATGACTTTTTCAGTGTTAGCTAGTGCAGAAGATTCTCCATTTTCACAGCACCCACAAACACCAATCGCAATTCTTCAATCAAATTTCAGGCACTGAAGATATTATGGTTTACATAAGACCAACTTCTCTCAAAACTGTATCAGTTCCAGTAGCCTTACCAAGAGTCACAGGGCACCAGCTCCTTAATCTCTGGATTAACTGGATGTTGAGGTTACAGTTTGGACAAATTAAGTTTCTAATCCTCATAAAATATAAGGGACTGTAAAATTTTATCTAAATATCCAGCAACAAAATGGAAAACAACGATAACCTAAGAAATTTCATGAGTTTCATTGGGCTATATATTTTTTAATAACTTATTTTTTGTAAAGCCAATACCATGATTTTCAAGGGAAATTACTTGTGAGGTTTTCAAATTTGAAGCTCAAGTTACTATTCTTGGCTAAAGTTTGGAATATTCACATAATGTCCAGAATAATTCCAATAGATATACAGAATGTGTCAAGTATTCTTTGTTCTACTGATTTTTCCCTTATTTTACACTGTTTCAGACATACTGGGAACTTGCTGTCAGTGTAGATCATCCTTTCCGTGGAGCCAGAGGTAACAAGCACGTTGCCAGACTTCACACACTTCACAAATCCACACTTCATTAATCCCAAACAGTTGCAAAATAGCAAACAAATAAAGAAAACCTGAAAATTTCTTTTTCTTTCAGACAAAAGAAGAGATGGGCTGGTTGTATCACACTAGCCCCAAAAAGAGAATGACAAAGTAATCTGAAAATAACCCGAAAAGCTTGTTTTGGAGTTTTTCTCCATTATTTTGCTAGTACTATTATAAATTTCTCAGCCTCTTAATCCAGAGGCACACCACAAATGAGTTTTATAAACAGTTTCCTATTCATGAGCCTGTCATTAATCTCTGCGGATGTTCCAAAGATAGCCCTTGGAGGATTTGGATTTGTCTTCTTCTTTTCCTTTTTAATCCAGTTAGGGAGTATAGCAAACAGTGACACAAACAGGATTACATTTTGAAGGGGTCTAGGCCTGGTTATGTGAGCAGCACAGACACAGACATGCTGAGCTCTGGTTTCCTGCTCTGCAGTTTCCTGTCCTCCCAGCTGCTCCTCCTCCTCTTTTCTGCTTGACTGTAAACACATTTGAAAAAGCATATTTATCTTGAAGAAAAACCACAAGCAACCTGATCTGAAAGAAAGAAAGAAGGAGGAGGCAAGCTGTGTGCCATCTTGATTTAAAACTTCTTATTTTTCTTTGTTTCCATGCTTGTGTTCCAGAGCTCTACCAGTTAGCTGGATGTATCATTTCCAACACTTCATTCTCCTGAATGATGAGACAGCTTTGTCATCTCATCTGTTAGCAAGAGCAGAAGCAATTCTCCTCTGCTCCCACAGAGTACTCCCAGCATTTCTGTGGTGACAGTTTTTTAGAGGCAAATTGTCATTAGGACTTTTCTAGGTAACAAACACTTTTTGAAATAAAACTATGGATTTTTTAAACACTGAAGGTAATTTAAAGCACTGAAGTGAAATACAAAAGGTACCAGTTTATTGTCCATCTCAGTACCTTTAAAAAAAGACAAAGAATTTAAAACAATGAAAGGCTGTTAAAGTATCAATAATTCTGTGTTCCTGAAAGTATTAATTGCATATTGATTATTGCACCTGGTGTGCTAAATGGTCCCAATTGCATTATCCATGATGATCTCTCTCCATTATTTGTACTCCCCTAATTTCGCTCATTGGTGGCAAAATTTATCAGAAAATATTTTTGCTTCCCAGCTATTGTTAGGAAAAAAATTCTTTTGTTACCAAGACAGATTGATACAGACTTCCATTAGAAACATGCCTGGTTTTAATTTCATGTTTAATTTTAAGACCTACAAATAGCCAGTTTCCAATCTGTTAAATGGTGGTAGACTGGTTTTATAGATTTTTAGGACTAATATACGTTATCTAGAGTGACTGGCTTTGGTATTTCATATAAGCTGTCATACTCAGCAAGGGTCCCCATTTAAGAAGGTATCTAATAATATATTCGTCAGAAACACTCATAAGACATTCAAGACCAACTTAATAACGCCCTTACGTTTTTCTGACTAGTGTCCTAGTTCTCAAATGCATCTTATCTGTACTATGCTATGATCTGTATTATAAAAAAATTTAAAATAAATGTCACAGAATGCATTTTATAAGTTTATATATAATTTCTACACTAGGTAGTACGGGCTTTGTTGATCACATACACTTATGCCTCAGGTGGTACCTGACATGGTTTAACATGAACTGTAAGTCACAACAGCATGACAACGTAAATCATCTGGAGTAAAGATAACTACCCAGTGAGCTCTGAAGGTTTCAGTAAGCGACATTTAAATTAAATGAAAAAGCCAACATTCAAAGCCCCAACACCAGCAGTAAAAAAAACCCAAGTCAAAAGTTTTCTCCTTTACATTATCTAGATAGGAAAGAAGACTGTACTCTGTGTGTGTGTTAAATAATACACCTTTGCAAAGCTGAGGTAAACTTACCTGGCTGTTCTTTAAAACATTTAAGTTGCAATTAGTATAATGGTCCAGCAGTTACTGTGTCTAGCTGCTTTTCACTGCCAGAGTTAGATATTTAGCTTGTCTTTTAAAGGGTTTGCTAAGGAAACCTGCAGAGGAGCCATAATGGATCTAACCCTATGGAATTTTTCAGTCCTGAAGATGAAAATGGTCTCTATGAAGGCTGAGTGGCATAAACTTTGCTCCTCAAATTCATCAGCCTTTGCAGCTGCTAATTCTGAACAGTGTTAGAGGAATGGATCGTGTAAAGTGAAATTTAATTTAAATCCACCCTAAATTATGAGCATCATGTAGGTGATGGGTTTTGCACTACAGAGACTTGTGTGAACTGTTGTACTAATTTTCACACCAGAACACAGTGTCTCAAGGGAAAAGAATGGAGCTCCAGGTGTGTTGCTGGAAGTAGTGTAGGGCTGTATCACCCGCTACTACAAAGGTAGCGGGAGCCCCTGGTGGCCTAGTGGTTAGGTTGCAGGACCTTCACCGCTGAGGCCTGGGTTCGATTCCAGCCAGGGACACTCCCCGGGCAGGTGGAGCTCGTTAGCC
>JAWMRA010000078.1:15550054-15650010 GCA_035584735.1 Pseudotriccus pelzelni
AATCCTGATATTATTTTCTCCCCAATCAGATCTCTTTGTCTGCATAAACCTTCTCTCACCTTAGAGCAATTTGTGGGCTGTGTGGTAAAAAATTGTCCCTAGACAAACCCACGACAGTAGAACAAGAAGGATTAATATAAAATTTCTACTAGAAATCATTTCTACATAAATCAGTAATACCACTAATACATTGATCATATAATGAAGCTTGGTTTTATAAACTCTTGCACTGTAATTTTTATTTGAAGACTTCTTCACAACATTTTTTAAATCCATTAAGCAAATATTTTTACTTCATGTCACAGTGTGTCATTACTTGGCGTTCTCTTATTTAGGAAAAGAGACACGAAGAAAAGTCTAACACTGTCAATGATACAGTGAAATGACTGCATCATTTTGAAATTTGAATATACTACAAGCATGCCCTTTCAAGCTGTTGTAGTTGTGCACTGTGCATGCCGTTTTGCTGTGCACAGTGACTTTTGCTGAGGACTTTTGACTGTAGCAAGAAAATATTTTGGTCACATATATAATCATGGAAATATGTACTAATATTTTGGTACTTTTTGTCATCCACTACTGAAAGAACAAGGAAGGAAAATACTTTCCTTTTCTCATTGGAAGGAAAAGGATATAGAGAATAGACCAGAAACAGACAGATTATTGGAAATGCCATGATGTGAAGATTCACAGAGAACTGCAGAGGTGGATTACTTCTACTATTGCTTTTAAAAATTAGATATTAAAATTATAATTGTGTAAATAAATTTATGTTGTTCTGATGCCACTGCAAAAGTGAAGAAATGAAACAAACAAACAAACCACTGTTTTGAGTCAATCTGGATTTTTTTTCTGGGTAATGATTGTTTTGGGGGGGAAAAAACGTACAAATGTACTGAGATGCAGCCAGCCATTGTATGCTCACAGAATTGAAGACTGGCACTTGCCTGTCTCCTCCTCATGTGGAATTGCTCTTTCCCAAGCCAGGTGTATTCACAGTGCTCTTGTTTTCTGATGTGTTCCCATCTCCTTCATATTAATCACAGTGGGGCATGTGACAGTGGTTCTCGTCATGCCAGGCCAGAAGAAACTCCTTGCCATCAAGTTGTGCATGTCTGGTGCAACACAAAGGCCAGTGGACGTGCTGAGCCTTAGACATGAGCTGTGTCTGAGGCTGTGACAATGGAATTTCACCTGCCTTAACACAGGTGGACATCTGAGATTGAGTGGTTGGCCTTGAAGTGCCTTATGTTATTGTACAAAATACTCTTTAGAAGACTGAAAAAAGGTTAAATCTGCATTTATGTCTCCCATTGGTTTCTCAGCTTGCCACTCTGTGGACAGACAGGCCTTGCAGCAAATACAGCCTATGCTGTTGACAAAAATGTGTAAAATGTGACAGATCATAAAGAACCAAGTTAATCTATGGACTGTGGAGTAATCTGCTTGATTCTCTGAGAATATCTTCTCATGGCATTTGCAATTTAAAAACATCCTGGCTTTTGGAAGGTTTTTTCTTTACAGTATTGAGCATCCCCTCCTTCCACAAACTTTGGCTATTACCCTCTGTTTGGTCCTCTTCCTCTGAACTGGAGAATTGTTTCAAACAAAAAAACATCAACAAAAGTTCCTCGAAAGGATTCAGCTCAGGAGAATTCAGCCCCATATATCTAGGGCTGAACATGTCAGTCCCAGCACTTGTAGTCATCCTGTCGTCCATCTTAAAGCCTTGTCCCTTTTCGTGTATTGCCTAAGGGGTTCTTACTGGTGCTAAGAGGGTGATCATTAAACTTTAATTTCCAAGTGTGACCTCCTCTGCCACGTCCACATCTCCTCAAAATCCAGGCAAATCAGATCCTCCACCCCAGCTCAGCTGGGATCACATCCAATGGGGAGCACGAACGCCTCCTCCTCATGGGCTATCTCTGCCTTCAGGGCAGTTACCAGATAAGCAACAGGTTCATGACACAGTACAGGTAATCTTTACTGCACCAGGGGGATACCTGGCATCAAGGAGGAAAGCTCTAAACCTGGTGAGGATGCCTGCTCAGAAAGGAGAATACGAACAACAAAGGAATGGTGAGTTTGGACCATTGCAGGGAGGAAGGAGAGGCAACGAAAGGTAAGTGAAGTGGTGTGAGTGAAAACACCGACTTTCTCATGGATTGTGGGAGTGAGATAGTTGATCCAGATAAAACTTAGAAATACTAATTAAAAAAATTTATTTTGGGGGCATCTTTGGGTAAAGTAAGTAGTTCAATGCTTTGAATCAGATGATGATGTCACTTCTGTTATGAATGTTGTTTTTCCTTGGAAGGAAACACGCAGGGTGTTTCATACCGCCACTAAGCCTGGGAACAGTTATTGCAATACACTGGAAAAAGCACGGAAACATTTAGGCAGAAACTCTGTTAGTTTTATGCAGTCAAATACCTAAAGTCTCTTCTAGAAGCTGGTTGACTCTCCAGTTTTCACACAGGGCTTACCCACAGGCAGTGAATTGGGCTCAGTGTTTTGCGGTTGCATTCTACCTTTGAACTTGGTAATTCTCTCATCTCTTAATCTTCTTTTCTTTAGGAACTGGCAACCTGCCTGGCTTTAAGCAGAAGCACTGGCAATGATTTTGCATTTTGTGTGTATTTTTCTCTTTTTTAATTTTTAGGGCACTGCTCAATCTTGAATTTTGGATCTCTCTATCTTATATTCAGCTGCAATGACAGAAACACGGAAGAAAACAAGTTACAATCAGTCCAGTCTGTCTCACAGACAGAAGCAGTTATTCCTCAGGCTCCTATGATTTGCAAGATTTCCTCAATTGGCTTTTGGGAAAAAAACCAGTGACAGCTATATATCACAGCTGTCTACTGTGGCATGAGGAACAGGTATTTCCAAGGACCAGAGATGATCCCTGGGACATTGCGTACAGGATTATCTGTCCTCTTATTAAATGTGCTCTGCTTCCTCCTGCCTAGACCTGGGAGACACAGCAGTCTTCCTTTCTTGTGTCAGTTTACTTCCAGGTCAGGTATGTTCAACTCACATTTGGGCTTTCTATTCTTCAGCTTCTTGCTCCATGTTATGACACAAGTTTTTGCTGGTATATTTTAAAATATATGTTTTGAGACTTAAGAGAAAATCTGGAACATCTTTGAATTAAATCAGAATTGAGATCTTCCTTCCTGAAGCCACAGGTTTTTGAACACTGCTTTGTTATGGAAGTTCATTTCCTTAGAAAATCCCCTCAGAATCTTTCTCCAGACAACTAAAAAAGAGGAAGAAATCTTTAATCATTCTTCCAAGTATGGCCTCTGAAGGAGTTTGGCACATTGCCTGAGGGTCAAATCTGTCTCTGCTCCCTGACTCTGTCTCTACATCCTGACTCTGATGTGGTTCCTGATTCCATCCATCCAGTAAGGTACCTGAACCTCTTCATTGCAGTGCAGAGGAGGATTTTCAAGGGTATGAAGAACATCAACATCACTCCTGCTGCATCACCTGGAGTAAATTCTTACCAGAAATACTGTGAATGAAAATAGCATTGTCTGTGATGACATTGTTTTTGACCCTGAGATTTACTTTCCTATTCTTTAATGTTCCCACTCCTTTAAAGTGGCAAAGACCATACAAAATCCTTCACTATTTTGTTTCCTTTTTTAAACAGAATCAGCCACATCTCAGACTCACAGGAACAGGAACATCAGCCTCATGGGAAATTTGCTTACTGCTAATTCTTCATTATATAAGTTGTTAATCAGTAGTTGGAGGCTTGGGGAAGTACAATGGAGAGATATGGAAGCTGCTTAGTAAAAATTAGGTTGAATCCAGAAGTCTGTTACATATGACCATGCTCTGCATGTGCCAGACAAGACCTGGCAATGTGTGGGGAGAAGAAAATTGCTGTCCTAACTCTTCAGGTGACAGAAATACAGATCAGACAGATCTGAGCCTCTATCTTCAGTTTACCAGGGTATATCAGTGCATGTAGATCGCATGGAAGGCAAGGTATGTTTTCTCTTGCTCTACAGGCAGGCTCACCCCCCTGTGTCTGGCACAGGGCAGTGAAGGGACTGGAATTGCTGGTGGATGGAGGGGAAGGACCTGGCTGCTGTAAGGGCTGCAACTACCCTACTGTGTCAGAGACATGAATGCTTTGGGACAGAAGAGGTGCCCTGCTGGGTCACAGCCAGATGACCAGCTCTGTCTCTACCAGTGTCAGAGGTGGTATCTGAGGAGCCTGGCTTCATTTTGCATTCCACCCTCCTACCCCTCCCCAGCACCACAACTGTTGTGTTACAGATGTTAGGAAGACTTTGCCAGCCTAAAACTTCCAAGAACTCTTTGTGGACTTGTTCCATGTAAGTTCTATTGAATCTACTGACACTGCCTTTGAAACCTCCTATGGCAACAGGTTCTTGCAGCTGGTTGTTACCTGCTGTGTAAGGAAGTCACCCTCAGATTAAGACATGTCCTACCAAAAAGGCAAACACTTCCTCAAAACCCCAAATGCTAGATTTTAGATTTTTTTGGTCACTCAACAAAACATGCCAACATGAAGCAGGGCATCAGTGAGAGACAGCCTGAATACCCCTTCTTTGAAAGGGGTAAACAGAGATTCGGCAAAATAAAATCGTCTTTGGGAAAGAAACAGATGTAGAATGCTGTTGATATTGATAAGTCTTTATCACACATGCCTGCATAGAATCATAAAATATGAAAAATGATGAAAACAGAAGTCAAAGGCAAAAGCCTATAAGAGTCATTAATCAATGATAAGAAACTGAAAGATATAAAACAAATGAAAAAGTGCAGAATAATGACTTTGACACTTTATCACACAGGAGTGGTATATCACTTAATAGTAAAAAGAAAAAAGAGAAAAAAAACATAGAAAGGTTCATACTAGCATAGTTGACTCCTTCTGTCATAAACTGTGAACAGTGAACAAGGACTATTCCTACAACAGAAAATGGGGCAGTTACAGCTGTCTGGGTGGACAACAGTGGAAATCTCTCAGCAGGTTCAGATTTCATCAGTGCTGTAACAGCTAAAACAGACAGTAATATAGAAATTCATAATAGTAACTTATGGCAGTAATTGCCAGCCTAGAGATCAAACTGAAATGATGTGTGGCTTAAAAAAATTGGTGTTTCAAGAAAAAAATATTAGTTGAGGCTTTGCAAAGTCGTGCAAGAGAATGAAAATGAACAAGAGGTGTGTGTCAGAATCCCCTGATACCTGTGAAGAAGTTTCCAACAAATTGTTATTTCTGCCTAGATTTCATATTGTAAATAAATTTATGTGTTTTAAAGGCAGAAAGGGACCACCATATTCCTTTGGTTATGATTTCCTGCATAATATAGCTGCAGACTTTCATTCAAGAGAATTTTTTTTAGAAAATCATGTCATCTTAAGACTTCAAATAATGGAGAAACTGCTACCTTTCTATTCCATTAATTTGGATTGTTAACTGGCACATACCATAAAGGATACAAACACTATAAGAAGGACATGGGCCTGCTTGAGCAAGTTTAGAGAAGGGCCATGAAGGTGATCAGAGGGCTGGAACACCTCTCCCATGATGACAGGCTGAGAGAGTTGGGGTTGTTCAGACTGAAGAAAAGAAGGCTCTGGGCAGATCTTTTAGCAGCCTTCCATTAGCTAAAGGGGGCCTATAACAAAGCTGGAGAGGGACCTTTAACAAGGGCATGTAATGATAGGACAAGGGTAAATGGCTTTTTGACTGGACAAAGGGTGAATTTAGGTTAGGTATGAGGAACAAATTCTGTACTGCGATGGTGGTGATGATGGTGGTGATGATAGAGCAGGTTGCCCAGAGAAGCTGTAGATGTCCTGTCTCTGGAAGTGTTCAAGGCCAAGTTGGATGAGGCTTTGGCAACCTAGTCTAGAGGAAGGTGTCTCTGTTCATGGCAGGGGGTTCTAGAAACTAGATTATCTAGGAACTAGATAATCTCTGAGGTCCTTTCCAACTGAAACCATCCTATGATTCTATGATTCTTATTAAGTTGATATTGTCCAGTTCTAATTTTTTACTAATAGATTGTATTGCCTGTCTGTAGTATGACGTTTTGACTAAATATCTTTATTTCCTGAAAAAAAATGAACCATCGCTTTGAGAAATCTTCATCCCCTCCACATGTTTGCTGACAGTAGTCAAATCACAGTCAGTGGTCTATAAAAGGTAACAAAAACATTTCCAGTATATTACTGTTCTACACTGTTGTACCTGATCATTTAATTGACAGCATTCAATTTATGGAGATAAAATTGCTTTTCTCTCTTATTTCTTCTTTCTCTCTTACAAAAATTCTCCTTTTGCCTCCTCTACAGAATCTCCTTTTAGAAAAAAAGGTAAAGATGGATTATTAATGCATCATGTTGTCAGCAGATACTGAAAATTGCCTTTTGTCAAGAGGTTTCTGGGTGATATTTGTCTCAGTCTGTAGCAGTGCACAAGTAAAGCCTACCTAGGATGCATGTTATAAGAACACTTTCTATACAGAGAGCGTAAAGGGGATGTCTTTATAAAGTGAAGTAGACTAGGATATTCTCTAATACTACTCATTTTGCTTTTCCTAGAAACATCTCCTTCTCCCTAGCTTGTTGCATCCATTAGAGGCACAAATAAACAAGTCAGCAAGTATCTTTGCTCACTTATTACCTTGTTCTTAAATCATCTTGGAAAGAGATTCCCTGCCTCAGAAACATCAACCACAGAAACTCATTATATTATGTATGATGGCTCTGTACCAACCCTTTCTGCCTGCCCTGTCTTGTGTGGGGCACAAATGTGTCCCTGACATACCTCTCAAATACATCTGCCCTGCCATCACACCATCCCCCTGGTACCTAAGTGCTGAAACGTACACTCCTCCACAGCCAGCATTGCCTTTCTCCTTCCCACTTTCTCCCCCATCTCCCCGTGCCCTGCACCACAGCCAACCCTGGCCCCAGACCCTCCACACCTTGGCCCCTTGCTACTGAAATATCTCTTGAAAGTACTGGTTCTGCAAGCAAAGAGAAATTTAGTTCGTTAATAATATGTACAAACATAACTAAGTGGGTTCAAATAATATCTTGTTTTATTTATGTTTGGAAAAAATATAGATCAATCAGAAGAGTGATATGTCAGTGATATGTCCTTATGTGGCAAGGCTATACCTCTGCATATCCTCAGGAATAGAAGGCAATTCCATAGAAGAGTAGTTCTGACAAATCCTATCCCTCAAACACGAACCACCTTCAAAGTCTAAAGACCAAACATTTCTTTAGAATACAGTCTCAGACTGAGTCTCCAAATACCTAAGGAAGACCTTTCAGAAAGTGTATGAGAAACTAAATCTCTGTATTTGGATTACAAATTAAGAATGCAGTTTATTACTCAGTGTAATTTTATTGCTTTGTTACTAAGGGACACCCAGTCATACAAATGCCCTGAAGCAGCTCTTCACAGGAGAAAGGAATAAATATGGTCATGCAGCTGAACTTTTGCATTTGCTGCTAGAAGCCCAAAAGCTAGAAAAGAGACCAGCAAACCCTACTCAACACAACAAGGCCCTTTTGGTAAAGGAAAGCCCTTGTTTACATAAATACCCATTTCTAGCAATTTAGAAGCAGCTGCTAACCACAAGTGTTTTAATTGCCACTGCACTGTTTCAATTACTAATCTCTGCATTGTTCCTACCTCTCTATGGATGTGCTGTAAATTGTTATAATTTGTTATGATGGACAGCATTAGAATGGCATCTATTAGCACTTCTATTTAGAGATCCTCATCATGTCTATTAGCAACCCTTGCAGGTGATGACAATAATGGAGGGGAGGTATACCATGCTGTATCTACTGTGAGTAGTAATTCAGGCCACTGAGTTCTGAATAATTACTCCTTTTTATCTTCTTTTTCTGCCTTTTTTCCCCTTTTCTTTGTCTCTCTTCCAGACATAAATATTGAAATATGTAAGCAAACTCAGTCACGCTAAACCCCCTATAATAAGGTTCTGCAGTATTTTACTACACTCAAAATTATTAAAAAATTTAGCATTTTACAGGCAATGAGCTTCTTATATGCTTAGTGATGATTTTTAGTTCTTTGTTTCAAATATTGAAAGAGAGCAAGTTAAGATTTTAAAAGGTAGCAGGAGGCGTGTTACACAGTGGGTGGCAACACAGAGTAGCGTAGAAGAGATAGAGCTTTTGTGCAACCTTAGTGACCCTGCAAGCTGTAAAAATCAATAAGAGAATCAAACCAATTAAGGAGTACTGAGAAGTTTACAGAGGCTTAAAATGGAACTGAGGGATACAGCCATTGATTTATTGTCATAGAGTGATCCCAAATAATAGATTTATAATTCATTGTTTGTCATTGGATTCTTTTTCTTCTTTAAAGTAATCAAATACGAGGCCCTCTTCTGATGCAGGTGTGTTAGGTAATTATCCTTGTGAAAGGTGCTTTTGTCCTCCTTGCTCTTTAAAATACTTGAAGAATCACATAGACAAGAAGAAAATTACTGAAAATGGTGTATGGCTCAGTAGGTGAGAGCATTATTCTCACTCTATTTCTGTGTGGATGGGAGGAAATGTAAATGTTGACAAAAACCCCCAAAATTTCAAGAAATGGGCTTCCTTCTATTACTTCTTCCCTAGTCATAAATACTTTAGACAGCATTCTCCTGAGACATGTTATGGTCTTCAATCCATGCAGTGGATGGCACCAAACCTTCCTCATCTCCACTACATGTCCATTCTCCTCCTGACCCAGCAAGTGTAACATCTCTCCCCTCGGCTGCTCTGTGCTCCTGCTCCCTCACAAGGCTCTGTGTTTCTCATATGTGCCCAAACAAGATGGTTTCACTCTGAACCACAGGGAACTTGCAGCAAAGGATGTGTGACGTTTTCAGGATCTCTAATTACAGTAGTACAGGACCCATTACTTAGTGAAGGTGTGCTGGTCCAGAGCACCAGCTGTCTGATGTTCAGTTCAATAGCACTGGTACAGGGGGGACTCCTCCTCTGCATGTTTGAACTGGTTTCACACTGCAGAAATTTAACCTCTTTAATTTTGATGTTAAATAGACACACCCTTGAGTGGGAAGGTTCTTCCCTTGGTTTCACAGCTAGCTATGAAGGAGTGATAACTGCTTGCAGTCAAGATATCACAGCTATTACACAAGGCAGCTGCCTCAGTTTGCTTGGAAATACCTCCAGATTTTTGGGAAACATTCCAGAACTATCTTACGTTTCAGCCTCTCTGGCATCCCTCCTGGGTAATGTACTGGCTACTCTTTCTCATTTCTTGGACAATGGAATGCTCCAGCCCAGTGCAGGTACCTTCCCTAGGTATGAATTGTCATGGTAGCCTGTCCTGGACCACCAGACTCAAAGCTGCTGTAGGATACAGCTGAGCAATTCAGGAGCACTTTGGGAACTGACTGGCTCCATCCTGGGCAAAAAGCCCTTTCTTTCTTCACTTTGTATTACATTACAAATGTGTAATTCTACCAGAGAAGTAAGATGCAATTGTGTGATCCATGTCTCACTGCCCTCTTTGCTCTGGCACATGACCAGGCAACTCTGTACCTACACCAAAATACAATTTCTACTCTGATCTTTTTCTGATCTCTGTTACTGCTGCCCTGCCTGTGTCCTTTTTCTTCCTGAACAAGATCTATTTGTGGTATACAATTTCTCTGTCTTGCTAACACAAGCACAGGGGACGTATAGAATAAAATACAGCATATCTAACAACCCTGGTACAGGGAGAGGGGCTATAAAAGCATTGGAGAAGCAACTGAACTAGGATGAAGTATGACTGAGTTTGGGAATGAGGAAAGAGGAACAGTGAAAGATCATCAACACGGTTGCTCTGCTGCTGGTGGTATGTGAAAGAGGGTAGTAAGTAATTCTGGAAAATATATCACAGCTCTTTTGAAAGTAATTGCTTCTCTGCCAGTCTTCACATCTTCCTTCATCAGTCCCAGCAGTTGTCATGCAGGGTTCTAGGGCTCAGCACAGGTAGAGCAGGCCAGCAGGGCCGTGGCTGGCTGACAGCCTCGCAGCAACCCAATTTACCTTGTCTTTACAGGTCCTGAAAGTTGCTAGAGACACAGACAGTTAACAAGATCACACTGGAGCTCGTGTGTATGGAGGGAACATTCTACTTAATATAGTTTTCTCTAAAAATACATCTGAGTTGCTTGCAGATCCTTAAATTTCACCAAATACATCTTAATTTTACCTTGAAGGTCTAGAAAACACTTTATTACTTTGGTTGTGCATGATGGGAAGTTCTGAAGATTATTTAGTTAATATTTGCAAACACTTTATACATAAAACATCTCAATTATATGTTAGAAGTAGCAGTAGTTACACTCCTAGGTTGTTCTTTTTTTGTAGAGAAACAGGTAATTTAGTTAAACATGAGAAAACAAAGAGGAATAGCACTGATGGACTAATTGCTATTGATTGCATTCCACTACTTTGCATTTACAGTCAGCCAAGATTTGTTTTCTTGTCTGTTTGGTGATTTAACTACGTGACTTCCCCAAAACCAGATATCATCCCAATAAAATTCTGAGGCATTTCCCTGACAAACTTCTCCTTAAATGACTCCTTTTCCATTTACTAAAATACAACCATTCATGAATAGTCAATTCATTGATTCCAGTGACACTATGCAGCTTCAAGCTTGCTAACAGCTAAGTGGCACTAATATTATATTGAATTTAGAAAGCAGCTTATTTGCATGGAAGAGCCTCATTGTTCAGCTACAGTCTGTAGTCTGTAGAAATTAAGTAGCAGCTACTGGATGTGGAGACCCATGAGCTTTGTCTTCTGTAAAGTTTTCACTCTGAGTGTGCTAGGGCAGTAAAAGAGCTAAAACAGTGTATATAGCAGATGGTTTCACAAGCCCTTATCCAGCATTTGGCATCATTCTGGTTGTAAAAAGACAAATATATTTGATCTTTTGCAACATACAAATGAACACAAAAAAAGTAAAATGTCCCACATTCTCCCAAACACACTAAAAGGACTAAAACCACCTCTTGAAATATAAATATATTTTAAAAATGGGGCTATTTCTTGTTAAAAGAGCTCAGAGTTATTGCTTACTTATACAAGATCAATAGGCATAACATTCTTGGTGAAGAACTAACTAAAGTTTTCTGTTATATACTAATAATGGTATTAATTTTCTAATTAAAATGACAAAAGCTATTACTTTAAAACTGTCTAAACATGACTGATGCAGTTTCATATTGGCTAATAATATTCCTCCATTTGTTTCTCACCCATTTATACACTATCAGTTAGTGAAGTGTGACCCTGCCAGATGTGCCTGCAGAACTAAAACGAGGGCACACAAGCAGTGAATGCCTTGCAAGCCCTTCAGCTAATTGACATTTTTGTGTGTACAGGAGGATGCAGAAAACAGCGGAACAGTGGTTTGTTTCCTCACCGGATTTCCACTGCAAAGCCACAGTCATATCATACAGCATCCTGCTGAACTGAACTGCTTGTGTCAGGAGACATTCCCTCTGGTTTGGTGTGAACTTTTAAAGATTCGAATTCTCTATTGACAAGAGAATTTTAATCTCTACCATATTTACATGTTTTATTAGAATCCAAGCAATTGTCCTGGCTGAGATTATTAAATTTTACCTTATGTGGATACAAGTTTTTTGAAAGAGAGAGTGTAAAAAAGACGCTCTCCTCCTTCCACACCCACCCCTCATCCAAAGGACATCTTGTGGGAGAAAATGCCGAATAAGACACATTTTTTTAAACTAGTATGACATACAATTGTCCAAATTATTATGTTTCCCTGTTTTTTAACTTCTTAAATACACAGCTGGTTTTGCTTTACATTAGAAGTACATGTGGACACTGATGCTAAAGTCCAGAGGGATTATTCAAGTCAGGTATCAGCTCCTCACACAGGCAGTCCCAGCTCCAAAGGTGAGAAATGGGTGTGCATCTATACTCACGTCTCAGAGCTTGGTGATAGCACCCAGAAAACCAGTCTCTTGACTATGTGCATTGCTCTGCTCTGGACATCTAAACAGACAACGCCTTGAAGATGCCCCAGTGGTGAACGAGCTGGGAAATCATCTAGTCACCTGCAAAGGTAATGCACTGTCTTTGCTCTTGCTGTGGTGCTCAGTGAAAGGAACTTAATACTCAGACTACTTCCTTTCTCCTTGAAAACTTCATGTGTTGCATGTGGCAGGGACAGCAAAAGCCAGGGGTGCAGCACTGTCCAGTGTATGAGCCATACAGACATGGCTGGGGCCACGGAGAGGAGTTGGGTGGGACAGTGGTTGGACATGGGTGGGGCAGCTTCAACAAGACAGCCCTGCAGCAATCCAGGACTAGCTGGCTGCTACAGGGATGCAAAGCTGAAGCTCAACTCAACAGATTTGAAATGAAACCTTTTTTAAGTAGGGAGAGTAATAAGCCATGGAACAAATCATTACAGATCAAGTGTCCTTGCTGCGACCACTTGAAAATGTAAACAAATCTTGGGTTTCTTTTTGAAATATTTGTCCTGCTCTTTCCGCCTGTTGCAGGTGTTAAGACTGGATAGTTCAGATATTAATGATGGGAGGGATCTTTCTCCTTTGCAATACATAACAGCAAGAATAGCAGCTTCTTGTGCCCTTACAATAGAGTGATCTCTCAGTCCCACGACACCCATCAGTTACCAGTCACATCTCAAACAGACCTGTCAATTGCTCATTTAACATCATTTTCCTGACATGAGGGATGAATGGATAGTGGCTGTCTTTGTTGGCAGGAACAGTTGAACAACAGTGGCACAGCTGATGAGCAAAGCAGTCAAAGCTGAGGGCCAGATTTCCATGCTGCTCACAGTTGAGGGCCACTTTGGGCAGCCTCCAAACACCCCAGGTTGACCGAAGCACCTGAGGAGTGGCTGCAGAGCCCAGCTTCTGCTCTGTTTCACCCTAAAGGAAGACACTTGCAGGCTCTCAGATTACACTGCGTGGTAGGTGGTGATGGTTTGCTTAAACTGCAGTCTCATGGTCAGACCACAGTGGTGATGTGGACACACACCCACTCTCATGGCACAGAAATGCCACAGTCCAGAAGAAGACTTGACGATGATAATGATCAGCTCTGGGTTCTCAAGAAGCAGGAAAAAGGACATCTTATGATTCCCATGGCCAATAGTATGACACTTTGATATGGACTTGGACTCAGTCTTGAGATGATAGCAGGATCTGGCTATCCAAATGAGGAACACGTGGGGTTTTTTTAATCTCTAAGATATATGGTTTAAGTCAGTTATGTAAAAAGAAAAATATTTACATGATCAATTCTCAAAATGCTGAAACATATGGAACATTATTTGTAACAACCTGAGAAAATGTTGCCTAATAGGAGTTCTTGTCGTCTCTTTAGCAAGGCTAATCTTAGTCTTCATTTGTTTTCCAAATGACATTATTATTCAGTAAATAGAATATGAAGCCAAGGAACAGAAATTGCTCAATTCCTGGCAAACTTTATTCTCATCTTGCTCAATAATCATGATTATAATGATATTATTCATAAGTCACATTAAGTTTTTCCCTATGGTAAAATTAAATGCAATGGGAATTGAATGATCTGTTCCCTAAATACAAAGCTAAAAGCAATATGTCTTGCTCTTACATGAAACAACCATATTTATGCTCCAGATAGTCAGTGACAGAATCAGAAATAACTATTCTAATGAACACTGGCATTCAACTCTTCCTTTTCTTTTTGTTTAATAGTAGAACAAAATGTCGGTGTAATAAATTAAAGCATCGAGATCTTTATCTATGGAGACCCCACAATGTCAGAAAGATTGATACTAACTTGATGGATGCAGAGTATTCAATGTCATCTGAAAGATCAGAATCCAAAAGTCAAACATCTCACTAAACAGATTGATTTGTGCCATGTTTTATTATAAAACATGTGCCA
This sequence comes from Pseudotriccus pelzelni, assembly GCA_035584735.1. NCBI lineage: Eukaryota > Metazoa > Chordata > Aves > Passeriformes > Tyrannidae > Pseudotriccus > Pseudotriccus pelzelni. The sequence goes on from JAWMRA010000078.1 coordinate 15,564,038, forward strand.
TCAACTTTCTACCTTTGCACCAGCCTGAAGGGGACCAGTTTTAGGACTAAAGTTGGTGTAACATTTTTGCTGAATTGGGGTATCCTATAAAACCAAAGCCTGGACATATTTTGTTGATATTTTAGTTTAGTAGAAAGTTCTTACAATTAGAGGGAATGCTCTGAAAACCAGACACCCAAGGGAAGTGCCTGGGGTCTGAGGTTAGCTAGCAAATACATCCTGTTTATTCGCTATTGCCAAGTGAAGGTATATTGGACAGTACTAGGACACCTTCTGAGGGAAGCAGGATAATAATACAGAAGCCAAATAGTCTCTTCCCTTTCGAAGAGAAGTAGATGATTTTTGCAGCAGTAGGGCAAGCAGCAGCAGGCTCACTTGAGGCTTGACACAATCCTGAACCTGACAAAGGACACAGAGAACAAGAAGTAGGAAAGGCTGCAATGACTCAGATCAAAAACTTGCAGCCTTGGGAGGTGAGTGACTGATGTGTTTGCAAAAGGCACTGCAATTGTTTTATATTTGTGAAGGGTCGGTCTTCTGGGTTTATACCTATCACATACAGCAAATTGAGGATATTTGAGGGAAGAAAACTGAATAATGAATCTGCTAAGGCTCTATGAGTATTAAAGGTTCTGTAATAACACTGGCAGCATTTACCTGAGGTATCTGAATTATTTTGGAGAAATGTTCACATATAATTTATGGTTGTGATGTTCAGCAACTCACGAAACCTAAACCAAGTTTGATTATACTTGAATATTATATATTGCTTTAATCAAGGCTATAGCACGTCCATGACAGAACTCTTGGAGAGCAAATGTCCCCACCAGCACATTGAAAGAAAAATCAGTTAAATGCATGGCATCATTAAGCATAAAGAGGACATGTAGTCCTATCCAGATGTTGTGGTTTAACCCCAGCCAGCAACCAAGCACCACACAGCCACCCGCTCTCTCCCCCACCAGTGGGATTGGGGAGAGAATCAGAAGGGTAAAAGCTATTAAGTGCAGGCGTTGAGATAAAGACAGTTTATTAGGGAGAGCAAAAACTGCACACGCAAGCAAAGCAAAACAGGGAATTACTTCACTGCTTCCCATGTGCAGGCCCCAGGTGTTCAGCCATGTCCAGGAGAGCAGGGCCCCATCACACATAACAGTGTCTTGGGAAGACAAACACCATCACTCCAAATGTCTTCCGCTTTCTGCTTCTCCCCACTGAGCATGCTGTCATACGGCATGGAATATCCCTTTGCTCAGCTGGAATCAGCTGTTCTAGCTGTTTCTTCTCCCAGCCTCTCATGCACCCCCAACTTTCTTGCCAGTATGGCAGTAAGAAAAGCAGAAAAGGCCTTGGCTCGTGTAATCCCTGCTCAGCAATCAAAAAAGCATCTCTATATTATCAGCAGTGTGTTCAGCACAAATCTAAAACACAGACCCATACCAGCCAGTGTGAAGAAAATAACTCTATCCCAGCCAAAACCAGAACACCAGGTTTCATAATACAATAATAAAAGGAGTTACCAGAGAGCAAAGCAATACAACCAGGCATGTGTCATTGTGTCTATATCACAAAGTGTATTTTCTGCAGTATGCTGAATTTTCCTAAAGTTTTGCCAGTCCTTTTTCAGGATTACCTTTTGATAGCTTGAGAAAATTGATGCTAATTCTCATGTTGTGTGAGGCAGGGAGACACAGAAAGACAGCACAAGAGCACAACACCACGTCACCCTACTCTCCTACCAGTGAACATGGTGGACAAAAGCAGCTCTGGTGAGGTAGATGTAGGATAGTCTGACCTGAAATATGTGGGGCTGGGAGGCCACAATCGCTAAGGGCTGAAATGCTCAGTGTAGGCAAAAGGCAGCTAGGGTCCAAAACCATCAAAACCATACTGGCCACTGAGCTGTCCTCCAGAAATGATCACTTGGCTTCCTCAGGACTCTGCTTTCTGAATATAAACCTAAGCAAACAACGACATCTATTTCTTTATTAATTTCTCCATCTTGTTTGCAATGGACTAGATGTCAAGAATCAATGCCTATCTGGTTCATGCTGAATTTATGGCCGAAGGAATATGTGATCAATGTTGAAGCCACGTTATCTCAAATAATGGAGTTAATTAACTAGTTCAACATAGGGCACTGTAGAAACAGTTCGTTTAAAAGAAATAGAAGGGTTTGATTAACTTCCTTCCATGTATTTGTATGGATATGTGTGTAGTATGTGTAAAAGCTTACATTTATTTATACTTGGTATGCCTGTGGAGTACCAGATACTCCCTTGCAGGAAAGAGTATGTCCTCTTTTTTGCCATGAATTTACCTCTGGAACTACACATGGAAGAACATTAAGATCTGCAAAGCTATTACAACTGACATACTAAATTTCATGGGGATATGTATTTTAATTGATAACCATAAAAGCAGTGCAGTAAAGGTTATCTTGCAACTATATTTGGAAATTGCTTTCATAACATCATTTAATTCTTCTAGAAGTTGTCTTTAATCAAAGAAACTCTCTGATAATATTATTACATACATTTTATCTGAAAGTGACCCTATTTTGTCTTGTTGGGACCTTATCTCATACATGATCCAGCAAGAATGGGAACTTATTTACTTCTCACAGATCCTTTTGCTTCATACATCTTGCCTAGATTTTCTAGCCCCAAATAGACTAATGCAAGGAAATAACCACTTGCTACGATACACTTAAATCCCTGCTCAAAAAATGGCAGGTGTGTAATGGTGTCCTCAAGAAGTCAACTACAAAACATTAGCAAATTGTGACAGAAGGCTGATTTTTTTTTTCTCCTCTTTTTGTATAATAAAGATTTTGCAGGAGAAAGGTGTGTTGACTGAAGACCAAAATAATATTTAGTCTGACTTACTACATATAACATAGAATTTTTTTCATAGTTCAAATAGAAGAAAATAAAGACTGTACTCTTTGGCTTGCAATACTGGGTCATGTCTCTTCCCAGTCACGGGTGGACAGCAGCACAGTTTGCCTCCCTCGTGCTATCAGGTGTCCACAACCTGAATAATGGTATTGTGAGAAACAACAATTTAAAAATCTCCCTAGGCTGTGTAAGTGCCTCACCACTTCAGAGAAGCGTAACAGCTTGGAAAATGATCTGACTGGCAGCTTTATCATTTCATCCTGTGTTTTCCTTCCTCCCTTATTAAAACTGGCTGTTCAGCTGTGCAGGGCTGTGGGGAGGCAGGGGAATTTGAAGGCTGTAGGGTTGTCTGTAAGGGTGTCTGTAGGGCTGGCTGTAGTGGTGTCTGTAAAAGTGACACTTCTTTTTTCCACATGATAGTTACCATATTCATCATGGCTAGGCTTCGCGAACGAAGATTTGGGGGTTACCATGTTAATTAAATAACATGTCCAGTTGTTAACAGATATTGTTAACGAACAATGAATTGTATCCATATTGCACATGAAAGCACAAGTGTTAGAATTACTTTCAAAAATGAAAAGGATGTGAAATGAGAGCCCTGGTAATGCTCTTCTTGTTCTACCTTCAGTGCTCTTGTACAGCATGTGGCTCATACAGCCTGTGCTCCAGATCCTAGTTACGACCCATCAGACTGTACTAGTGATACCTAGTTACAAATACATGTGGAAAAAACATAAGGGTCAGTAAGAAAATTATGGAGCAAATATGGACAAACCAAACTGCAACAACTTGCTAAGATCAGATTATTTCCAGCCAGCATCAATTGTAGACATCAACACACATGGAGTCGAGTATTTGAAGAAAGATGGCCCTACCCTGAACATGCTCATTGGTTTAAAGGTACCAAGAAGGGGGTGAGAATAAATGATCAGTTTTAACAGTAGAGGTGGTTACCAGGGGGGTCTGAGTGCTGCAGTATAATCATAGACAATCTGGAAAAGGGGTGACTGGTCAAAAAAATGAACCAGACATGAGGAATTATAGGAAAGAAACAGAGAACAAATCAGAGAACATGATTGTGCCACTGTAGAAATGCATGATGTGTTTGAATTTGACTTGTTTATGTATTTCTGGTCCTCAGATTTCAGCCCACAGGGGACATACTGGAAATGGAAGAAGTTCAGAGGAAGAAAAATAGGATGATTATTGATACTGTGCAGCTTCCATTAAAGCACTGATTAATTACACTAGGATGCATTTGCTTAACAATAAATGAAAAGAGTACTTCCCTATAAAAGCACTAGCAACCTGGACAGAGTGAACACAATAGTGAGAAAGTTTGGATGAAGTTTAGAGGAAAAATTTGTAGACCCAAAGCAAAACAAATGAGGCTTTTTTTCCCCATGATGTACAGTAAAACTGTTACTCCTTGCTGACGAATCGTAACTTCTAAATGTGGCTTCCGTGGGTCTAATGAGGCAAATTCCATGAAGAAAAGTCCACTGACAAAAATGAAATATAAAATTATTTCTATCTCAAGAAGTGTCTGAGGTGTAAATTTTCAGGGAGCTTGCCCTGTACTTTTACTTCTCTCTAGCTGCTGGGCACTGCTCAGGGCAAAGCCCTGGGCTGCCTGTGGTTGTGGTCTGACCACTATTACCACTCTCGTCAGAAAAAATGTTGAACAATAAATACACTTTCCCACGTTTTACAATAATTATTTAAATACAAATATAGGAAAAAAATAGAAAAAACAGCAAACTAACAAATGTCTTACAGCGCAGTAATGGATCCCGAGGTTGCTGTCCTGACAGGGTCTGTTGGGGAGATACATCTCTATATGTTTTGTCCATCTTAAACATTTGTCCAGGCTTAAACTTTTTCACCAATGATCACTCTGACAAGACAGGGCCTTTATGTGAAGTTAACCTGCACTGCTCAGCCTAGTGAAGGGGTCCAAAGTTATATGTTATTACTGACCCAGCTCTACAACTCTGCTCTCCCAGTACAGAACTGATTGGAGGCTGGAGGACCACCATGCTCATATTAATTTAGCAGCTAGGATAAATAAAAATTTTTTTGCTTATATAACCAAATTAAATAATTGCTGGCCTTTATGTTATTGTTTGCAGAAAGTGCACTGGGGCTTCATTATTCTTCTGTTATTTCTTAGGATTGATTCAGATTAATCATAAAGCTCCTGAAACCTTTACATAGTATTAAAGAGATCATGCCAGTTCATCAGCACCTTTAGTCCCAAATTTTTTGACTGCATAACAAGTATATATCCTTTCCTTTTCTGCTCTGGGAACTGCATTTTCTGTGAATTAAACACATGGAGACTGAAAGGCTCAGAAAAGTAGAGATGTATTAGGGGGAAAAGAAAACAAACACAATTGAGTGGCTGCTAAGTGACTTCAGAAACGTACAATCTCCTTTTGGTCCCTTGTTAAAGGCTGGGCAGCCTTGGTGAAAACACATCTGACTCAAAAGAGGAGCCTGCACACAGTGAAAAATCTGTTATACAGAAAGAAAGGAAGCATTGCAACAGGGCTTTTTGGGGAAAAATGTGTGGATTAAATATGAAGAAACAAGTGTTTTCCTGAGGCTGATATTTTTACTCATCTTCTGAGATTAAATATCATGTGATCTGTTTAGCATACATCTTATCTCACAGTTTTTGTGGGTTCAAAAATCCTGTGGAAAGACATCCTACTACATTCTGATGGACCTTTCTAGAAAGTAAATATATCCATTCCCATTTTTTCTCGGTGTATGACTTCCTTAAAGGTTTGTGCCTGACTAAAGCTTTCTCCTTCAAAAAGCAGACATTGAGAAAACAGCACTGCCAAGGAATTCTAATCTAGATTTAGAAGAGTCTGTTGCTATGGAAATAGCCATGGCATGGCATGTTCCATACGACTTTTGCTGCTAAAAAAAGCAGATTGAAAAAAACAGGAAAGTCTTGCCTGAGTACAATAAAACAGCAGAGTAAACCAATTGAGTGAATTCTATCAGTGACACATTAATGGTGAAAATTTAGCCTGTAATAATTATACTTTAATTGGATCGTTTTTACCTTCAAGCACAGGGACTGCCTCCCCCCAGGAAGGGTGACAGCAGCAAAGAGGGATTACTTGCCCCCAAGCACCCAGAAGGAGTTCACTATTTTGTTGAGTGTATGTTTAGTTTTGGTGGTTGTATCTGCTCTCACTCAGCACTGATGACACCAGGGCTGACAAATCATTACTTGACTCTGCAAAAAATTAAGTAGTTTTTGGAGAGCAAAAGCTCCCTACTCCAGGGGAGTGTGTGCTTGTGGGCTGCAGTCAGAGCTACTGATTATTCTCATAAACTGGCAGAGCCCCATGTAATCTCAGCCTCACAGAGCCTCAGCTCCACAGAAACCTACGGTAGTTTATTCTGCATCCCAAATTAATCCAAATGCACTGTCCAGCTGTCATTTCTATCCTATCAAACTCCAAGACACAGTAGAGCCTGCATCTCCAGTCTGTCCATTGACAAGAAGCCCCCTGCACCAGTTCTGTTCTTTCAGCTCCACCACATCCCATCCATTGATTCTTGAGACTACGACAGCCCTCCTTTTGTTTAATTTGATCCCTAGTAATAAGATTACTAAAGCTGAAGACATCAATTATCATTTGTGCTTGAAGACTTGATGACCTTGGAGTTGAATCAAGATGATTTGCACCTCCCTCTGGTCATGGCTCAGAGTGTTTTATGTTCCAGGTAAAACTCATAACTTTGACAATGCTCAGGAATGTGGAGTCAATTCAAACATGGAAGCTCAGGTTATGGAAGGGGAGCTGGGTGGCTCCTGCCGAGCATTATGTGTAGATGCATATCCATTTTGGGGCAGTTCACAGACATATGGAGATTATGAATACAATGGTAACTGAATTCTTTACAGAAATGGCTTTACAGCTCTTCCACTTGCTGTGCAAGACTGCCCTGTGCGTGTATAACTCAGTATGTACAACATGCAAATATTGCTTTTCTGGTCCTCTGTATCTGAATATCTGATTTTAGATCTGGGCAATCATCTGACTGCTGCAAAACCTTCCTGCAAAACTATATATTTCTGAAGAAAATGTGCTATTTGATGTACAAAATGGAAAAGCCCATGTTATACAGGGGGCCTAAACCTAGTGCGGGCAGATGGATCTTAAAGTCTTGGCCTGTGTTATGAATCCATGCCTGAACACCCAGCTGATCCAGTGCAGCTCCTTGTAAGCCATTAAATGCCAGTCACGACTACAGTGAAACTACTTTTAAAAACGAGAACAAAATCGTCTAGTTATCTTAACTAAATTTTGCACCTTTTAATTTAACCTGGTAGGGCCTCAGGAGGAAGAAAGGAACAGGAAGAGTTAAGTCCAATGTTGGTAGAAGGACATGCTCTAAAAGCCTGATTATCCAGATGGAACAGATAAATCTGTTACTCTTTCTCTAAATATCAACACTGCATAATTAGCAGCTGCTAAAATAATGGAAGCCAATTGAAGAAAAACATGGTATGCTCTACATTCATTTATTAAATACCTTATGTTTCCAAACAGAGCTTTCCATATTTGCTGCAAAACTCTGTAGCTTCATGCTTTACACAACTGAGTGAAGATGACAGCACTGAAATGAGCTATTACTATTTCCATCAGGAAGATATGGGAAACTAGTCTGTGTCTTTGAGGCAAAAATATATATTCATCAAATAGAAAAGCTTTAAAAAGCAGCACTATCTAAGATATCAGCATCCCGTCTCCCTTGGAGACAGCTAAACCCCGTATTTATCTAAATTATCTTGGTAATATGACAGAGTGATTGCTCACTAATGGTCAGTAACAGTTTTCTTTGTCATTTTCCTAGTCATTACCTCCTCAGAATGAACTCCAGAATAAACTGCTGATGCATCGTGACTAGAATATAAAGCGCACCGTCACAACAGAGACCATTTCTATTAAACTCACGAACCCTTGCATTGGACTTCTGACATTTTCATTTACGAAAAATAATACCCCTCTATTACAAACCCTGATGAGCTTAGAGATATTTTATGTTTAAAACAGAAGTGATATTTATTTCGCACAGCTGTCTTCTATTCTCTTCCTTTTCTCCCCACAGCTATTCATGCACAGGAGCCACATTCTCTGCAAAGCGAAGAGCATCCCTGTAAGCAGGCTAGTTTTGTAGGTACTGTATTTCATGGCCCATTCATCTGAATTTTTTAATTTGGATGTTTAAGTCTATTTGCCCTTTTTCAGGAGCTTGAGAGAATCACTGATTACACAGTCTGCCTGAATCTCATTTCCCCTGCTGAGTCTGAGAAAAGGCCTCACAAAGGGCTTGTGCACGTGGCAGCTGCTTATTGACTACTACTTCTCCTCTCAAAGAGTGGAAATTTTCAGAGCTCTGATCCATTGTCTTTATTTCAAATTAAATGGAGCTGATTTGTTGAGCTGCCAAGACGGAGGAGACAAAAAACTCCATCAGTAGTAGTAAAGGAGCCAAAGTGCTGCCATGTGAAGGTACCTGACTTTGAAATAGTGCATCAGCCTAGAAAAACAGCATTGGGGTGACTATAAAGGAGTATCCTGTCTTCCCCAGTGCCATACCATACAGATGCATACTGATCCTTCTGAGAGTCTTAAAGGCTGAAGCACTGATGAAATGATGTGGAACTTTCTGCACTGCATTGTCTGACCTTTTTTCCTACAAGAGTAGGTATCCTGTGTGTTTGCTGGGCAAATGGACATAGACAACATGGGCAGCCACTGAGTGACAGAGTTTCTTCCTTCTGTGAGCTGTCAAATGCACTTCCAACCTTGCCAAAACACATGCACAAATGAGCTAGACATAGAAAAAGCTATCAATACTTCTCTTAAGCTCTGCTGTAGTCAGTAGGGAGTAGAGAATTACAGCACACTCTGACTCCTAAGGAAGTGGGGCCCACCTGAAAAGCCTGATATTTCTAAATCATTAGGGAACAAGGAAGCAAAGAGATTAAATTTATCTTTCTCTTATAACTGGTTACCAAGCCACGTAATTTCCGTTGTTTTAAAGAAAATTCCATGTACCTTTACTAGCCTAGCTTTACTGTGGAATTCAAGTCAGGACCATGGAGGAGTTCAAGTCAGCTTGACCATGAATTTAGGTCAGATCGTTGGACTTCATGACTATGGAGTTCAGGTTATGTCCTCGGTTTGGCTAATCCCCAGGTGCACAGCTTACAAAAGGAAAACAGGGTGCAGAGCCTCCTGAGGTGCCTTTCATAGCTGACCCTGAAGAATAGGCAGTGGTTACTGAAATGCATTCAAGTTTTCCCGAAAAGTGCCTTCTGGCAGAATCATGAACCACCCTACCCCTGGAGCACTGGGGCAGAGAGCTCGGGGAGGAGCAGCCTTGACCTGGGCTTCTCTGCTGAGCCTTATCCCAGGGCTGTGCAACCCCTCACCAAAGTTTTGGCTTGCTTGTGGAACTGGATGATGCGAAACGCTTGCTGCCAGTAGCTTTCAGGCACAACTTTCCAAGCAATACAGATGCATTCTTTCTTTTTTAAAGGGAAGACAAAAGACATAAAGTTGAAGTCTGACTGTAATTAGGCTTTTTGAGTCCAGGCTGCTTCATTCCTATTGCCTTTCCTGGAACACAGTGGTGAAGATTTGTGTATTTCTGTGTCCATGCAAACATTAGATCCCCTTGGCAGGCAATGTATTTACCTGAGAGGGCAATGAAGGACTGGCGCAAAAAGGAAACATTTTTCCCTGCCAAAGTAATCATGCATGTCTATTCAAAGTCTGTTTTCTTATTTTTGAAAAGCCATCTACCATCTGAGTGTGATCAGTCTCCTTGAGGGCTAAGAAACAAAAGGGTGCATCTGTTTCACATGCTGAATGGGGTCATGAGGATAGGGCCAGGAAGCCAGCCCGAGCTGTATGAGTCCTGCCTGCATGGAGTGAGGGTTATGCCTTCAGCGTATGCAGAAAGAATTCCCACTACATCCATGGATTAGCATGGACTTACTTGTTATCTACTATTCTGAAACTGGATTAACTGCTAAATTTTCTAGATGCAAGGTAAGAAACACAACAAGAACCTGAGAGTGTAAGACCCAATGGGGTGAGCTGGACAAGAGCTCAGATTAGCTCACTATCGTATCTCCAGTGCCCAGCTTTGCGTGGGTATCCACATCCAATACTTTGTGGCAGCAACTGATTCCGCAGTTTAATTATGGATTCTGTGACAAATTACTTCATCTTTTGAGACTTGCTGGAAATGTCATTTAACTCCCTTTATTTGCTACCTATGAGAAACAGTCACTAACTTTTCACCCTCTCTATACATCTCTCTCCCAAGTCAAGGGTTTTAATCCGATCTTATAGGAAACATATTCCCATAGACAACATTTGAATCTTAAATGAATAATTTTTAAATCAAGTAAATTAATGAAATATTTTTAAGTATAGCTAATATGCCTAAGAAGAATAACTATTTGAAGATGGAGACCAGTTCAGATAAAGCTGAGATGGGTAAAATTATTTTCACTGTTTAGTCCTCTGCTCTTGGGACAAATTAAACACTCAAAGATTTGAAAAAAATATATATAGCAATAAAGAAGCATTAAAAATATCAGCAGGAACCACCTAAGTATGTGTGGGAGAGGTGAGAGGAAGTAGGAGGAAAGGGAGAAGGAGTTTAAGCTAGCATAGAAAATTGCCTTCCCCAAATCATTTGAATGCAATAAGAAATTAATCTATTCTATGTATTTCCCACTATAATGAGCTATTTTTGCTTCAGGCTGCCAATCAATTCTGCTGACAAAGACTCCAAACCTTCACATGTCTTGCATCACTCTCTTGCATGAACTAAATTTTCCAGTTAAATGTAAGAGAGGGTTAGGAAAAGATATTGAAAAATGTTGCTAAATTTATCAACTGGAAAAGTGGCAAGGGCTAATTTATAAGGAAATTATTTCATTCTCCAAAGCGATTTAGTCTCTCTGTCTTTCATGACTGTGTCTGAGAACTTAGCAGGCTAAGCAAGCAAAATTGGTTTTTTCAAAATGTATAGCAGGTCTGCAGACAGATGTTTTGACCCTTAAAGAGATTTTAATCCTTGTTTGCATAATCCCAAACCTAATCTTCTAGGTGGTCTTGCCTGAAGGGGAAAATGAAGTAAAGGAAATAACCACTATGCCAACTTGGCAAAAGGAGAAATCTCGTAACAAACCCCATGCCTGGGGTATGCCCTGCTGGTGAGACAACAAGGTGCCAAAGGAGATTTTCTCTCAGGAGCCAAAGGCTGGGGGTACCTCAGGGCATCCCCTCTGGCAGTGAGAGCACACTGTTATCACTGCTGATCACATGTAGGGTGCTTCCTTTCCCAGAGTGGCCTCTGAAGTGAAAAAAAGACACCTTAACTTTCAGTATTATTATTATAGATGTATTTGCAGGGAAACTGAATTTTTAGGAAAAGAAGTTTTGCTATTTTGAAAATGAATGGGAGATCTTTTTGACCTTAAATGACATGCACAATTCTCTAATCCTCTCAGAAGCAGCCTTGTCACACCACACGAACCAGGAACTCCAGGCCACTCTAAAATCAGGGGGCATATGATTAGCATTAAACCAAAAAGCATTTTAATCCTGCTGTAAGATTAAAAGGGTGCTGAAAAACAAAATGGTGTTCCTGTTTCTCCCTGAACAAAATATTTAATCCAATAAGAACAGGAAACTCTAGAGAAAAAACACCTGCACATTGGGATGGATGAGTGTGTGGCTGGAGGACTTTTCAACTTTTATACATCCAGCTATTAACTCCAGGGCTGTTGTTCCAATTCTGTATCGACATCACTGAGAGCAGACCCTGGGCTCCACCTGCCAGACCTTGCCCAGTTCTCAAATGGCTTATCTGTAGCTCCCTAATAGAGAGGCTTACAAATAAGTGGCTCAGCTTGGTAAAAGCCACATTATAAGCTGCCTGCTACAATACAAAGCTTCCTTCTTTGATTAAAAGATACTAAATTTATGGGAAGACAGCAGTGGGAAGTCAGCCTTCCTGATGCTTAATGAGAACACATCGATTTACGAGAGAAGAGAAGCCTGTAAAAATGTATAGGTTGAGTCAAAAGCTTTTTGATGGAGCTGAAAAATGTGCTTTTAGATATTTGTAAATGGTTAACTACTTCCAGAACACAAACTGAGCACTTTAAAAAATGTCTCCATATTTACAAACTGTAAACACAGGGTCAAAGTTATCCTATTTAATTATGACAATTAGCTGAACACCAACAGCCTAGACTATTGCTCGGTGCAATGGGATCAAAAGTGCTCTGAAAGTGACTATTTATTTAGGCAAGAATGAAGGATCTTGGGTGATGAGGCTTCTATTTTTCACAACCACAAAAATGCCTGAAGCTCCTAAATCCAGGCCATAAGCTGAAAATATAAGGAGGTATTACTGCCTTGTTCTCATTCCTTTGTTATTTCATCTGTTTAATTTGTTCTGGAACCAAAACTGAAGAGGGATTTGCCCTTACTGTCTATCAATTTGTGCAGTATCTATAATATGTGTCATGGTAAGAAACAAAATACAAAATACAGAGTGTTATGATAAGATGAAGTACCTATATTTATTCTCCTCTCCATTTTTAATAGTTCATGGCAAATTTCCATTCTAGCTAGTGGAATTTATAGTATATTGATGGAAGATGATAATTCAACATCTTGTAAGAGAGGAGACAGAAAAACCAAAGGGAAACTCACAGATTAGCATCCTTATTGCAATATAATAATACCAGAGCATATATTTTCTTTGTAAGATATTCCATTAAAGTGTTACTTGCTTTGGATTCTTGGATTTAAGAAACAAAATCTTAGCCCCCACTGATGGGAAATGTGCTGGTGAGAGGAGGAGCCCTGGTGCTATGGTAACAGAGCTGCATGCCTGCGTGAGCTGCACCGACGCAAGGACCATGAAACACAGGCTTTGCTCCCATCGAGTTCAATTGGAAGAGCTTCTGGCATTTCAAGCAGCATGAAATCACTCCTTTTCTTTCTATGCCAATGCAGGATAGTATTTCTCCAGATAATGTCCCTTCAAGGTAAAATTTTTAAGGGAGCATGTATACCAAGGGGTCTGTTAAATTGACTTCTTTGAAAACACCTCCTTTAGTCAGGGTTGAACACCCAGATACCTACTTCTGCTTCCTTACATTTACTCATGGTTCTATTACCCTACTTTGCAAATAGTCTATGAGATGTAAGGAACTAAATGCATATGCCAGAGATCAGAAAAAGACTTACACACCTTGTCCTGTATTTACCAAGTGGCCTTGCAAATCTGCACTTTCAGGGTCTGATTTCAGGCACCATAGTAGATGTGTACAGTCAGATAGCAATTCCTTCATATCAAGCTTCAGTGACCACCAGTCATTTCTGAAAATGTAAGCTGCTGACTGCATGGAAGTGCTCACGAGAGGTCCAGTGGTGGTTGACAACAGGTATCTTCTGAACAGCCCTCAGATCCCTAAGCAGATTGCCTGACTTGAATTATAAACATCTCCAATTATTTCTTAATCTGCACTTACTTTCAGACTCTGAGACAGTTTTACTGAAAACAAACAAACAAACAGAAGTTGCTGATTTAAAATTGATTGCAAATGCAGCAGTACAACTAATTATGCCTAATGTCATAACTCAAAAAATGGGTCGCAGCAGAGAAGGGAAGCATATTTGTAAGCTTACTGTTTCTAGGGTATGTGTGAAGTAGACTTAATGTTCACTTTAGGAGTTTAATTTGTCCACTGTGTCCCCAAAACTTTAGGGGAGGGAATGCCCATTCTTTCTAACTTCTGTATTACATAGAGAAAGATACTGTAGGTAGAGACCCAGCTCACCTCAAGTGGGGGCCTTACTCGCTGCATCGACTGCCTGGGGAGATCTGAGGGACCACAGGGCTCCTCCAGGAGCAGGGATCACCCCTTCCACCAACACAAATACCCAGAGGGATATGGTAGGTGCTATAATGCCCTGTGGGTTTAGTCTGACTGGTTCTCTTGTCCCATATTTTAGGAGAGTGTTGAATCCACCAAAACAAGGATGCCTAAGGATGCGCTGATGAAAGAACTTTTTCTTGCATGTGATCTCCTGCACAGGAACCCTTGAGCCATGCAGCCCAATGAAGCCTGCAAAGGAGGACACACGACCAAGGACATCCACTGCCTGGGACAGCTGAGGCCCTGTTCCCAATCTGGAGTGCTTCTCATTCATTCGTGGTACCATGCAGCCTGTGAGCTGGGACCAGAGACCCAGCAGAGGTAAGGAGGGGATAAAGCACAACTTTTTCATTGCTTTAACACATCTTGTTATAGAGAAACAGCTTCATGATTTTAAAATTGCTCTAGAGCAAGACTTCTTTCATCTTTTAGCAGACAAGATAATGGTTGTGTTGTTCATTTTTTCCCTTTAAAAGAAGAAGACAAATGGAGACTGCAAATAACACTGTGGCCCTTAAAAAAATGGAGATACAAATACTGAGCAGCTGTACTGAACAGCACTTGAGTACAGATCTCTGAGTACATGAAAACCAGAGACAATAAAGAAACAGGATTAATTTCTTTCAGAGAATTTTTTTGGAAGGAAATTAATCTCTTTGGGTTTGAAAATTGTCCCTTGGAAAGTTTTGCCCAGGTCTGCATGCAGCTGTAGTACTCAGAGTGTCATGGCAGCAGTTTCCTCAGAAGTGAAGCACAGTTTGAGAGCAAGTGTTTACACATTCTATATCCAACACACCATGCATCAATGCAGACATGAACAACAAGAATAAGATGTTGCTCAGGCAACTTCCTTCAAGTGTTTTTGCAGGTTATTAGAGAGCAACATTTGGGCTCCAAAACTCTGTGGGGCTTTTTATTTGCTAAAAATTATGCAAGTGCAAGGAGTATAGCAAGAAATGGGCCCATGTCAAGATAAGAATGTAATAGGGCATCTTGAAGATATTTGTCATGACTTTCACCTTGCTCATGTTTATGGCTACATGCTGCCCTCACTGTCCTCTTATGCCCCACTGGTTTCCTCCTGTGGTGCTCAGACAGCCTTCACTCTCAGGGTTCTCAGGAGTGGAAACGTAGAGCAGTCAGTGCAGGAAAGAGCACTGAGCTATTTCAAAAAGTCACTTAGAGAAGGAGCAGCTGAGAGCAAGTTCCCATCAGTGTCTGATGTACTGATCTAAAAATAAACCCGTGCAGTCTGTGAGATGTGCCAGTCCCTGGCAGCCTCCACCTTTGCTCACTGTGTCCTCACAAGGTGTGGAGCAGTGCAGCTGCAGAGGATCACCTGAGCTGACCAGAGTAAGCCTGCCTATGCCTCCACAAGTAAAGCAAGTAGTCACTGAAAAACAGAGGCAGATCCTTGTGTGGGTGTGTGATGGTGTGATGGTTCAATGCAAATAGTTGTCTAGACAGCAGCCTAAGACAAATCAATACCTGTAATAAGGCGCATCATGCTCCAATAGCTGCTACAATCTGCACAGAAAGACTTGTGATGGAAGAAGAGGAAATGTGGGCTCCTGAGGAAGAAAGCACTTAAGAGTAAATTCTCATTAAGTGAAAATTATTTGCTGATGAAAGATTGAGCCAGTTGGCAACAGCACAAAAGATGGGTGTATGGCAGGGAAAGAGCACATAATGTTTCCTAATAGATTCAGCTGAGGCTTGCGGTGGTGTAGTTCAATGTAAGCAGCAAAAAATACTGCAGCTTTGCTTTCAATCACAGCTACTTCTTATTTCATTTCTAAGAGGAATATCTGTAGGAATATTGACCAATATTCCTACCGAAGAAAGGCAAGATAGATCCACTGGAAAATAGATGGAAATACTATTTTTCTATGTTTAATTAAATATTATAAAGAAGTACATTTCTGAGAGAAAAATGTGCTCATATTATAGTGTGGATTTTTTTTCCCAAATGTGTTGTTAGGCTATTAGATATAAGAGCATTTATGATTTCCCACATAGATCTGATGAAACAGCTTTTTTATTTACATTTGAAAAAAGGAATTGGATGGGTAAATTATGCAAGAAAAATAAGAAAAAAAGAAAGTAACCAAAATGAGAAGAGCATCATAAAGCTACAAACACCTCCTGGAGTTACCCTGGAAAGAAGAGTGTTCACAGATCACTGTGGCTTTATGCCTGACAAAGGGCAAAACAAATGTTGACCATTTTGCTGTGGGTACAAAAACATGCATCATGTGTTCGGGGATGAGTGGGAGGGTTTCAAATGCTTTCATTACTGAGAAGTGGCTTCACACCACGAGTTAATGCCTCTTTACATGCAACCCCGGCAAATAACTCTTCCTCAACAAACCGAAGGAGTGGTAGACCCACACAGACAGAGTCCGACTCCCGTCGATGTCTGTGGGTCCTTGGGAAGCTGGATCTGATGTCCCTCAGGACCTCCCCGAACCAATCACCTCCGGCACTGTGTTCCTGCATCCAGTGGAACTCTGCATGGAAATCGCTGGGGATGCTGGCACAGAGGAAAGATTTGCATTCCCACTGCTTGCTCGTGCCACAACTAAATAACTGAAACCCCACAGTGAGGAGGGTGCCTGCCTGCGATGCTCTGCCTCCTGCCACCTGATCTCCCAGCCGTTCAGTCCTTGCTTCTGCTTTCCAGCCAGCAGCAGCTGAGAGCCAGCAAGTCCCAGCTGGAAAGGGAACAGCCTGGCCGAGACAGAGTGAGTACAATTACTTAAATGAAAAAAGTTGGACAGTTGTCAATGGAAAGAAAATTAGTTGGAATCTAAATCTAACTAAAAGAAACTACCCAGATTACGGACACTGTAAATTGGATTAAAATTAAGTCCTAGGGGAAAATCAATGGAAAGTGATAAGGAAGTAAGTCAAAATGACAGCAAAAAGAGGCAGATGCTCTCTGAGAGCTTGTTCAAGAGACCCAGTCAGAAGTAGAAAAGAAAATTTAATTGAGCCAATCCAAATCTAAATGGTAGAAAAATAAAGGGAAATTGGAAGAGATTAGAGAGAAAGCCCATGGAAAATATTTTTAAGAAGGCTATAAATTAGTACAGAAAACAGAAAATGGAGGGGAAATTAAAGAAAAGAAAAAGGCAATTTTAATTATGTCTTAGAGCAACTGAAATTAACTGCCTGAGAGTAGGAGTTTTTTATAGGATGCATTTGTTTACACAGAAGTAGACTTTGATAGACATGCAGATGTTGTTTTTCAGAAAATAGGCTGGTTTTTTTAACCTATATGTGCAATTACAAAGCCTCTGAAATGCATGTGTTCTCACTCCATGCTCTGAAAACCACCTTTTTTTTCTTTCTCTCTCTTTTCCTTTACAGGTACATCCCTGACAGAGGTGCTTCTCTAGGCTATGGGCAGCTGGAGCTCTCTGTATCCTGCCAGCCTCCTCCAAGTGGCTGGAGCACAGGGAGCTTGTCCCAAGGTGAGGGAACCTGTCACCTCAGGGGTGAAAGGCTTTATCTTTCCTTGGCTACACCTACAGTACCACTGGATGTCACTGTTGTTTCATGAAAGACAAAAATCTTACTGTGATCTTTTTGACAGATAATGTTTAGTAAATTAATATATGTGTATTTATATCCCCTTCCCCGCAACTTTTCTGCACAAGGATTGCAACCTCCTGGCTCTCACTCACATTTTCGATGACTATTTTACAGCCGCTGTGTTCATGGGTCTCCTTTGTGGCACCCTAAGATACATCTTTTCTGTAAAGGATTGCTTTCTGCTGTGGTACATGTAAAGCATGGCCCAGCTGCTACAATAAATTTCAATTTTCTTTTTTTTTCTTTTCCTTCCATTTGTTATATTTCCTGTGAAATATTTTAAGTCACCGCATCTGGACTGATTGCAGCTGTGTTGGAGTGGAGGAGTGAGCTGCCTACAGAGCAGCAGGATCTGCTGGTGTCTGTCTGCAGCCCGGAGAGCTGGGCACTGCCAGGGCAGCGCTGTCCATAAATCAGGATTACCCTGGAGGTATCTGCTTTCCTTCAGTCTTACAGAGCACTGTGCAGAAACTCTGCCCCTAAATCAGGCACCTCCTGTACTAAGAGTCAGTGAGAAATTCAGGCCCTACTTCTTATAATGGAAAAAGCTTTTCCCCCTCTCCCCCTGCCATCAGTTGCCCGGGGTGGTATTTAGCTGGCCAAATGAAGACAAATAACTCTCTTTAAAGTCAGTGGAGAAGAACAGGCAGTTCCAGGAAAGTGATTCATCCCATCTGAAAGAACACTTCTAGCAGATAGGTCTTACAGGCACATTCTTCAAGTAACACTGCAGGAGCCTTCAGTGACCTTTCAAGAAGAATCCCAACACCTCTACAGTAGGGGTATGTAAAGCTTTTCTGCATAAACTTCACTCCACTACTAGTGATCTTTGAGCCAATTTTCTACGTATTTTCCTAATGCTAAACATGCCTGAAAAGGTACGTGATGGCCAGTGACTCACCCCAAACTGCACACCAGGATCTCAACTATCTCCCCTTCGCAGGGACTGAGCGAGTCAAGAGAGGCCTTGATAGTCCCTGTTGAAAACACACCAGGAGCTGGTCCAACAGTATGGCAGTATGGACAGTGGCATTGCTGTGCCCAACAAGGCTTCTGGTACCATTTCATTTTCAGTGCTGCATCTTAGGTGGAAAAAAGTATATTTTTGTTGGTGGCAGTACATACACCTGAGTTTCAGTGCTGTCCACAGCTCCCAGAACTTCATCTGGTATATTGAGGACAACAAACCCTTGTTACCTATGACGGGACATGAAATACAATGTTAAGAAAATGGTCCTCTATTTGCATGAAAATAGTTCAGCTCTGTTAACTGTTCTCCATCTCACAACCCCTATGAATTTCCAGAAACAGTGTAAATAAGGAGAATAAGAAATTTCTAATAGTTGCCTGTAACGCTTCATGGATGAAAATAAAAGGAAGAGATAAATCTTGAGAATTAAAGACTAGTTATTCCAGTGAAGAGTTAACAAATTTGGGGCTAAAGGTCATGAATGCAGACTGGCCTAAGAGATTTGCCAATTTTAATTAAAAAGGATGCTAAAACCACTAGGAGGAATAATGCGTGCTGTGCAAATTGAATAGGAGCACTCCTCAGTCCCTGCTGATTCTAGCAGTGCTATTTTCATTCTGTATGCATAAATAAAGGATTGTGGAAAGATTACTGTCATTTAGTAGGGCACAGCAAAATGTCTGAATCATGCAAAGTTAGTTTCAGGGAATCAAAATTATAAGACCTTTCCAAAAATAAGGCTTTCTAGGGTAACTGCTTGGAGCAGCACTCTTCTGGGGTTTCATAGGCAATTCCCCCATTTATCCACAGGACAAATCTCTGCCATCACCTGCATCTTTGGCCTACTGGTACCTACAGAGACAGCAGAAGGAAACCTGTCTCCCCGGTGTGTGCACAGGCACGCTAGCTGCATCTTCTTGGTCTTATTTTGATTGCCACCAGGAGGTCTGCACCTGCCAGGCAGCCTCGGGAGGTGCGCAGTGCGCCGGGGCTGCAGCCCGTGCTCCCCCCAGCCGGGATCGCTCAGCGCACCCCGCTCGCCCCGCGGCCGTGTTGCCTATCGGTGGCTGCCGTGGAGCCCAGGCTGCTGTGCTGCCTGCCCAGCCACAGCCCCTGCCCCTGACAGGCAGAGCTGCATCTAAATTTTGTGTATAAAATGAAGCAGCATGCGGAACGCTCAGAGACACACGCGAGCTGTGGCACAGGGTGAGATTCCACCCTTCTACCTCCTCCAGTGCTGATGCGGTGGTTGCATGAGGCCCCACAGGTGTAGGGATCTTAGTAACATCCCTTCACCCTCACTTCTTCCCCACCTCTGGGGCTCCTCAGGACAGAAGGCAATGCTAAAAATATCAGGTTTTCTATATCCATAATTATATGCATTTTCCCCCAATTTGTTGCCATTATTCCCATCACCCAAAATGTGATTAGTGATTTACAGAAGATGGAACAAGCCTGATCCTGTCCTGCTCTCGTGTCAGTTTACTCCCAAGCTGTTTCATGGTACACATTCCCGTGGCAGCCGTGGAGATCTAATCCTCTTCACGCTCGGGCACTTGGAGATTGTCATGGGCAGGGAGCTGAGAAGCGCTATTGCTTCACGCTCCGCAGCACAGGGAGGCTGGGAGGCGGACACAGCCCGCCCTGTGCCGGGACTCAGCCGACACGGGAGCTCCTCCTCGCGGCTCCTTCCCCGCCGAGGCCACGCGTCAGGGAGCCCCAGCCCCACTGGAAGCCTTTCGAGGGGGGGAAGGGACACCCCGGGAGCGGGAAGCTGGCAGCATCGCTGTGCGGCATCCTTTTAGAAAGCTTTTTGCATCTGCTGTTATCTCCACGAGTCATACGTATGCAAATTAACACGCGGCTGGTAGCCGCCAAATAGGTATTTCTTTCCAAAACTATCTGCTCTCTGGGGTTCCCACCTTCTTGCGTTTTCAAACTGCATCAGATGCCACATAAGAAAGACATCCTGCAAAATGTGCTGACACCGATACCAGTTTCAGGCAAGAAGTTCCCAGCCCTCCCTGCTTTTCACCTTTAATCTTTTTTTTTTTTTTTTTTTTTCATGATCTTAGGTTTTTGCTTTCACACTTCCAAGCAATTAATTTTTTGGCTCCCACGTAGGATCAACAGGTGTAGAATGACTGGCATGGCCCTGATACGCTCCATCTGGTTGCTGCTGATAAGGTAATCCTTCCAGCTGAGGGCAATATCTCCAATAAGCTTAAACGGCGGCAGCACCGTAATCTATTTGCAAGAGAGAACAAGCCCTGCAGCCAACATTGTTATTTCACGGGAACAACTGGGCACAGACAGCACTTTCACAGGCGCGGTGGGGAGGCTTTCACCCCCCCTATTTTTCCCCTGGGAGTGATGATTCACCCGGTGCAGTTGTACCCTCTCTTAGAAAAAGGAAAAGCTTTGCTTTTTAATTTGGCCCCAAACACCATGATTTCTGAATCAAACCAATTATCGCTTTGCTTCTTTACATCCATAAAGTCATGGCTCCTTATTTAATCTTCCCCAAAGCAATGGAAAAAACCCGACCGTTGGTTTCGTGTTTATAATAAATACTATTGTCTGGAACTTCCATAAAACTACGAGAGCTGTTAAATTCTGATGTGGGTTGTGATGAAAGCAATGGGCTGTGCTTGGGGTGCCCTCTGCAGATGAAGGGCTCTGTCATGTCCACGCAGGTCCGGGTCTGTGGTCACAGCCAGGGGAGCCGTGCAGGCACGCGAAGAACCAGCTCGCCTCCCCTCAGTATGTTGTCCCGGTTTGTGGTAAGAACCACAACATATTGTCAGGCCGACAGCATCACAAACCTACGCCTGCATCTTTCCTGGAGCCCATTTTGTGGGATTTCAGCCAGCAGCTTTGGAGTTTATTGGTGATTTCTGTTCTTAGCTTTTGCTGTGTGCTTACCCTGTTCAAATACCTCTTGTAATTTTCTGCCGACCAATTCGTGCTGCGGGGTCAGCCGCGGAGCCGAGCCGCCCCGCCGACGGCAGCCAGACGGCCCTGCTGTAGCTCCTTGAGGAGCCACGGGATTTAACAGCTTGTATCCTCTCCTCTGGGCTTAGGAAAGGGCATTTTTAAGGTGGTCTCTACTTAGAAAAAAGGGGATTTGCTCTGGCAGACACAATTACCGACGCGCAGGCCGGGGTGATCCCACACCCGTCACACAAGGACACTGGTGTGACGGAGGCCCCTGAGGAGCTGCTGCCCCGTGCTGGACATCGTGGTCCAGTAATGAGCACAAGCAGCGTCCCTGCAACACACGGCATTAATTGCAGCGAAGGGAATTGCGGCATTACTGCATCACACTTATGTACCTTTACTCCTGCCAGCCACAGCCGTTTCTGCGACGTGCCTGCATGGCGAATGCGCTTGGCAGTACCCGCTCGGGCACAGCCGGCAGCAATCCCTCAAAGCGAGGGCGGGGGGGAAGCGGGGAGCATCCGGGCTCTCCTGCACCAATAGTTAAGCTTTTCCTGCTGCTGCTGGTGTCAGACATTACCCCATCTGCTGGTGAGCGAAGCAAGGAGCTCGCAGCAGCGAAGGGGAGTTATTGCATCACGTCTCTTCTCGTGGGTGTCACAGGGGTGTCTTGACCATTTCTGCTGTCCAGAGCTTCCCAGGAGTATTGGGACCCCTTCGTCCTGCCAACCCACTGTGGAGAATCCCTGTGTCCCCACCTGCTGCACAAGAGGGGTCAAATCCAAATGGACCCCAGAATATGCTGGGGGGACCACCACCGCCCTATGTAATGAAGGCACTGTGATGCTCAGGTGATGGCCTTACTGAAGTGAAGGGCGAGACACCACAGAAGGAGGGTGGGCAGGTGATTTGGGAGAGGTGGCCCTCACAGAGGACGTGTGGTGGGAGACGAGGCTGCTCTCCAATGAGTTGTAGCAGCAATGCTGGGCTACAGCTGGTGCTCAGCTGCAAGGTGGATGAGGCCAGGAGCTTCAGTTTTAACCAAATACACTTTTCCTGCCAACATGGTTTATGTAATTCATGGATTTATCAGATAAAAGTTAAGATCATTAGATTAAACATATATAATTGATTCTCCAGAGAGAGCTTCATCTCTGTTATCTCCCTTCTAAATCCACAGAGACAAGACTTTCAGCTCCCGGTTAAGAAACAGGTAATGCCTCTGACAGCACTTTTAAAATGGACATTTTTGAGAAGAAAAGTGGCTCTTCCTCCTTACCGCTGCCTCCCTGCCCAGCTCCAGGCAGCCCCACCAAGAGGGCTCCAGCTGCACCCGCCTCAGCACCCCATTTTTTCCATGCCCCTGCAGACTCTCTGCCACACTGAGCCTGCCTTCATGTTGGGAGCTTGGCTGAGATGCTCCTGTTTGCATCACAGCCAGCAAGTGAGGAAGGAGCGAGCATCAGTAATCACACAGAACAGTTTACGTGATGCCCATATACGTGCCTTTTGGGACAAGTGCAGGACACAGAGGTGATGGGAGAGGTCTGCTTGCTGTCAACCCATCTCAGAATAAACGAATGAATAAGGCCAAAATTCTGATTACTTTTGCACCTGGGTAGCTCCACTGGTGTTAATTACACGGTGGAAATGGAAGATCCATGTAAGCAAGATTCAAATCAGACACTGATATTTAGCTCTGCTTCAGGTCCTCTCTATAGGATTGCTTCTATCAATGTGAAGAATGAAACAAAGAGGAGAAAACCTAAATAGTGATTAATGAAGAACAGTCCTTATTTAATCACAGCTTTCAATTCAGACTTTATAATTTAAACTTCAGTAATTGTCTTCATGATTTTGGCATCTGCTCATCCCAGCCTACACACTATCTTTGAACTAACAGCACAGCTTATCTTTGCAATTAAGCATTCAGTGTAGCAACAAATCTTCAATTTGGTGTGAGTCACTCAGCTGCTAAATCAAGCATTGTGTCACTAAACAAACCAGTTTCCTCCTGACCTCATATGATGATAATAATGACTTGTGAAACCATCTTGAGATTTCTTTGGTATAATTTGCTGGTACTTTCTGACACACTGTTTTTCATTACTATAACTGGATTCTGGATTAGAAATGGACAGTACACAAAAAATTGATAGTTGTTATTATCATGGAAATACCTCAAAACCAATTGCTAATAAAGCAAAATAACTTTTTGTAAGTAAGGGCTGCAAGTACAGGGTGAGCCAAAGTTGCAACTGCATCAGCCTCTGTGGGTAGGTGGGGATCTGGACTCCTGTTATGAGGATGGGCAGTGCTGGGTGGACAGGGTGGACCCTCCTGGTGCAAATGGGATCCCCGTGCTTCCATATGGCAGACACACACATGCTGCTCTGCATCACAAGTATGTGCAGTCAATTAATAGAAGTACTTCATAATCTTAATGTAGTCAAGATGACATTTGGCACCAAAAGGTATCTAGAAACTTCATTTCTGCACTCAACCAGAGAACAGCAATGCTGGGGGCCAGTTGTGATGTGCATCCCAGGACAGGCTGGGCTCCCAAAACACACACCATTTTTTCATACAGCTGAAATTTCTGAGAAGCTGGATTTGGAGTCATGGTGGATGCAGGCATTTGTTTACCCTGGCAGCACTGCCTCCTTGTAACCATACATACATTGTAACCATACAGTCCATAACACAGAAATTGGTACTGTCCTTTTGGGTGTTCAGGCTTTTAGTGCTCTTCCTCCTCAGCCCTAGAAGCCACCAGAGATCCACCACAGCTCTTTCTCAGCTGTAGCTGAAAATACCTGGGAGAGCTTTTACTTCAAAGGCCCAGCTGTGGGACATGAAAGCAGCTCTGAGTGGGTTTTGCTGTTAGCTGATGACACAACATGGTTAGAGGTTGTCTTTATTTCAGGCAGAAACACAGGCTGCAGCATCAAGGTGAGACTGCTGCCTGCCACCTGGGTCTGTGTCTGGAGGGCTTTCTGAACAGAGGCTTATCTAGCAGATAATCTATTGCAGTGTCTTCAGTGGTGTACTCTCTGTTTAGCTGAAGGATCCAGGTAGAAAGTCACTCACCTTCTTTGCCATTCCTACCTTGCATATATCTGTTTGTTCCTTGGCATAAACTTGTTCTCCTCCTGCAGTGAACCTAAAGCACTCAGGCAAGTTCTCACATCCACATGTCAGCTGCTGTCAGGTGAATTTTCTACCTTTTGAGCAGCACAAAATAAACTTGGCAATTTGAAAAATGTGATCCAGAAGCTGTTCTAGAGTTAAAATGTCATAGTCATGGTGACTTCCTGTATTCAGGCGAACATATGCATCTAATCATAGTATTTAATTAGCTTAATTGGCTTTTCATTGTACTGCACTGCTTTACTTCAGTTCTCAAAATGTTTTCTAAGGGTTAAGATCCTCCTTTTACCAAAGGAACAGCTTGTATGAAGCAACGGAGATTCAGCATTAGATATGGGCCATCATCTGGCTGAATGAACTCTAATAAATAGGCAGGAGAGAGCCACTTACTAGCATATTTTCACGTTTCAATCATTAAAACTAAGGTGAAACAAAATAAAGTCACGCAGTTTTTGATAGCAGTGCCAAGAGAAATAGGCTTCATGTTCTGTATTCTCTTTAATTATTGCCTTTGTCTGGCTCAGAAAGTACATGAGGTACAGTGAATGCCACTACCTACAGCACAGAGCTGCTGATCTGTAAAAAAGCAATATGATCAGATGACAGCGGGAAAAAGGCAAGAGTTAAAAAAAATCAATTGTTTCTTATATTAAGAAAACAGATTTCAGAATAGATGACATTCACCACAGAAAAGCCAACCACTTACAGAGACTGTAAAAGATGACAAATCTTGCTTGTTTTGATTATGCACATTTTAAAAGTTTGATTTTGCAAACCTTCACCTTCATTTGTACCACTGACTTCACCAGCTTCACTCCAGCAGCTCAGGCTTTCCTGGAACAGAGTCCCCTTCCAGTTGTTCTGAGCCTGGAAATACTGCAAAGTTTCCAAACCATCTCAGTAACAGACAAAAATTAAAATGAACTGACTTGCTCCCTTTACAATGGAAGCATGAGGGGTATTTTCAGTTTTGTGCCTACAGACTGCTCTCGCATCATGTTTTCATTTCTGTCTTCACAACTATAGGAATTTTTTAAAAGGTGAAAGCTGAGATGTTTGTCTATCCTATGTCTCCAAGACCTGGAAGAAGCATGCTGCATGTCCTGGTAAAGACAGCTATAGGACTGTTCATGCCGTGACACTTAGTCCTAAGGAAGTGGTACTACATAGATCACACCTCTCAAGATATTTCATAGAGGTGATTGAAAGACAGTTCCCTTCAAACTCATGTCAGTACTATTAGCAGAAAACAAAATCATTTCATCCAACCCCTTCCAGCCAAAATCAGTTCAGCCATTGTGAGTAGTAGGTTTGGGTTGGGAAGACACTCCAAGCTTCACTGTTTACTCATCCAGACCACCACACCTGGTATGGAAAGGGAATCATGAGCAGGTGGGTGGCCAGGCAGTGAACACCAAGTGCCACCCAAGTCACATCCCAGTTCAGGTTTTCTCCATTCCTGCATGTTTTCTCCACTGTGTCCTGAATGCTTCCAGGAACCACCCCTCGTGAGAGAGCCAACCCCAGGAATTTGGGGTTTTATCAAGAAAGGTTCTTGATCAGAGACTGCATGAGTGGTCTCTCTACTCCTAGACAGCCATAGCTCTGTGAGAAAATCTGCCTCTGTACGTCCAATCTCTGGTATTCACTTTCTGATATACCTTCTGGGAAAAATACAGTCAGGCAGATTTCCTTGCAGAGAAACAGCTGTAGGCACGTGGCAGGCCAAGTGCAAGTAAGTCTTCAAAGTAGCTCTTTAGTGTTCTTAGAAGAAAAGTGGGTCAGACCTTGCAGCTTAAGTCTTCTGGGACTTTGACTTTAATTAAAGCGTAAGATATCAGCACTTACCCTCACCTAGATGGTGAGGAGCTGTGCTGCTGTTACTGCTTACAGATTCAAAACTCCAGGGTGGAAGCTTCTCTTCCCTGGTCTTAAGCCTCAAGTCACACAGAAACTGCATTTGTGACTTTGTGAATCCATTCAGCTGATGCGCAAATGATGTGCCAGGTGGAATGACACCAAAAGGGCTTTCCCTTGCACTGCTGACCAGAAGGAAGCTTCCCAGAGGGAAATGTGATGTTATTCAGGCAGCTTTATCTCCACAAAACCCTTGGCTTTGGCAGTGCCTGATCCTGGGAGGTCTCTGTGAAAGCTACCAGGCTACTGCAGAGCAGGAGAACAAACTGAACCCCCAATCTCTTCAAGTAGAAACTGGTATTTCAGCACAAATGACCAGGCAGCTATGCAATAAATTGACTGTTAACAAGAAACGTTGTCAAGAATGAAGTGTCTGAGGGTAGTAAAAGGCTGACAGGGAGACTTGTGGGATGCTGGAGCTGGTGGTAGGGACGGAAACTGATGTCACAGAGAGTGGGGAAATAATAGATTACCTCATTTTTACCTTTTCAGGATGTGAGAGGGATATGGCAGCCGTAAAGAAAAGATTTTCAACTGCTTTGTGCAATTTATTTTAACTTCTTTTTATGTCAAAACAGCATTTTTCTTAGCCTAAGTTAGTACAGTTTTATCTGTCTGTTTATATAGTGTTCTACCTGTACTCTGCCAACTCACCCAAATGTTTCCGATTTCTTTTAATATTTTGTGTTCTTCTAAAATCTCAGTTCCTGGAGATAAGGAGCATCCTCAGCATTTTAGTTTTTGCTTTATTTTATAAATTCTACCCAAAAATAATTTTAAAAAATCCTCAACTGCAATATTTGAAATGTATTCTCATAATTTGGAGGATGACACCATATTTTTCAACATGTAACTTTCAAAACATTCACTGATGCTGCAGAAAAGACTGAACTGCTCAAATACTGTGACTTTCATGCCAAGTGTGAGTTTTATGTTCTGGATGGCAAATACAGCCTTGTGCAAGTATTAGTCTGTTCTAAACAACCACAATACCATTGATAACTTTCTTCTCTTTGGAGTTTTTAATTATCCTAAAGTCCTGTTCATTTGGAAAACATCCATTAAGTCTATTCAGCATTTGAATGAGGCCAATAAACCTGAGAACACACTCAAGTATGTGAATAACTGACCATTTTTATTTCTTACTCAGAGTGAAATTTTCACTAAGTCAGGACCAGCCTGTAGCAGTAGCTGAGTGGAAATCCACAACTGATAAAAAACATATCATCAGGTAACTATAAGTTACCCTGTAGCTGCCCCTGCCCCTGTGCTGGTCAGATGGTCTCACTGCTGCCCTGAGGCAGTCCTGCCCCTTGCCCAGGGGTTCATGTCCACAGCTCACGGGGATGCTCTCACTCCGCCAGCTCTGTCGGGCGCCGCAGCAGGTGGAACTGGTCTTTCAAACCTCACAGTTCTCATCCCTTCCCCAGCCAGAGGGGAAGGGGAACTGGCACCTTCATGAGTTGTTATATTTGCTGATGGTTCTGCTTTCCTCCTTTTACATACACAAGCCTAAAGCAAAATGCCCTGGAT
Source organism: Pseudotriccus pelzelni (assembly GCA_035584735.1). Taxonomy (NCBI): domain Eukaryota; kingdom Metazoa; phylum Chordata; class Aves; order Passeriformes; family Tyrannidae; genus Pseudotriccus; species Pseudotriccus pelzelni. The sequence continues at coordinate 15,592,059 of JAWMRA010000078.1, forward strand.
ATGGTGGACAGGTAGGTGATGCTTAAAGATCAGCAAATGCTGCCTGGTGTGAGAACTGGAAGTTTGTTGAGCTTTGCACGTTTATGACCAATTTCACCTGCTCAGGAATCCAGAACTACATGTACAATCTAACAGATCTCTGACACGTTTCCGTGATACATGTTCTGCCGAAGAGTGAATGGGTAAGGGCCTCAGAATTCTGACAGGACAGACAGCAAGGGCTGTGCTTATATGCCCGGTGGTATAATACAAGAAGGAAACCAAAATGCCTCGTAAATCTGTATTGCAGAGCTGCAAGGCACCCACACTCACAGCTGGCACATTTCAGGATGTTGAATCACTTAGATTGAATATCCATAAGGATAAGTAAATTGGTGATTACAGCACCTGATTTAGACTGTCACCATGCCATGTCCTAGAACATTTAGTCACCTATTTTACACTTGTAGAGAGAGGCACCAATTTTAGGAGCAAACATTTAAGGTGGAGCTATTTCAATTATTATTTTTCTATGGGGCACAGCAGACTTTTGTCTGTTCTGGGTTTGCAGGAAAGGACATGGACTGCCAAAGGAAAAGCTAACTAGGTTGGTTCCATCTTAGTGGTAGCGTAGAACATATTAAGATACAAGGTGGAATTGGGGGGCTACTTTAAAATTATGATCTAACAGCTAGCTAGTATATTTTGCAGCTGGGATCACTTACACTCACTTGGCAACAGTGTTCTGGCCATGTTGGCATCTCCTCAGCATAGCAGCCTGGCTTTGTTTCATTTTTTTCTTCAGCCTTTCAATGAGGAAACCAATTGCAGTTTTGCTGCATGAATGCAGGAGCATCACCAAGGTCAGCCAAGGAGAAAGGCTCATCCTGTTATCCTCTGATGGTCATGCACCATCTGGGAGTAGGTTAGTACGCATTGTATGCATGGTATCCCAATGACAGGTGAAGCAATCATGATCTAGCTTATGCTATGCAATGAAGAAAGCAAGTCCTCTAGATGTCCTCAATGCAGAAAGAAACTGCTTTATTTATTTTTAGTTTGAGGGAAAATAAAGAAGCCTTACAGCTCTAAGAAGAGTTTCCCCATCCTTTATCATGGTGTTACATTAAGCTGTTTCAGTTATCCTCTCCTAAATTTACATGGAGCTCTATAATTAAGCTGGGAGTCAGTGGCTTAGTTGTCTTTGACTGCATGGGCCTTTGGGGTGGGATTCAGCATGAGATTAATACAAATGAAAACCTAGATCTCTACATACACATATATATCTGTGAGCTAAGTCTGAGAGCTGCACGATAGCAGATGGAGTCAGTAATGCTGATGAAGTTGTGTGCAGGGTGCAACTGAGGCTGTCACAGAGTTGATTTCTCCGGCAGAGTGGGATACATCCTGCTCTGGCTCCACTGCCCACAGCTGTGCTGGTTGTTTGGGACTATGGACATGCGACTGGGTCAGGCACCTACATTCCCTCTCATCTCGATGCAGGTGAAATAAGCAGAGGCCAGACCTTGCTGGTCCACAATCCGACGTCTCAGACATAAGCTGAACCCGTCTCTGGATGAAGTGTAGAGTTCTCCATCTTCTGGAAACCTGGCAGGGTCTGGATATCACAAACCCTACTGTGCCTTCACCTGGGGCTGTAAGTGACCAGCACCCCCAAGGACCATGGCACTCCTGGACATCCCTGCTAACTCTCATGGTCACGCTGCAATTTCAGTCAGTGAGAACTTCTGTCATTGCGCTGGTTGAATGGAGGCTTTGCGCTTGCCAGAGGCTGCATCTGGGCCCCAAGTGCAGTTATCTTTGTACTGTACACATATACATGATTGGCTGGGTAACTTTAGCATTTAGCATGCAAAACCTTATGCTGAAAATAAATGGTTAATAGAATGACTTGAACATTAAACACAGAAAATGATGCTTAAGAAAAATTATATAATTTTCAGTCTTTTACTTAACTTTCCCATCTACAGTGGTGCTTCCACAGGGAGTCACCCCTCAGTCTCCTGGCTTTTGTAGAATATTATAGTTGATCAGGAGCTCCCAAAAACTAGGTAATTAGTATAATTTTCTCTTCTGTTTCCCTGATATTTGGTTAGCTCTATTGTCAGTAACCAACCGGCAGTGAAATGGCCTGAACTCAATTTCTAAGTACTTCAGCTGAAAGCACTTGATTGATACCAGTCCAAGGCTCCATCTGGCACCCAGGAAAACCTGCAGCTCACTGTCTGTGTATCACAGCAGATCATTGGTGCTCACTCATCAGCAAAGGGCTCCCAGAGTGAACACAGCTGGACTAGATGTGCATTTGCTGAGCTACCACCTGCTCCTCACCCTGGGGTCAACAGCCATCACCTGTCACCAGTTACCTGTGGTACAGATGTGCTGTGATGTCATGAATACCTGCCTGGCTCCAAGAAGAGATGTACAGTATGAGTGTTTTCTCCAAAAAGGCTTTATGAATTGTACCTGATGGCAGACAGCTCCCAATATGCATGACCTTTTACCTGGGATAGTGTTAGTTTTCAGGACAATTTATACTTACTACCAGACTAGGCTAAAGGCCTCCTAGCTATTTTGGTTTATTCTGTCAGTAAATTTGCTTATACTCTCGAAGCAGTGCTGAGCTGTCCAGACTGGCTTTCTGCATAGCAAATCCATATCCATATACTACCTCCATTCATGACTGTTCAGAACAGTCAAGGTAGGAAGATGTGGTGGTGTTAATTTCTCAAGAGCCATTCTAAGTTTGCAAATGAAGCAGAATGTGTACATAACATTATCATTGACTAAATTCCAGTTTTAGATTGGGGGAGCAGTCAGTGGAGCAATTTCATTGCTTGTCTATTACAGAATGCAGGAGGGCAACTTGCAAATGATAATTTGTGCTGGGTGATGGTAAACAGAAGTGTGAATGATAAACGGGCACTGTAGGCATCACAAATGTCCTCTCTGTGTGTACTGATTTTGGCTGGGATGGAGTTAGTTTTCTTCATAGCAGTCCATATGGTGTTTCGAATTTGTGACCGAAACAGTGTTGATAACCCACCAATGTTTTGGTTGTTGCTGAGCAGTGCTTGCAAAAACCCTATACCTCCTATACCAGTTCTTTCTCTCATGCTTCCCCCTTAGCAAGTATGCTGACAGTGGCCAAGATTCTGGGAAGGGAGAGAGCTGAGACAGCTGACCCTAACTGACCAGAGGGATACCCCACACTGAATGACATGGTGCTCAGCAATTGAATCTGGAGGTAAAAAAAAAAAACAAAACCGGGAGATATTTGGAGTCATGGTGTTTGCCTTCCTAAATAACCACTATGCATGATGAAGCCCTGCTTTCCTGCAGCCTGAGGCGTTTTGACTCTGGGATCTAGCTATCAGGTGCAGAAATTGCTGGTCTGATCAAAAAAGAAAAAGAGATGTGCTGTGTATCTCAGAAGAATGCATGCACAGAGATCTGCTTTTCAGACCAAGAGATAACCTTTCATCTCCATCCACATCTACACCTCAAAAAGTCAGAAAATGCACGGAAGCTTGGGCTCTTTAATCCTGCTGACAACTGTGGGTGCTGGATGGATTTCTTTGTTGGGGCTATGAGTGAGCTCAGGCAATGATACCAAATGACATGAACTCTAGTGGCTTGTGGACACATTGTGATCTACTTGTTTCTATGTCTTTTGAAGTAATTTCTTTACAAAGTCAAAGATATTTCTTTGCATTGTCATCAGTTTCTTACTCCCGTGAAAAAGCCAGGGAGCTGGATTTGATGGGGATTGCAGAAAACACAGAACTGGCTGTTTCCCCTCATATTCCTGGCAGGACTAGCTCTGCGAATTGGCACTGTGGGCAGCCGTGGCAGGCAGAACGGCTGGAGCCCTGCTCCCTTTCCATGGCCACACAGGCTCCTCCACCTTCCCTCCTCACTCTGCCTCTGCGTCTTGGATAAAAGATTATTCATGTTTTCTCAAATCTTAGGATGAATCTTTCTTTGAGTAGATCAAAATGTGAATGTTTGCATCCTTTTGAGAAAGGCTAGTTTCCCATGGGCCTAGTGTAATCTTTTCAGAAATTAAAATAAATAAATAAATAAATAAAATAGGATCACTGTCAGTAAAGAGTATTCCTGCACTGCTACTCTTACAGGAATACTGTAACCTATTTTAACTTATATTAGAGAAAGACAGGAAATATTCTACAGTCATGAACTTCAAGATGTTGTTTATATCTGTCCAGTCATCCTTGGTATTTCTGTTGTGTCCATGTCTGTGCCTGTGCTGTACTCAGCCTATCCCTGAGATTTCTCTGGTCTGGCTTAGGAAAATCGAAATGCAAAGATTTCACCTGAAATAATCACCTCAGTGAAAAATCAGTGGCTCAAAACAGGCCTTATAAAAGGCAGTTCACTCCCACCTAAGGCAGGCATTTGCAGAGGACAGGTGGCTAACTCCTCACTACAGAGGCTTCATGTTCTGAGGACTAGCATTGAGATGCCACTCACTTTCCAAAAGAGGTTCACTCTCTCCTCCACAGCTTTCTCTGCTGACCCAGTGGAAGGAAAACATCTTCCTCATCTGCAAAAAGAAGAAACCAGAGAGTGCAATTGCACCTGAATTTTAGTTTCTTAGTAGTGTCTCCGGGAAGGGAAGGGAAGGGAAGGGGGGAGGCAAGGTCTGCTGTCCAGTAGTCTCCCTTGACTGCTAGGAGCCCCATGGCTGTGTGACACCTTGGGGTGTAAATCCAGAGTCACAGAATGTCTGGGGGACCCAAAAGCCACTTTGTCGTTTAAACTGTTTCATTCACAGCAGCAGGAAACAAAGTTAATATTCCCCCGGGGAGAAAGGTGGTGGAAGATCTGATACCAAAACTCATTGCCATCACCTTATGAGGGTGATGTCCACCTGTGATGACAAGAGTGAATGAAGCAAATTCATATGTTATTATGACAAATACATGTCAGATTTGGTCAGACTTTGCCTTCTAAAGTAGAATTTGTTGCTATTTTAATTCCGTCTTGTCTTCACTACTGTATTGGGAGTGGGCAGAAGATGGGCACTTAACTGTGGAGGTCATCATTTTTCCCAGATCTAGATCAGAGACATTTCAAATGTAAACTAAAGGGGGGATGGGGAGAGGCAGCAGCTGTCAAAGCAGAACCAGCCCTGGCGTCCACATTCATTCCCCTGGGAGACACCCTGTGATGCTATCAAGGATCAGAGCAGAGAGGAAACCTGCGCTGGGCACCCAGCCAGCAGTTGCTGTCTGGCACATTCTTCAGAGCACAATTCATTTTATTCACCTCTTGCCCCATGTACCAATGGAGACTGGTTTTAGGAAAACATCTCACACCTTCCTAGGCCCTCACACACATCTCCAGCACTTGCCCTGTCTTGTAACTGCTTGTCTCTGCAGCTGTTGTGATATGCAGGTTTAGCGGTCTTTTAAAATTGCTTTATTCCAGGTATTCTTGTTTGGTGCCAGAATTTGTAAGGCTGAAATATGAAGCCAAGAATTTGGGGTTTGGGTTATTCTCACTCTGGCCTCTAACTGAACTTCTCAGCTGAACATCTTTTAGTGAAAGCTTCTTTCAGCTTACTGAAAGATGCTGTGATCTGCGTTGGCAGCACCTTATTAAAATGCCAGGAACAAGATCAACAGCTGTGCTGTGATTTCCATTTCTGTGCTGTAAGTGTATGACATTTGCTCACTCCAGCCCTCCTGCCACCACACATTGGATCTCTGAAGGTCTCTTCCAGCCTAAATAAGGCTCTGATTTTATGGCTGCTCAAACACAGACCTCTGTGCACAGATCTACAGCTTGAAATGAATTACACGTAATGAGGACATTTCTTAAACAACATGTCCTTTTGAGGTATGTCAATGCTTTTAGGCTTCTTTTCATAGACTTTTCCTTGAATAAAATATCCCACAACCTTTATTCTAGTCACATAAAAGATTCATGAACGTCATCTTTTGAGATGAGGCATTCTGTATGGAGAAAGGGGGAGCAACATTTAATATGTTTCCTCTTATGTATACTGAAATTAAATATAAGAAGTATTTTATATTTAATTTATCACCATATTACTATCTAAATTATATGTGCATGGAAAATTCATAGACCTCCTTTGCCACTCTTAGTCTCTCTTTTTCTTCCTAGAAATTAACATATCTTGGGTATTTCCATTGCTCTTTCCCCAACATAAGAAAATAATTAATGCAATTTTAACTACATTTTTGGGAACTCATTTTCATTATATGGTTTACAACAACTCAAGGTGGAGGGGTTAATTTTCCATAGGCAGGCACTTCCACTGAAAGAGTCAGGATTGATACGCTTAGGATATTTTGCTTTGCAACAAAGCAGATTTGGAGGATGACTATGAGGTCAGACTGAAGGAAAAGAAATATTCCTCATAAATTTTCAGTGGAGAAACAACTTCAGAAGTGACTGGATGTGCTTTTCCTAAACTCACCTCTCTCCCTTAAAACATGACTGAAATGCATGTGACCTCATACCCTTTGATAAAAGACAAAAATCTGAAGCCCTCACAGATATCCTCTCCCAGTCATCTGAAAACTCACTGACCCTTCTGGCTCGTTTTGCCTTCCTGCAGGGTCCAAAACTCACCCTGCAGAGGTTGTGGGCTTCCCTGTCACCTCTCATGCTATCCCCATTCACCATGTTTTTCAGTGGCTCCCTGTGCACGCCTCAGTGGGCACCATTTCCTCAGCTCTGCCAGGGCCACCTCTGCCACCCAGAAGTGCCCATCTGCATCTTATATATCATTAAAAACATTATCATTTTGCTAATTTCATATAAAGTGCCATTTTTGAAATTGATACAGAAAAAAAGTGATAGCCAAGAGCGAAACAGCTGCCACTGTGAAAAACACAGTGACAAACCCACAGGTTGAATTTCAAATATGAAGAAAACGTGTATGGCTTTGAGGGTTTCAACCACGGGAAGGAGCAAGGGCTGCTCGTCCACTCACCTGCACTGCTGTTTCCACAGTGGGGAATGACATTTTTTTTTAAAGCTGTCATTTTGTTTTAAATCCTTTGTGCACAAATTTTGTAGGGTTATTCCCAGCTCTTGCAGAATAACTGATCACCTTGTAGAAACCATCTCTTATAAAAAGTTCCAGTATATCTCCCTTTGATTATCACTTTTTCAGTGATGCTTTCTTCAAACAGTAGCTGCTAGATACACTGATCATCTTAAAGACTACTTTTTTAGGTCTTTTTTATGCTTCCATAGTGTGAGGAATGAAGATGGCTCCAAATATCAATGGTACAGTATTTACACTGTGGCATTTGGTATTGCCTCTGTTAGTCGCTACTCTCCTGCTGTTAATTCCTGAATATTCAGTTTTTCTCTTTGGCTGCTGTCAGGAACAGGGATGAGATTTTTCTAGGTCTCTGAGAACTTTTTCTCACTTACTCAGGGGCCATTTTCCATTTGCAGCTTGTACTTTGTTTCCTGCTCATCTGCCACCCCTGCAGCTTGGGTAAGGCATGACCACCTTCGTGCACCATCTGAGGGGACTATGGGGTCCCCTGGAAAGTCTGGTACCTCAATGCCATCAGCAACTTGGCATCACAGCTTTGGCTATTTGTTTAAAATGAAATCCTCCATTTTTCAGTCCTACATTTGTGTTCACTGACTTGTAGGATAAATGCCATCTTGGAGTAAGAGTATGGAAGTCACAGGTGTTCCAGGAGTGACATCCCCACTGTCTCTGCTCTAGTTTTCATTCCTTTACCCCTGTATTTTAACAAAGGCCAGCTTCTGCTTTTATGATGAGACCCCCCAGAGCTGCATGTGATGCTCAGATAGATGCTGTTCCTTTTCTCTCTGAATCCATTCTTGTTTGAGAAGATGATTTCATGGGGGTAGGAAGTGTGGTGCTTGTTAGCCCTTAGACAGATATGGTTAAATAGTCTCATCCTCCCACTGGTTACAACTGATGTGCTTTTATGTCTGTGTGCAGACACATTATCCTGGATATCAAACTTTTTTGCTGGCATTCTTTACTTGCAGGCTCTCAGAAAGCACCAGGACATGAGCTGTAGATGTTGTGGTTTTGTTTTGTGTGATGAGCTCCCTTGAGCCTCACATGCCTTGCACCCAAGCAGGGCCCAGGAAGCCCACGGAGTTGCTCACAGGAGCAAAAGAAGCAGCAGGCAGCACATACAGCAGAGCATGCTGAAGTTAGTAAGAATCTTTTAAGCTCCCAGCAGTATGCTGTGGTGACTTGCTCTTCCCATCCCATGCCTGCTCAGAGGCGGGTGCCACACGGGTCTGACAAAGTGCCTGCCCACATAGTTCTGTGCACCAGGGCTGAGCACTCGGCTCTCAGTGCCTGTGCCCACCTGCTGCAGCAGGGGTCAAGGGGCGGCCCTCGGAGCACTGCACTTCCCTTGCACACTCACCTCCTAAAACTGAGATGTAAAACACCTTCCTGGAAGCACAGGCTGTTCCTTTTATTCTGACCACCAGCATGGCACCTGGAAATAACTGGGTGATACAGTAAAGATGAGAGGCATAAATAGTGTGTAGCATCCTTATATATTCACTCAGTTACCTTGCATCTCACTTTTCTGTTATTTTGTAACCATCATATAAATAAAGGAATTTTTCCTTCCATTGCCATCCACATCTTTTACTTTGTGTTGCAATGGACTTGGAAACCACTTGGGGGAACTTTTCCCATTGCAGTTAATTATAGATGAAAGGCTGTATTGTCACAAATACCCAGTGATCTGACTCAGCTGCTTTTATGAGCACTGAATATCACAGAAATCCAGCAGATTTCACTAAGAAATGTCAAATGCCTAGGACATTTGCAGATAAAGCATTCTTTAGACTCCTTATCTGATTGTATAGTTTGGGAAACTTTGAGCGAATGCCTAATTAAGCACTGAAGTAGCTCTGAAAGACCTTTTTTAAAGTCTTGAACTATATAGTAACCTACAAAAATGGGGAAATGTTATTTAGTTGCTAAATAGGATTTTGTGGGTGCTGTAAGGTAACTACTCAGAACAGTTAGATTAATGTCGTGCTAGAAACTGTTCAGCACGTACCTGTGCAAATCTTGTAGGGACTTTTCCGCCTTAAAGCTCCCCTATATAAAATATTGTCGGGGCCCTCCTACGCAGGCGGTACGAGTGGAATGAGCGCCGGGAGCCTCCAGCAGCATCAGGGAGCTGCAGCAGCGCCTGTCGCGGAGCCGCCCGGCGCGGCAGAGCCGCAGCAGCGGCACCAGGTGGAGCCCTGCCCCGCGGTTCGCCTGGGTAATCTTCCCCGAAAATGTGAGCCCTTGCCTTTGCCGGGGTGAGGCCACACGTCTCACGAACGCGGTTTTTAGTGAATGTCCTTTGAATTCATTTTTCAGTGCTAAATGACACTGGGGTGCTGTGCGGTGCTGCTGTGCCCGGGCACGGGATGCGCAGCGAGCGGGGAATTTGCGGGGAAGAGCCCGGTGCCCCCCCAACTTTCAGCCCTGTGAGGCTGCCAGCCGCTCCCTGCGCCCTCGATGAACCCCTTCCAGCCCGGCAGCCGGGAACCCGCCACTACCCAGGTGTCTTTTGGCCATTCATCAGTTCTGCACCTCGAACATGCCCCTCTCTCCTGCCCGCCCTGCCGTGTGCAGCCTTGTCCAGCCAGGCTGCCCAGAGCACGTCAGATACCAGGATCACAGCATTTCTCATGCTGTGGTTTCTTCACAAAACACCAACACAGGAATCCAATACTTTTCTAAGAACGGCAGGAATGAAAATTACTCGGTACGAGGCCCAGTTACATCCCTTAATGTCTCAAACTACATCTAACTCTAGAAGCAGCTTTACTTAAAAACAAATGGACAAATACAGCCTTAATTTATGCATTTTAACAAATATCTAAATCCCTTTACCTGTGCCAAATCATGGAAACATCCACATATGTTCTAGTGAAATCAATGGATGTAAGGTCCAGCCCTGAGGTTATGAATCCATCTGCTTGCTATCCAGGACTGGGGCCTGTCTTCCTCCTCCTCTTCCTCCTCACCTCTCAGGGCCAAGGGTAAATGCTCCGAGTAGAAGCATTTTTCTTTCTGAGGATGCTGAATTCTGTGGCAGAGGCTGCAGTGTCAGTCATTGGGCCAGTGCTCAGAGTGTATGTGGCTGGAAGAAACTAATGGACACGTGTGAGAAAGAAAAAAAAGAGGAGAAGCAAGGTGAGATGGGAGGAGGAGAGGAAAGGGAAAACAAAACAAAGAAGTGAAAGGAAGGGAAAAGGAGAAGGACAAAAAGGAAAAGGATGCAAACAGGAAGCCAGAGGGACTACTCAAAGTCAGGTCTGCTGCTCCTTGATGCATCCTTCAAGGAGAGAACGGAGATGCAAACAGATGTGAGGAGAAGTAGTCCCAGAGGATTTTGTTAGAAGTATCTGCCATAAGGTAACTCTCCACCATTGAAAACATGACACTAAATGCAACGCATACATGCAAAGATAATTCCAGTATTTAATTTTCATTTTTCTTTTTAGGTAAACACAAGGAAGTTCTGATATTCACTTGCAGAAATCATTGCTCCCCTGGGAACGGTGTACCCACAGTGTAGCTGAGACATTTCATGGTCTTCTGTAACTGGACCTGAGGCACCCCTTGGTGGCTGAGTGCTGTTGAATAATCTGGGGCTGTCATGTCAGCTTTTTAAAGGCAGGAGAGCATTTCCTTGGACTGGGATGAAAGTCTCTAAACCACAGCCACAGATGGAAAAGAGACTCACTAGCCACTAGGTCACCCACTGACAGCCACAGCTGGGGGAAAAGCTCCACAAAGTGAGCAGGGAGGAGGCTGGGCATCAGCAAGTACACTTTTAGAGAAGGGAAGGTTAGAGAGCTTGAGGGAGGAGTATCTGCCACTTTGCTGCTATTTTAGCACTCGGCATACAGCAGCCAAGCTGATCAAAAGCAATCAGGACAGGGCTTTGATGGCCTAAACTGCTGCTTCTTTGCAAAGTGGATTTCATCTATGCCTTCCAACTGCCCAGCTGTGGGACAAGCACACAGTCACCACTGAATTTTTGGCCCTCCAGCCTGCTGCTTTCCTTGCTGAAAGCCATGGCAGCAGTCCTCTTTGCATTTCCCACAACACAGGCAGCATTCCTCAGGATGGGGGAGTACCCCTAAGAAGGCACTAACTTCCCATTTTAGCCACCTTCTGAACCATGACCAGGGCTGACGGCCCCTTCCTCTGGCTTCTTCTTCCCAGAAATGTCTATAAATAGTTATTTGTAAGGATTTTTTCTTTGTAATAAATATGATTCTGTATTCTTTGTCAGGTCATTGGATAAACTTCAGTGTCAAAGCCCAGCTGGGCTAATGCAGCTGTCCTTTGATGCGAAGGTCATCATTAGGATTTGCAGAAATTTGCACTATAAAGACTTGGCTTTGACTGGACCATTAGGAGATTTCTGCCCAGGAAAAACAACAGATTGTCATTTGGTATCTCCCTGGTATGACCCTACACAGTTAAGAGAAATCAAAAGACATTACCATGGCTGGAGCTCAGAGACTCAGAACCGCCTGACCAGCTCTTGCCAGGCATCCAGTTTTCTCAGCAGCATTGGGAGAACTGGCAAGAAACCCCTCAGCTTCTGGCTGGGACACTTGAGCCTCAGAATTTATGTCACTCTTTGAAATGTTTGAGTCACAGCGAACATTATTTCTATTATGACAAATTTTTGAATAGAGATTGAAATGATAATTTTTCTTCTTGATGTAGAAGTTCACGTTTTTCTTTGCCTCCCAGTCTAGAGGCTTCGAGTTGCCTGGTTACTCTGACTCAGAAGCTCTGTGAGGTATCTCTTAGTGAAAAGATACAATTTGGCAATTAGAAAAGCTTGATTTGTCATCTAAATGTAGAAATCCTTAGGAAAAAATAACCATTTGAAGAGCAGTTGTACAGAAACCACAGTGAGAAAACTCTCATAATGTACATTAGTGTTGAACACTGCTGGTTTGCTTTTTGTAGAGGCACGAAGGTCATTAATAATATATGCAATAATGAGGAATTTTTTTCCAGTGTTCAATTAATAGAATTTTGTTCATAGTGTATATGAATTGCAAATGTGATCAGAAAAGCATTTTTGTTGAAGAATTTCCCCATGGACTAGCACTATAAAAAGACTCGATTCAGCCAGCCATCTGTTCATCTTGGGCTGGAGTTAAAAGCGCATGATGTGTTCAGGTGAGGGCCCCAGCACAGCCAGCACAGTCAGCTAAAAGGTGTCTGCTTAAATGTGCACATGGCCACATACGAATATATATATATTGTGCATGTGTTGTGCATAAATGTGTGCAGATATATAATAACACATTTGTGCTGATTTGGAAATTTGTGATTGCAGAAACTATTTTATTTTGCAAAGTATTTCCTTTAGAACTGAAGCCATGTTGTTTCAACACTTGTTTCACAGGTGCCCTTTAGTTGTTCGCATTTTGATGAACAGCAGCAAAGACGTCAAGAACAAGGAGAGGCGTTTAACGGTTGGGAAGGTGGGGAACGTTTGATGAGAAAATGAGATCTCTGGACCAACAGTCTTGCTTGGAGGTCCAGGGAGCAGAAAGGCTCAACCAGTGTAAACTCTAAAAGGTCAGACTTTGATTTAATGAACTTAACTTTCAAGAAAACAAGCCTTTTTTCAAGCAGAATATCCCCTCAGGCTCACTTTATTTAACTAGCAATAAATGTAGAACAAATAGAATGACAAAAAAAGTCCTGTTTTGTAAATCTTACCATGTTTTTAGTCTAGTACCACCACTATAAGCTTAAGAATAAATTTTAGATACTTCATGCTGTATATACTATGGCATTGTCTGGTTCCTTGATACCCTTGTGTTATGCCCACTGTTGTATCCCTACACTACCAAGGTCTGAATCATTGTCTCACCAGGTGTGCTCTCACAGACTCACTTTGGACACAGCTCAGCTGCAATGGGCTGTTGGCTTAAATACCTCCATGCTGGTGGGATCTCCCAATTCTCACAGTCTGCTTTTCTGAGCTCTTAAAATGCAATGGCTGTAATAGAGAAGCAGAAAACAAGTGTTTGTCCTTATTATTAAAAAGTAGGGATAACTCAGGAAAAACATACATCACCCAGAATTATTATCCATGATATATAACTGGGTGTAACAATCATTTTAGATCTGAAATGGTGAAACTGTTAGGTAGTCATGCATGATACCATGAGCTTCTTGCCAGAACTCTGACAAAGAAGAATTGTGCCTCACTAATCTCTTACATGAGTTTGTTGGGTTTTGTTTTGTTAACCAGAATCAACTGCAGTTAATGAAACAAATAGCAAAAATATGTTTTCAGCAGGGCACAAGGTGAGCCTACAATATTGTCTACTGTAGTCTGCTTACTAAGTACTGTGGGAAAATTCCAGTGAAATGAGATAATTTGCAGATAACACTGCCCTCCAAAAATATTTACATTAAAATACGAGAAATGGAGAAGAGTTCAGGAAGCTTTACTGCATCAAAGCTGGGTAAGCAGTGAGGTGGGACACGGCTTGCAGATTGGTGGTTGGCAGGAATAATTAGAGATTATGGCAGTCTAAATTAGTACTGCCAGTTAAAAAATAGGTATTTGGTTCAGGTGCCTGAGGTGGATGGTGGGTGGCCTGTGGTATCTCCTCTCTTACGCTCCCTAAGGGGCCCTACAAGCTTCACAAAGTCCTAGGACAGGCAGGGCCCAAAGCTTGGCAGCGTTGGGTTGAACCTCCACCCACACCTTCCCCATCGCTCAACACGCAGTGGCAGCAGGGAAGGCAGCAGGGAGAATTAGATTAGGAAGAATCACAGAATCATAGAATGGAACAGAAAATGGCATAAGAGGTTGCACTGAGAGTTTGTTGTTGCCGATCACAAATCATCAATCTGTCTGTGACCAGAAAAAGGATTTAAAATCTGGTCACCACAGCAAAGCAGGATATTTAACATCAGGAGAGCCAATGTCAGCATACAGTTGAGTGAGTGAGTGAGTGAGTGAGTGAGTGAGTGAGTGAGTGAGTGAGTGAGTGAGTGAGTGAGTGAGTGAGTGAGCGAGCTACCTCCAAATAGGCTGTTTATTTTATAATGACTTATAGAAGCAATATTTTCACCCTCCATTTAGGATTTTCCACTTGGTTCCTTTCTGAGTCAGTCTACTGGGTCAGCAGTATATGGGAGACAGATATACAGAAGTCAATATGACAATACTTGTGTTTCTATATTAAGATTCAGTCATATTTCATAACATTATTCCAACCACTGTCATAGTTTTGACTATATTATGGTCTATTTTCTGAAGATAATATCCATGTTAACTCTGTCACAATATAGAAGGAATTTCATCAGCCTGTTTTGTATGCTTTCACTGACTTCATGTATGCAATATAATTTGTCTATACAGACAGTTTATTTAGGAGGACTTAATGAGAAAACAGCAAATCAGAGAGGCATTATATTTTTATTCCTGTCTGTAAACATTATTTATTTATTAAGAATTACATTTGCCTTTAGTCTTTCACATCTTTTGCCAGTCATGTTTTGACTTAGAGAAGTTGCCACAGTAAAGAGATACTTTGCATTTCCCCGTTGTCTTTCTCCTGCAAATAACCCAAACATGGTATTCATAGGATTTCAGTGCTCCCTATTGCATGGGAAGAACGGAGCAATAACACTGAAGTGGAAAGCCCAAGGATAAGGAGGATCTATTTTTACCCCAAATTTCTCACAGCATCAAGTGCTTCTTTGTTAACGTGGCAAGTACCATGGTAGTCCAGGAAGATTCGTTTAACAAAACCACCTGAAATATACACAAACTCAGACACAGGAAAAGCTTTCAGATTCAAACCTGGATGCCACAAATTTACAGAGAAAAAAAGAAAACACAGTTGAGAGGAGGATGATTTCTCAAGCCCTGAGGGATAAATACTCTTTTATCAGAGTTGGGTAAATACAGTTGCCTCAGCGTTAGCCTAAACTGTAGCACTCAGAAGGATCAGGCTAGTGGCAGGTTGCTGCCCTCTTTTCTGCACTTCTGATCTAACTTTAGTATAAGAATAGGGATTTTATTATTGCTCTTACTTGCTTAATGAATTAGCGAAGTTTTCCACATCTTTGGATGGAAATATGCTGGGCCCAATTTCTTTTCCTAGTCTTTACCCAAACGATGCAATCACAGCCTCCCACTGGAGTAACATTACTTGAGGCTCAGAGAAAGAACAAATAAATTACTTAGAGGCAGTTGTTGAAATACACATCCACATACATAGCTGTGAGTTTCTGGCCTCATAACTGGAGATCCTTTTAACAGATTTACCCACAGCCTGGCACACTTCTGGCTTCTTACTGTGAACTAGTTTAACCCTTTTTAAAAGTCACTTTGTTACATATCTGGCGCAAAATATTAATGATGTTCTCAGCAAATGAGGGGAATTATAAACATCAGTGATGATGGAAAAATAATCAAGGAGCAGGAAGTTTCTAATGGGAAAATGGAGCCTCCCACAGAGAATTCTGCTTAAAATATCCTCTTTCACTAATTGATGTGGCCACTAGTGTTGGAGATATTGTTTTGTACCTGATTTAAATAGAGTTCAAGGAATACTTTAATCAGATATGGAATTTTAATAGTTTATTGTGGTTTTTTTATGAAAGAGTGTTGTAAAAAAATATTTTAGAGACCCTGGAAACTCAGCAGGTAACACCAGTGATGCCCCAGCTGTGTGGAAAGAGCTGGAACAGTGCAGTTTCACATTGGTAGGTGGCCTAAATACCCACCCAGGTATATCCACCTCTGCATGAAGCAAAACTTTTGTCAATTGCCTGGATGGTTACTTCCCAGAAACCAGTGCTACCGGAAAAGGAGGAGGAGATGTGAATTAAGTCACCTGTGCAGTGAAGGGCTCCCTATGAAATGTGCAGTGGGGTGATGGATCTGTAAGATTTCTGAAATGTAACAAAGTCCAGGCTGGGTTTCTCAGGCTCCTCTGAAGGATTAAGCGCATATTGCAGTGGATTTTCTTGCACCTGAAGCTGTGACTGCAGAGTGACAGTATTCACACAGGACCCCTGGGGACCTTTGAATCCGTTCCTGACAAAAAGTAGGCTGCATAGATGTGTTGCTGCATGTAGGAGTTAGCTGCTTCTCTGCCGTGGAAGTATCCTCCTCAAAGTTATTTTTGTATAGCCGCTCTTTCTCTTGGTATGTGCAAAGCTTCAAGTTTTAATTGCCTTCTCATGTTTGAGCTTTTAGGATTCATGTATTTATGATCCTCTTTGCAGCTATTTATTTCGTACAAATTCATATAAACAAAAGTTGATTTTTTCCAACTAATAAAGTCCCTTCATTTAAGTAAGGAAACTAAAGATCCACATTTCTATCAAAGAACTATTCATTTCAAATGTCTTCCTGCATTATTATTTAAGGGTGTAGGAGGAGAGGGAAGAAATGCATTTCTCTCTCTCATTCAACCATAGAGGTGAAAACCATGAGTGAAGCCGCTCCTCCAGCTCCCTCCTAGCAAACAATGGTTTTTGGACACAGCTTAAGATAACTTTTTCATCTTATTGATGACTTCCTCAGCATTAACTGTGAGGAAGAGAAATAATGCTGCACAGTGACCTGGCTTAGTTGGAGAGGCAGCAATAGCTACAGGAAGCTTTTTAATGCCTTTCTGAGAGCAACATATCAAAGGGTAAAAGCTAAGCTACAGAGGATGCTTATTGTGCCAGAACAATAGCACAGACACCCTCACTTGAGATGGTGAAGATGAATTTTTCATGAAGCCTTTCATATTGCTGCCAGAAAATGTCATCCCATTGAATGTTTTCATGACAATGTACTGATGTACCTTTCCTCAGTAGGAGCTTCTTGAATTCATAATGTACACCTGGTCAAACAAGAGACGGTAACTCTCCATGATGCACCCATGTTGCCATGATCTCCAAGCTGCACTCACTCTTCCTAGATTTTTTTAATTAAGCTTGAAAAAAGGCCCACATAAGCAAGCAATGAAACTCTCCACAGGTTTTTTTAATTCTCCAGCTCTCCCTAGGCCTTCCCTACACACATGTTGTGTGTTGCCTCAAAGAACACAAATCTCAGAGAAGCTCTGCCAGGAGGAAGGAAGTTGGATTGCTGTTGTTAGAGGGGCAGACCTGGGGTTTCCAAGGTATTTTAGCTATGCATTGCCTTATTTTCAAAAATGATCATATTTCAGATGTAAAATACAGGCTGAATTCGTAAGTTGCTACAGTTTTTCTTGTAACTTAAAGCATTTTAGGCTGCTGAATAGGTTCTATGGTCAACCTTAAACGTGTTCAGTAGAATCCTAAGAACACAGTATATTGTCAGCATCAATCAAGACTACAGCTGCAACAGCACAGTCATCCATAATCCTCACGCACAAAAGGTACATGCATTTGGTACATTGGTAACCTCTGAATGGGAAAGTTAACACCATCAGAACATTCTTCTGCTGTGGGAAAAACACTGCCAGACAGGACCAAATAAACCAAGACAGAAGAACACTGCGATTAGCATCTCATGTTAGAATACACTGGAGTAGATTGGCTTCTTTTTACATAAAAAGATTTCTCTAGAACAAGGCTGATGTTTCAGAGCTTCTTGATGTTTCAGTCTCTTGTATAAAGGTCTGCCTGCAAAGCAGCAGTTCATTCCACAGTGACTCACTTTAGTGGAAGGAAGACAGAAAACCTCCCCAATAGCACTTTATTCTTAGTCACAGTTCTCTGAAGTAGCATCTATTCTATGTACATGGACTGACTGTCATCTTACTTGATCAGTGGAAATCTGGAGCACTGCATAAACATTATTGGAGAAAGGTTGTGCTACAGTGGTAATGGGGTACATCAGCATAACAAGATAGTTAACATGTAGTACTAGATTCCTGCTTTTAGAGTTTTTGGTTGAATTTTTTTAAAATAACTGCCTTCATATGTCAAGATTTTTAGGCAGCACCTAGGAGATAAATCAGGGATAGTTGGATATAGTGTATAATTCTATGTGTGCCTATGTGCGTATTTAAACACATTTTATATACATATATACACACACCACTCACAAGCATATATACATACATATACACTATATATATACATACACACAAAACCATGCAAGAACTATCTTTATACACAAATCACTATGCAATTTGGATGGCTATTCATGAAAGTATGATACAAAAGAAAGCTTGGAGACTTAGCAGAGAGTGGTGTTCTGCTGCTGCCTGCCTACTGTCGATGCTCCCAGATAATTCCTGGATGAAGTCAAAGCAGCCTCATGGGGCAGGAGAGCACAGTGCAGTGAAGAGCCCAGGATGGGCAGCAGGCAGGTGATGAGGAAGTGCAGGCACAGGGACAGCACTAAGAACAGTGACTTCACTGACAGCAAACTAATCGAACTGGTGCAAACTTGAGACTCCCCCAAATGTCTATTAAATGTTTTAATCTTATTTAAAATAACATTAAAGTGGATAATTATCGTTGCAAAATATCGGGGGGAAATTACAGTATACCCACAGAAGTTCAATGAAAGCTTAACAATTAGAGTTATTGACAAACCTGACATCCACAGGTGTTTTTACTCATAATTAAGTAGTAATCCTGCTTAACAGTATTCTGGGAAGAAAGTGTGGCTTTCTCAGTAAAGACAACAGTGACGGCTTTTACCCTAGTTATACTTTAGACATGTAAATGGTCAGCATTGTTGCCTGAACTTGAACCTTAACATCCTACCTGTTCAAGAGACAGAAATACCATCATTTATTTTGGAAAAGAAACTTAAGATCAAGTCCCATCGTTAACCCAGCACTGCCGAGTCCATCACTAAACCATGTCCCCAAGAGCCACATTTGCACATCTTTTAAATACCTCCAGGAACTGTGACTCAACCACTTCCCTGGGCAGCCTGTTCTAATGTTCTACAGGAAATTTTGGGGAGTGTTTTATTTGTTCTCTTAGATGCG
Organism: Pseudotriccus pelzelni; assembly: GCA_035584735.1. NCBI lineage: Eukaryota > Metazoa > Chordata > Aves > Passeriformes > Tyrannidae > Pseudotriccus > Pseudotriccus pelzelni. The sequence goes on from JAWMRA010000078.1 coordinate 15,611,076, forward strand.
GAGTTTCACTAATTGTGTCCCAGACTCCATCAACTATATTGATTCAATCTCTGTAAGGGAGACTCACAGATAGAGATGTTGGCTCTTACTCAGATACTATTTTGTGTGGTCTTTGCAAATAAAGTTGCTGACACTTCCCAGGTTTCCTCAGTTCCTTCCCTCATCCCTCCCACGCACCTTTCTTGTGGAGTTCTCTTTCCTGCTTCTTTTTTTCCCCAACTCCTGCAGCACAAGAGAATCATGGATGCACTTGATTCCCAGAACAGATTTGGCTGCAACATGGTGTGAAAGGTGGTTCTCTTGGTGAGCCATTTTGATCTTTACAGCAGGTTTGACAGAAAGCTCTATTTCGTCTGCCTGTACTGAGCTCAGCCCTTTCCCCAGGACACGAAGTCAACACCCCCGTGCTAGATGTGCAAAAGAGATGAGAGGAGCCTGGGCAGCAGCAGCAGCTGCACACTGTGGTGACAGGGCACAACCCAGGGCTCTGGAGCTCTGTTGCCATTTGGAAACATTTGGTGCCATTACTGTGTTCCTGAATGAAGGGACTGACACAGAAGTACTGTCCTTGCACATTTAGGCAGGGTTAAATAGAGGGTTTAAGTAAGAAAGCATTGGAAAGGAGGTTAGGTCTATCTGCATGGGGTTCTGGTATATGTTTCTTGAGTTAATAAGGCCATCTAGGGGAACACTGAGTTGTGATGCTCGACCACAGTGCATCACTGATGCATATTGTTTACAACACTGATGGTTGCTATGGACTGCAGTTATAATGCAGGGCAAAACACAACACGAATGCACACAGAAACGTATGGATATTCATTTCTCAACGAAAGAATGATACTTAGTTGAGTGGTGTAGAAGGTTGGCTTCAACAGCAAGCAGGCCAGCTATGTATCTTGGATGGTGTGATCACACTGCATATATCACACCTGTGCTATGGCATATAAGTTTTTGAGGAAGAGAAAGCTTAAATGGCTAAGTAGATGTGCTGATTTAGCTCAGTGATGTGACATTTCAGGGGCAGAACAAAAGGGTGGTTAGATCTCTGAGTGGGTTGGAGCATGATGTACCATTTGCACCCTCACTATTGATACGGTAAATCTCAGCTGCTGTATTACAGTAATTCTGTACTTGTGCATGGAGTATCTTTAAAGCCTCACTTCATATTAGGCAAGACCTGCCACAGCATTACCATTATGCTCCATATACTTCATGGATTTCCATTCTCACTGTCATACAGATTTTCATACCTGGGAAATTACAGATCCCAAAATCATCATATCCACATTTAATAGTTTTCAGTGCTGCAATGATTCTGTATTACCTAGCACTTCATACCTATGATTAATAGCCTTCATATTCATCTCACTATACACATACATTTTACCTGATACTGATATTATGATGCCAGTCTTAATTTCAGTACTTTAAGGTATTCCTTCGATGTTTAAAAACTACATCAGTTTCAAGGGAAATTGCAATCCATATGTTATTTAAATAATTTGAAGCTTCAAGTCACTTTATATGACATCATTTCAATTACATCGTTGATCAATATATAGAGCATTTACTCATAAAAGAGAATGAGTTAGTCAGACATACAGAGTTTTCAAGGTCACTATATTGTTAATAAAACCTGTTAACTGACATAGGCATTAGTCATAAAGCTGAGTAAATGTAATGATTAAGCCACTCACAGCTCCTCACCATTCTGTTATATCCTGTCTTCTAAAGAGACAATTTTTATTTTGGGGCCTAATTTAAAACTACTTAAGTCAGTGGAAAAACTCCCTCTGGTTTCACAGGGATTCATATCAGACTGCCACTAAATAAGAGAACCACACTCATGAAAGGAGCAGACAACAGGCTGGTAATTCAGGCAGACTCCTACACATCAGCTCCTGGCACAGTTTGTAGCTGTAACGTTCATCTCAGCAAGACAGATGGAGCTTGACCAAGCTCTAGGTGGAACTGTAATTACATTTTATTCCTTCAGACACCTCTTACAGCAGAAAGCACAACATTTCGCTGCTGCAGAAAGAGTGGAATAATAATTGTTTGGATTTGATGAGGGTTTGCTGATCTCCTAACGGTAGGCTGGTACCCATTTGCTGGGTGCAAGGGACCAAATGAGAGTAGAGATACAACATGCAACCATACAAAATGTGCAATAAACAGAGTAATCACGACCCAAATGGAGACATTTCTATTTAATGTAATCCCCACTGAGCTCCTGGGAGAGATCACAACAGACAAAGTTCCCTTTCAGTGATAAGGAGTACATTATTTCTGTATACATGACCATTCTATACAGAATACTAACAGACTACGTATTCTGTTCAAAAGCAAAGAATTTGTCTGGCCTGCGCCTGTTCTGCCTTACTCAGACAATCACCAGTGCTGTAAGATTAGGTATTTGAATGATGATTGCCAGCTGAAAAGTTGGGAGGCTGGAAAGAAGACTAAGGCATTGTCAGTGCCAATATGTACAGTATAGGATGAATCACATCCTATGTGGGATCCCACATCTCACCTAGTATGAGACATCTTGGATACCTCTAAATCTGAGCTAGTCATGCTAATCTGCCTTGGAAAATGGAAAGATGGCAACTACCTCCTTTATGCACTATCTGTAGTGTGAAAGGAATTCAGCCACTGACCCCAGGAAGTGTACTGGATAAATCTCCACTGACCACACAAGGGCCCAAAGAAGACAAAGAAAACATGTAGGTTTCTAAATGGTCACATTCATTCAAGGCAGTGCCAACTACCCAAAAGCATCTGCTGCCGGGTACCACAAAGCAACAGAAAGACCAAGTTGCCAGTATACATTGCCACCAAAACAGGCAAAATCCCTCCTTGGCAATGCCAAACAACTGCAACACACCCCTGAGGAAGCCAAGTCTGCCACAGAGACTAAGGGAGCACAAAAACCCTTTGTGAGTAGACTGTATACTGCAGTCCCAGGTAGAAGCCCCATGTAGGGCACCATACAAGGGAAAATGTCCAGTTAAATAGACAACTTGCCAACTAAAAAAATACTTATACAACATGTATATAAGGTGTCTATGGACCCCAGAGAGAGAGGCATTAAATTCACTGTAAAGTAGTGGGGCACAGGCAGCACCTCATCTAGAAAGCTGATTGCTTATGAGCAGCAAGACAGAGAAGTCTGGCATTAGACAGAGCATATGAACAGTATCATCAGAATGTCACACAGCAGAGGGACAACAGAGCAAAGTCAAAGGACTCCTCCTCCAGGTAGTAACAGTGATAAGGGAGTATTCAATACGAAATCCAAGACACTTGAAGGATGTATCCAGAAGGTACAGCAGACCAGGAGCAGAGACTGTCCTTCAGTGTGATTCATTTATCAGCATCACAGCCCCTCTTACAGCCAGCTGCTACTGAAACAGCTTTTTCTAAAGAAAGCAAATCTTAATACAGCATGGTCCTAAGAAAGGAAAACCATGGTTTTGAGAGCTGGACCTGAAAGAAGCAGCAGTCTGTGCACCTGGCTACGTTGCTATCATCAAAACATTTAGAAAATGGAGGTAGAAAATTCTCATAAGAATCTGTAATTTATGTAAACAAGTGTGGAGTCTTCCTACAGTACTGTAAAGTCCATGTTTCATGAAACAGTATGGATACATGCAGAATTTAGTTTAGTCAACAGAATTATTTTAATAACATAAAATTATTTTTCTCTCTTCTATTTTTTTTGAAAAGTGCTCTTCACAAATCATAAACAATATCTCAATTGGCAAATATAGCTGGAAAAGTGGTGAACATTTATTTGTGTCAGTGAAATGTTCCTTATACTCATGTGATAGTTAGCCCTCTTCCTATTTTGATTTTGTCTTTTTCTTCCCATAATCGTAGGCTGTAAAGACTAAAAAAAGAGTGAAATAGCACCTACTTAATTTTGCATGTGCATCTTTGTACAAGTGCCAACACAACAGAAATTGATGCAATCATGATGCCACTCCAGCCTCTGTTGATCAGGGAATCCAGAAAGACTGAGGAAGATAAGGCAGAGGGGGGTTCACTCAAGTAGGGCAGCAGTGTCTGAAGCAAAACACATGTTCACGGGGAGGAGAGAATTCAGAGCAGATGTCAAGGGTGATGAATGTCTGGGATGTCGGGATGGAGCACATGGTCTTTGCTAGCTGAAATGATTTTGAAGCTGAATTTGGAAAACGGGGCTTTAACAAAGGCATAAGCACAGACTTGGTGGAGAAGGCAGAGGGAAACCATAACATGAAGTTTGTGTCTGATACAGATGAAGAAGCTGAGAATCAAAGACAAGGAAGCACGCAGGAGAGACAGGGTAAATAAGATTTTTAAAAACACTTAGACTCTTAAGGCTTCTAAGTGCCTCCTGTTTTCAGTGTCCTGACTGGAATCAACAGGTAGAGATGAAAAACCCCTCTGACGGAGAAGAGCTCCACTTAGGCCGAGCAAGAGTGGGACCTCAGGCATGCAAAAGGGTTTATAAAAGAAATACGAAAGACTAGGAGACATCTGTGCATCTGAGCCAATGTTAGTACATGAGCTCGTTTTGATCACTGTTTGTAAAGAAGAAGGGGAGAAAACAGCCCTTGAAGGAGATCAGCAGAGAACACTAGAAAAGAGGATCAGGAAATGCACCTGAAGCTTTCTTGAAGATCTGAGTTTACTTTGCACGGAGGTTGTGACAGTGACATTAAATACAAACAAACTAGCTGCTCACAACAGATTTGATCTCCACATTGTGCCACAACTTAGCTTTCTTCTGAGCAGAGTCAGCTCTGTGTAACAGAGCCCAGCTATTTTACTTAAGGATAAGAGAGGAACAGACTTTGATATTATTTATTTGATTTTACCTGGCTCCATGGAATTGAACAGAGACCAAGACCTGCTGAAATTAAACAGACACATATAAAACTGTACCAGATGTACGATAGACGCAAATACCCAAGACCCTCCCTGTGACATTTGGATAGTATTTGGAGAAGCAAGGAGGATTTTTGATTTGCTCTCCATGTGTACACAGGAATGCTGTGATAGCACCAGCAAGCTGTGCAGGTAGGCAGGGGAAATTCTGGACAACTCCTGACACCAGTGCTAAAAAACAAGCATTAATTTCCCACTTCTGAACAACTCAGGAGACTATAAGAATTTTAATATAGGAAAAGGTCAGGTTATTTCAACTTGGGAGTTTATCTGGGCTTTATTCGTGCAAATTATAAAAGACCCAGGAGAAAATTTCTCACAGTATAAAACTGCTTACATTAAGCAAGCTTCCATAACTTGAAAGTTGATAATAACCTCCTTTGTGAATCGCCTTTTACTGTATACTATATAACCCTTTGTCATACAGAATGTGAGGAGAGTACCATACATGGGTTTATTAATGCTATCAAAATTATCTAAAGACTGTACGATTTTAACTGCATCCTTCTTTCTACCATCAGTAGGAAGCAGTTGGGTCTTCCTCATACAGTGACAGGAAATCAAGGCACAGGGAGCCTGCGAGTCAGACCAATACCTATGTAAAAAATTTGTCCCTTAATGATTTGTCAAGTATTACACTGGAAATTTACAGCTAGGCAGAAAAATGAAGGAGTGTGGCTTTGTCCTGGCTATCTCTGGTCCGGGGCAGGGGGGGATATATTTTACCAAGATGGCTTTAGCCTGGTAGCACGATTTAAATGAAATAAAGTGGGATGTTTGAAGAAGATGAGGATAACAGTGCTGCCATCTGCCCAGGACTTGAGCTTGGGAAAGTAACTCTGGTGCTGAACAGCCATGAGAAAAAGCTGAAAAGCGCTTCAGTTTGCAGCACAATGCTTCTGGCCTCTGGCTGAAAAGAGAGCAGAACCAAGCATAAGCCTCTGTGACATTTCCAATGAAAAGGCAAACCTTTTGTACTACCTGCAAGGTGGCAAAGGGCAGTAAGCACCTGGTGCGACCACCAGCTGGAAACCAGGGATCTGAATGGGCAGTGGCAGCTCTTGGGATAATGAATGCTTTTTTGTTCCTTAAGGGTTTTGTATCAGGTGAATTGCTGACAGCAGGTTTCTGTTTCCCTGGTATGAATGTGAACCAGATCCTGACTTAACACAGGCCACCTAATTCGGTGGCCTACTTTGTATGAGCTTGTGGTCTCTCCATCGCAGCCTGGCTGAAAAGGTGTTTATATTGTTAAACATCTTTTCTTTCATGTTTGGCTCTAATAACTAATTCCTGGTAGGGCAAAATTAATGTTGGATATAGTCAATGTGTGGTTCTGTGTATTGTTCCAAACAGTTTCCCACACCAAGAGTCCACCTGGCTTCATATCAGCCTGTTTCTCCAAGCAGCTGTACAAAGGCATGGAATCTATTGCTGACTTTGTAGATTTTTTATTGCCATCAAACCACATAAACTAGAATTTCAGACTGGAGTTTTCAAAGAGAAATGGAGACTAAACTAATTTCCTAGTGGCACTGAAAATCAGTAATTTCTACACTAAGAATTAACTAAAATTAACTAATAGTTTTCCTCTCAATCAGTAACTTGGTAATCTGTCCTCTAAGTCTTCTTTTGGGTCATATTAAGTTACAGTAGAAAATATCTTCCCCATGCAAGAAGACAACAAACAAGCAGAGGAAAGTGGGAACTCTGCTTAAAAAGCCCCCAAGAGCTGCATTGTTTGTTTTTTGTAAATGTATTTCCTTTTATAACCTGTTTGACATTCCAAACATGCACACGCTTTTGAAGTACAAATATCCAAATAATTTACTTCCATAAAAAAGCAATTCACTGTGAGGTAAAAACAGAAACAGCATTAAATGGTGCATAAAACCCAAAAATCATACGTAGGCATGGAACTTCAATACTTATTTAAGGTTTCTGCACCTTCTATTGAAACTCATTCCCACTGGGTCAAATGCACTCCTAGAAAAAAAAAGTTTTGGGCAAGAACTATGAGATACATGCTTGTTTCAGCTGAAATCACAAGGGTTTTAAATAGACAGAATGTACACGGCAGTATATGATCAATTAGCAATGTACAAAAGTTTTCTCTGAGCTCCTTAATACTAAAATAATTGGTTCTGAATGGGAAAGCAGTAAACAAAATCCTCATTGCTTTGTTCTATTTTCTCCCCCAGAAATGCTAGGGTTTTCACTATCACATTTTTAACAAAATAAAGAATATGCAGTTTTATCTCATTTTTTTCTATTATTATCTGCTAGTCCATTATATTGATTTTTAATATTGTTTCCAAAGAATTATGAATAATATCTAAATTTACAAGGCAATGAATAAAACACCAGAGCAGGTGGTTTAGCAAGTACTTTAGCTGGTGTGTAAAAACATTGTTACACAATTGTATTTTAAACTATTTAATGAAACTATTGCTTTTGGACTTAAAACACAAATAATTTTGTGAGGATAATGTTGGCCTTGCAATAGAGCTCGTGAGATACAAATCAAGGGTAGCAGCAAGTTCCTATAAAAGGATCAAAAAAAATCATCACAGAGATATCAAAATTGCTGTAAATAAAGGCAAATTGAAATGTTGTAAATCAAAAGCATTAAAATGAATATAAATATAAAATATATTGTATACAGAGAAGCACTAGCCAATTCTGCTGACTTACACAAATCCTGTGCAGTTGCCAAGTACCTCATAAATGATCATGTGGGAACAGAGCTGGACAGGTGGCTTCTCCAGTGCTGCTGTGATTTTCCTTTGATGATGTCTCCAAGATGACTGCTTTGCAACCCCACGATTCTTACCCCCCTGCAGCTTAAAAAACCTTTCATGGCAAAGACATCATTATATGACACTATTTTTAGCACTGAAGTATGTCAAATCAACGCGTTTTTCATCTGTAGCAAGGCAGCCAGTCTAAACTCCCTGCCAACATCATCTGTCAAGCAGTATAACTAACAGAGCTCAAAAAGATCCAGGCAGCCTCCAGAAGAGTCACTGCCCCACTGACAACCCTGCAGCATCCAAACCCATCTCATCTCCACTGCTCCTGGCAGCTTCTGCGGAGCAGCAGGGGACAAGGTACAGCAGAGAGCCACCATTACGGGTCTTTGCCAAGCCCACCAGCCAAATGCAGCTTTTTAAGTCTACTCCATGATTCCCCATCATTAAGTAAGGGCACAGCAGGTGACCATCAAGCAGGGAAGCAAGAGTTCACACATGTGGGCATGACAACCCGTGCTGTGGTGGGTCTGCATTTGCTGTGCCTCAGAACATCTCCCCAACAGCCAAGAAGCAAAGACATAGGCAAGCCCTAACTTAGCAGATATTTTATACCTGTAGACCCTGCTTCTCTTTAATTGCTACTTGTCTACTGGAAAACCCTGCCTTCAGCAGCTACAAGGCTGCAGTAATGATTCTTTGTATATAATGATTCTTTGTATATGTACTTTGTATATAAGCTACGCATATCTATATTATACAGAAGATCATAAATGCATATTTCAAAAATATATGGCTATTTTGGGTACAATGTAATGTTTTTTCATGCTTTGAAACAATGAACAATTTAACTCAACTCATATATCCAGAAATCTAAAATCCAGTAATTTCATGGTAGAATGTCCAGGGTTTGATTTGTTTGTGCATTTTCAGTGACCAAAAGAGTTAACTCATAAAAAAATGGGGGTCAAAAAAAGAAAAATCACCAGCAGAAATGGAGCAATAATGTTTAATTTTCCAAAAGAACAAGAAGTTTGACTACTGCAACACGATGGCAGCCTGCAACCAACTATCAATATCCTTTACTAAATTTCTAGCATTGTTAAAGCTAATTTCCTAGTTGATGAAAAAGCTCCTTATGAATTGGAAAAAGTTGGCTCCAACCCTATCAGAAATATTATTTTATTGAAAAAAAACCCACAAAAACACATTCAGCTTGAAATAACTTCTCTGCAGGCAGGCTGGCAGCCCTGTAACCCTGAATCAAATCAACGGCCATTTTGAAGAATTGCATTCACAACCTCCCCCCCCATATTCAGAATTTCTTAATGGTTCCTTCAGAACCCAGCACTGATTTTAAAAAATCCTCAAAGTGTTAGAGAAAACCATTACAATTTTTATAGAGTTTCTTTCAACTGTACATCAGCTCAAGTACTCAACTTAGGCAGCTAAAACTTCTACCCAACCAGCTTTAAAAAGAAGTAATTTCCTTCTTCACTTTGTTACCATGATCATCTGGGCTCTGGAGGTCAGAGGAAAAGCCAGGTGCTGTAATGGCAGCTGGTGTTTGTTAAGAGGGTTTGCCCACAGTTACGTCGTGTATAAATGAGCGCGTGTCCTGTGCTCCTGGGCAGGAGTCAGGGCTGCCTGGTATCCACCTGCAGGCTTTCCAAAGGGGATCATGTGAGGGGTAAGTTCTGGTAGTAAACACCGCTCACAGGACAACAGGATCACTCAGGAGGTCTCCAACCTGCTGCTCAAATCTATAGGATCAAGGCTTTATCCAAAAAAAAGCTCCAACGATGGGAACGGCACAACCTCCGGGTAACCTTCTCCACTGTTTGACTTCTCATGGTGAAAAAGTTTTCCGAATATTCATTCCGAGCCTCTCTTGTTCGAATTTATGCCTGTATCTCTCTTCTTCCCACCATGTACTGCTGTGTAGAGCCCATGTGTCTTCTCTATCCCCTCCCCATGGGTGCCAGCAGGCTGATGGTGGGACATCCCCCTGCCGCAGCTTCTCATGGCTGGGCAGGCGCAGCCATGGTTTCCTCTCACGGAATGTAACGGGAGAAGCAAGATGGTACTTGAAAATACAGCTGTGGATGATTTCCAAAGCCACAAAACTTTGGAAATCATTCCCTTACTTCTTAAAAACTGTGAAAATGTCAGAAGTGGGGCTCAAAAGGCCACTATTAATTTTAACACCCTGCACCTGAGAGAGCAAAGCTGCTCTCAGTTTGAGCTGGGCCCCATGGAGTGGTTCAGAGAAAAATCACCAGGCCTTGTTTTTCTGATATCTGATATCTTCCCCTTCTTTCCCTGTCACATCTCCATTACACCTGATGCTATAACTCAGACTGGTTACCCAAATATCAGCATTTCAACCCAGAAGGCATTGGGAGAGGCACAAGTGAACACATATATGTGCCCATGCAAGAACCAACCAGAATTTGCACGTCAATAGTAATTAAAAAACACATGGACGACAACAAAAAATAAACTAATTGAGCCTAACTATCTGTGTTTATGCAGGCATAAAAAACACACAGAGGTTGTGCTGCATGAAAGGTTCATCATGTACCATATCCAGCAGTGGGTGATTATGGAAAGAAAACTGGATGATTATGCGAAGAGAATTCTACTACTTATCAGCCATCTACAGGTTAAGGATTTAAGAGTTTTCAGGGATCTTGATGGATTTCTCTTCCATGACCTCTCCAGTGCTTCTTGAACTCCTGATATCCACAGCAATCTGTGAAAATGAGCTTCACAATTTATTTATGCCATATACAGAAGAAAACTTCATGTTTTAAGCTGCTGCATGATAGCCACCCTGGGTGTTCTGTAGTTTCTGCACAATAAAGTCCAGCAAATTCCAGTCTCCTAACTACCTTCAAATCCTTCATAATTTTATATAGGTCTCATCCCTCTTTCTGAGTCATCTCTCTCCCAAGCTAAACAAGTCCCACTTACACAGCTGCCATTTTCTGTCTCTGATCTTTTTTGTTACCATTCTTTGTATCTTTCCTATATCTGTTAGACACATACCTTAGATGAGGAATTCAGGTATGCACACACAGAGTACAAATGAGCTGTAGGATTTTACAGTGACATGACAAAATGCCATCCAGTTACTTCCTGCTATTTTCTAGTATCATAGTTGCCATTAAATTCAAAAGAAAACAGAACAGACTCTACAATTTTCATCTCAGAATTGCAACCACTGAGAAAACAGAGCTATTTCCTTAACCAGAAAATGCTAATGATCAGATCATATAATCTGTAAAATTAGCTACTTTAGAAGTTTGATGGGAAACCTGTTTAGCTTGCGTCAATAATGACTTCAGAAAACCGCAACACAAAAGCCTGCAGACAGATTTCATATAAATGTGCTTTATTGCAGAGAAGTTACATTATTTACATGCTGCAACACATTACAACATAAATCTATCAAGTATTTCATGGTGGATGCTGTTGGTTGCCAGATAACATTGTCATAAGAACCACATTATAAAGTGAAGAGACTTACAGCTTTATATACTCTACAACTTGGAGTAGCTAAAATGTTAAAAGTCAAAGGCAGTGTTTGCTCAGGCCTGCCTGTTGTCATATGCATGCAAAAGCCTAAGGAGAGCAAATATAAAAGTATTGTCCGGTTTCAGGTCTATGATGCCACCAAAGCTGATGATAGGTGTGTACTGGTTTATATTTTAAAGCGCATAATCTTGCATAAATTATACAAGTCTAATAAGATTGGTATAAATCTAATTCTTTATAAACCATGGCTTAGAAATAAAGGAGGAATGCAGCTTGCACATGCATTTAAAAGGACAACCTAGCAAATGTTTGTGACCTTCATGTTTATTGTCTTTTCTCTGAACAGATCTGCTAGAAAACATCTTTATAACATTTTTATTCTAGAGTTGCACTTCTCTTGGCTGAACAATGACAATGAAACTCCAGAAAAAGACAACTAAGCAATTTAGCCCATATTTGCTGGTGGAGAAAAATCTATGAAATACAGAACATTATTTATGTCTAACTTAGTATGTCTCCATCAAGCAATGCTTCTAGCAGCATCATAGTGAAATAGAATAGTTGTGTGAAGTTTGGCCCCTCATTTTCTTAAATGTGAAATAATTTTAAGTCCCAATTGAATCTGTAGTCCAAAGATCAGTTGCTTAATAAACTGGGGAAAGCTTTGTTGTCTTCTAAAGGAAGGTTCCCCAATTGTGTCAGTCTTAGGGGATGTGAGTACAATGAGCCTAAAGAACCATAAGAGACACCTTTTAAGAAGTGAGGGAAACGGTCAGGATGAAAGAAATCAAACCCAAACAAGAATATACAAGCCAGTGCCTTCCTGGTAAACCAGCCAATGCTTTCTGCTTGCTGTGAAGCTGGGCTGTTTTACACCAGCCAAGGATTGGGCTTTGTTTCTGTGTTTCCAATGAAGTTATCTTTTAAAAAAAAAGAAAGAAATGCAAAAGAAACTAAGCAAGGAATTATAGATATATAGTGGTGGCACAGACACAGTCATGCATGAAGTGCTCGATCCTGCCAGGAATGCAAGGGGCAGTGGTACTGTGCAGACACTTTGCCAGGGTGGATCCCCTCACCCTTGGTGTGTGCTGCCCCCCAACACGGCTCCCGCAGGGCAGGGCATGGGCAGTGCGTCCTTGCTCAGCTCCCAGATAAAGGATGGAGGGCAAGACGAGCAAGGGCAAGAGGGTTGGTGCCTGCTCCTTGCGACCATCTGTCTCCAAGAGGCAGTGAGAACATACAAATAGCTACTTCCATGATTCCTCCCTGGATTCCCACTTCCAGCCTCACTGCCTGGCTCTGACAAAGCACTGGCTTTGTGAGTCAGGGCAGCCTGCAATAAGCTGTCCCCCCATCCTGTTCCCACAAACCACTGCTAAGATGGGCTGCAGAACCTCCCCTTCAGGGTAGGAGAGGTGTGAGATGGTAACAATTTTGTCAGGTTTAAAATTGTGTATTTCTCTGCACACAGGGTCAGTGTGACTCCCAGAAAGCTATGTTCCCGGGATGGACTTCTTCCCGTAGAAATATAGGGTTACTTTCTCTCTGAAGAGCTGAACAAGTCTCACAGAAGTTGACAGAAAATTTACAGACAAATTCCACTAGTGTCTGGGACTGGGAAGGGAGAATCTGTACACACCAGGTCTAACCTCAGCTCTTTCCCACACTAAGGACAGAGCTGGATTTGGGCTGCACATAGGATGCCAGTGGCACTGTGTGTACTAAGTGGGTGCACTGATGTCCAAAGCACTCAGGCTCATATGTCTGACTCCCTTTCATGGGGGAAACAGGGATTCTGGGTTGCAAGGGTCCCAGTCAGGTCTCCCAGGCCATAATTACACCCTACAAAAGAGGGGTGGTAGAGTTGGACAAGCCCAGGGTAATAAAGACCCAAGTCAGCATGTCCTCATGGTGTAACTGAGCGTCATTCTGGCTAACCAGGTTGGTTGGGGCAGCTCAGCCAGTTAATCTGGAGCTATGAGGAGAATTTATAAGTGAGGTCAATGTGTTTAGACAGCACCAAGACCTGAGCCAACTTGTCCCCAGCTGGCTTAAGTGTTGGCACATTCCAGGTTAGGGCTTAGCAGAGGCAGTAGGAAGATCAGATCCATCTTGATCTGTCACTCTAGCCATGCCCATAGGCTCCTCTCCCTTTTAAAGGACAGAAAAAGTCCTCCTCATGCCCAGGTTGTCTACGCCCCTCTGCTCATTGCATTTTATCTTAAGCCACTTTTCCTATGATGCCACAAAAATCAGTTTATACTACATATGTGTATGTGCATGTGTGTATTAGATATGACATTTATATATATATATTAAACATATATAAATATCTATTTTTATATATATTATATATATATATTAAACAACACATTCTATTCAATCATCCTCATTTCATATTCTTCCACTGAATCCCATCACTTCTCTCAAATTGCACAAGTTCTTTAGGACTGAGCTGTCTTTGTTTTGGAGTACACTATGTATAGCCAATTCCAGTGAACAGCACTTTACTGGTACTGCATTTAGGTGGCTGGGGCTTTTCCATTATTACTGACACTCCTCGGAATCTTTACAATATGTCCTCAGGCCCTGATGGTGAACCATCACTGAGATTCATAGTTGTGAATGGGCCATCTATGAATTAAGCTCATATGCGTGATGAGGACTGTAGCTATTGCTGAAAAGTAGCACTGTATTAAACACCAACTTTTACTGTAAATGTACATATAAATTCAAAAAACAATCAAAGCATTTTGGAGAGTGGGAGAGAAATGTCATCACTTCAATTCCCATTACCTCTTACAATCACGTAGGTGAGGGAAGAGTAGTATTTTGGACTTGTCACTCCAAGGGCGAAGTTTTTGAGGTTTGCCATCAGGGGTAAACAGTAAAGTGTTGTTCTTTATAGGCTAGCTAATATATTTCCCAGAGCTGTCTGGTTTTAGTAAAACAGGTGGTCATTTCTGGGGTATATTCATTGTCATTCTTGCTTGACTTATTTAGCAGGATATGCTCAGTAGGGAATACTGAACAAGATCATCACAGTCGATGTTTAAAGTAACACTTCTGGTTTGTTAGATGATATTTTCCAAATAGTAACAAAAAACAGGTAAGTTGTCCTAATAGGCAGCTAAGACGACTGAATTTCCACTACTAACAAAGTCTATGAACATTAACAGGGAAGTGCATAACTTACTGCATATAAAACTCCCGAATAATAATACAGTATCAAACTATAAATGTAAATAACAGAGAGTAAACAAAAAAATTCACTATATAAATCACAGGAAAGGAAAAAAATAATAATCTCCAAAGACCAAAAGAATTTCCTGATAAGAATTACGGCTTCCATAGCCAGTGAAAGATTACTGCAATTCTATATATAAACAAAAAGATATTTTAACTTGCAATTAGAAGAAAGTATCTGCAGATTGCATAAATGTGTTGTTGTGTCACGTAATATCAAAGTTACCTGCAAAAATTATACAATCTGGAATGCTTTAATATGAGACACAACGGTGTACTTAAACGCACAGTAATAAGAAAATGAGAGCAATCATTATAGAAAATATTTTTGGGATGCATTGAGTTAGCAGTGCTATTTAGACTAAATATGTGAAGTGAAAAGTCGTCATTTTAATAAGCTGCTCATCGATACCCCTTTCTGCCATCAGAACATTTTCTGTGTCCTACTTCTGCTGGATCTTTAAAGTCCCAAGGGCAAGGTAAAGCAAGTTACGGCACCCAGAAATAATTCCGTTAAGATCTACACTGTGCGTTTGTTACTATCACATCATTTTTCTTTTAAATGAGAAGTGATTTCACAAAGGCAGATTTCTTTCACTGACACAGTAAAATCCTTGGAGCAGAGACCATATTCTGGGCATTGCTAATCACATTGTTGGCACTCAACAAATAAATAATAACAACAACATTAATGATAATTTACTTCACTTAACTTCTACTTATTTGTAGTGCTGATTCCATTGATTTAAGTGATGCTCCTTAGGAATTTTCAGATCCTTTTGGCCTAAGTCTCTATGTCTTTCTTCTCAATGTTGCTACTCTCCTCAGTCCAAAAGCCTCTTTATTTTCGAGGTGCTGCTGTTTTATTTGCACTTATAGCAGAGGTGTTCAATAAAGCTACACTTCTTTCTGCATTTGGTAAATCTGGTGTATCATACTCCCAAGGGCAGACTTCAGCTCGAGATGCTAAAGGTTGCTGTAAGTAACTACTTGGCTTATGGGAGTTAGATGAAAGCACATTTCCCTCGGAAGAGGCATTTTTTTTCTGTTCTGCCAATTTATTGAGGTTTTCCTTTTCTGCTGCTTTCTGGGGCAGCTCCTCCCGCTCCCCAGCACAGGTATTAGGTGTATATTTATTAACATTCTCACACTTCAGCCCAGGAGCGACCTGAGACTTGGAATTTGACTGGTTTTTCTCATTTTCAAAGACCTGCTGCTCTTGTGTCTCCCGAGTGGCTGCCTCCACCTTCTCTGAGCTCTTTTGATTTGACTGTTGGCACCCCTCAGGTGTCTTCAGCTTATGATGAGTCTTCCCCTTTGGCTGGGAAGGGTGGTTTTTCTCTGCCTCTGAGGAAGCAATAGATACATGTTTTTGAGCTTTAGAGTCAAAAGGCACAGGACCAGGAATTTGGTCATATATCTCCCAAGGACAAACTTCTCCTCTGTCAAAAGTGTCCTTCTGCAAAGATTTACCTGGGCCTGTGTCTGGATTTGCAGGTGTTTGACCAACCCTTTGCTGTTTAATAATTCCAGATTTATGGGCTTTCTTTGTTTCCTCAGAGTGGGCAGAGTTTTTCCTGTGGGAATCCTTATGTTCCCCCTTATCGGGAGCTGAGTGCTTTTTGCTGGCCTCCTTACCCTTCTGCTGAGATTTGTGAGATTTAGTGCTTTCTTCTAGACTTTGTGTTTTACCTGTTAGTCCCAGAGTCTTTTCCTTGGCACTAGCAATAACACTGAGGGATTTTTGTAACACAGACGTTCTTGGATGCAGAGGCTTCTTATCAGCACTTAAGTTATGTGCACTTACTGATTTGCACACCAAAGGGACTGATTCAGTGGAGACAGCTTCAACTTTTTCAGGAGCATTTTTGGTTAATTTGTTATCATTCAAGGAGTCCAGGAGTGTTTTCTCAGCAGGTATAACTTCTGCACTTTCTGTAGTTAAGCCATTTGGTTCTTCTGTTTGATCTCTAACATGATCGTAAGTGCTGTGGGATTTTTTTAAGGAAAAGACCCTGTTTTTCAAAGTCTCTTCCTTTGGCTTTGCAGAGCTTGTGGAATCCTGTGCATTTTTCTTCACTGTGGCCAAGCTCTTCACAGCACTGTGCTCCATCAAGTCCTTCTCATCCCTGGAGCACTGCCGGGTGACTGTCTCAGGGATTTCTGTAATACGTCGCATTATCGAACGCCCCAAGCCCTTTTTAGAGCACCTTTTTTTCTGGAGATGTGGATTATTAGCAATCATCTTTTTCCTTTTATAGATTTCAAGCTGGGCATATAGTTTCTTCAACTCATCCTGCAAAGCAAATTGAACGGCAAAACTAATATGTACAGAATGAGTACAGTCAAACATGCAGCCTGATGAATGCAAGCCCTATTGCTCTAACAGTGGCATTAAACTTACTTCACTGTCTGTTCTAATTCTTGAACATGCTATTTCTCCACCAAATTGAATCCAATTTTTTTCCACTTTAAAAATAAGTCCAACCCTCATGCACAAACATGTTACTTTCCACAGTACACATAATTCATACACATTTATGCTGTATGTTTCACATTTCCCAATGTTGAGGTGTATGCTTTCCCGCTGACCTCTATAGCTATTATTTATTCTCAGAATATAACCCCTTTTATCATGTATGATAGGAATAATTATTTTCTTTTAATCACGTGTTTTTACAATTTTATCTATGCAGTTATATACGCTTACCTATATGGTACATACAAATGGCTGATCACACTGAAACCAAATGTTGTTAGCACTTCAAGATAATTCAAAGAGCCTACGTAAACTGATAAACAGCTCTTGCTGTGGATGATTCTTCCTCCTTAGCTGCCAGTATGACTTTTACTGCAACTAATAATTCAGCATCTCTTCACACTAGTGAATAGTTTCCAGGACCAGATACCACAATCATAAGAGACCTAAGCTAGCCTTTTTCAGCTGATATATGCAAAGAAAGACAAATGCACGCAATTTGGAGTTTACTTGTAGGAAAAAGTGTTGTTCTTGAAAATGAATGCTATTTAAATGAGTTTTATGTACCCGAATATCTTCAGGATCCAAACTGTGTTCACTCCATGCTGAGTTGATACTGCTGTTCAGGTAGGATCCAGATCGACCCATGTCAAGCTCGTCTTCATAGGCTTCTGTAGCTATATCATCTCTTGGGTTATTGCTTGAATGTGAAAACTGCAATAAGTATTCATAAAAAAGAAATTGCCATGAGTGCAAAAGTTTACTCCAACATCGCTGTAAGAGCTTACAGCAGATTTTATGGTACAATGATCCTTCTATAGATTTCACGTAATTCTCGAACTCAAAGCACTACCTACAATCTTCACTGGCATAAGTAGTGTCCCATAGGATATCAGTATTGTGTGGAAGGAACTCTTATTAAGATGCCTTAACTTCATAAATCTTAGAGATTTGCACAAGAAAAAATTCCTACTTATTTTGATGCTTGTTTGAACCTCTTTAAATGGCATTTCAATTAAGCTAGGGTAAAAATAGACTTTCAGACAGTATTTCCAATTAGGCAGCTAAAACTGTAAGATACTAGTTTGTATTCCATACAGCTTAATAATCCTGCAGAAAGCAATTATTGCATTTTAGATCCTGACCCTGAGAAGGAAGACATGAGGTGGATTAAAAAAAGGAAAAATAAAGGAAAAAAGATGGAAACTAATGAAAAAGGAGACAATTTTTCTCTTCTGTGTTTTAGCAAATGCTTGAATCAAGAGTTGGAGAGAAGTTGTCATAATTGTTTTGTTCATATTGATTCACTCATCTGTAGTTACTATTGTTCACACAGTCATCTGTCTTCAGGACTTTATGAATAGAACAAAACCTTGTGAATCTTAATTCCCTGAATTCTTTGGTATGCTGGAAGAAAAGTTTCTGCAGCGTTACACAGATAATAAGCTAAAAATTAAAATGTTGATCAGTAGTTATGAGTCAGCTTCAGAAAGCTCAACAAATTTTCTAGGCTAGTTTAGAAAGACACCTCTAAAGATATGTTATAAAGTCTATGAATATAAAGTAGAAAATATAAGACTATTGCTAAAGACCAGAAAAGTAATTTAAAATAAAACAAGGGTTTGCAGTATTAAGGTTGCATCAATGTGTCTCCTCGTTGTGACTGTTCAATGTATGTGTATTTGGCAATTATCAGCATACCCTGTTCAGACACACAGGCAAAAAGACAGGAATAGCAGCTTCATTAACCCGAAAATTCTACCAACTCAAACTGCTTAATGCTCTTTCCTTCTTATGTAGCTTTCACCTTTACTCCTGACCTTTTGATTAATATGATCGGTCATTTCAAAAGCCGTTCTAAAATCATCCGCTTTGCTGAGGTACTGTCTCAAGAAGGATGCTCCATTCAAATCCTGGGGATCAGTGCTAGTGACAGGTGGAGCTTCCTGCAGTTCTCCTGCCCCTGGAGAGACTGACATATTGCCACTTCGGTCCCAGAGCCCAATGAGGGGTCATTGCAGCACTCAGAGCATTTTCCTTCCCCGACTCCTGTCATCCCCCACGTAATTGTGCCCCTACACATTCATCTTGGCACCCAATACCGCTCCTGGCTCCATGTCATGGGCCATGTCTCCTACCAGTATGCAGCATCTGTCCATCCCAGGCTCTGATTTGCAAAGGGCTCTACTTTTTCAGCCTATAACTGCCTGGTTTAAATCCCAACACCTCTATCTCGTGGCTCGTCCAGTCTCCTGATTCTTGTTTTTCTAGCCTCTTGCCTAAACTCCTTGTCTGATCTCTGCAAACTCTGGCAGCAGCACAGTCACCAAAATACCTGAAAAAAGCATAGTTGGGCAGGATTCATTCCTTCTTATATTAATCACATCAAAATTTTAAGTATTTTAAACTCCTGGAATTTTGAAAGCTGAAAGAAAGAACCTTTGAAAATGTATGAATTTTTAAAATTTAAAAAAAAAAAACAACCACACCAAACCAGCTTTTTAGGTAGCCAACCAGCCAAATTTTATATCTTCCTTTTCTATCAGTTGCTTGCTAGATTTATACAGAATTGCTTCTGCATGACAACATTTATCTGTCTTAGTCTTGGCAAAAGAAAAGAGACAGGAGACTCTTACCTTAGGGATCAGAAGTAGACCAACAGTGACTGTCACAGTCAAATGTGTGTGTGCAAAGAACAGCATCAGCATCCAGTCAGACTGAAGTCTTGAAACAAGAATAAACCTGAAAACAGAATTCAGGGTTGTAATTCACTGTGTTTTCTCCAGAGCATTAGATTTAATATCTTTAATGTTCCTCAGGTTTCTTTTCACTGAATGGCCAAACACAACTGGTTTTGTTCTGTACTGCTTTCATATAGACTAAAAATTACATCCACATGCTTTTTCTATATACCACATTTCAAAACAACTCAGAAAAACCCAATCAACAAACTGAAATATAAAAAGAAACAACAGATCTTAAATGATATTGCTTATTCCATCTTTCTCACTGTACTGAGCTGTCTTTTTGTTTGGTTTATACTGTCACAGTTTCTTTGGCCTGAGCTGAGTTATGGCAGCTTACATACATTAAGGATGTGAAGGGATGATTTCAGGTTAAGTAAGCACATGTACTATGATAAATTGCAGTGCACTTCATGAACACAGGATGTCCACAGATTGCAGCTACCGAGTACAGCTGATAAGCCATCAAAGAGAGAACTGAACTAAAATGCATTTTAGTGGGGAGCACAGAAATGGTCTTGACTGCAGAACCACCCAGCTCACTGCTGCGGGGCCCAAGAGACTTGTGAATGCTTAGAAATGAGTGGCTGAACCTCCCAAACAAAACAGTTCCTTGCTGAGCTTTCTAAAAGAGTGGTAGAACAAGCGGTGCAGTTAAAGTAGCTGGAGCATGCTTGGCTTGTCTGCTTTAGTGAGCTCCCAAAGATAGAAACGGCAAGCAATGCAATGGATGAATGGATGTACTGCTGGCTTGCAATTTGCAGGTTTAAAAAAATCATTCAGACAGAAATGACATTTGCAACTTATCCAAGTTCACAGATGCACATTTTGCAGAAGCTTTTGTTAACAGAAATAGTCTGGCATGAAACACTGGTTTATATGCTGCAATAATACAGTCATAATTACTTGTTTAATTCTTTGTAAGAAATAATTAATGATAATATTTTATTGTGTTCCTGAAACATTTCATTTACAGAGATGTTGCTGTTGGGATGTGTGGGGACATGAGGAGGCTCAGGCCTGAGGTTCAGCTAACTGAACACAACATGAGAACGGATGAAGATGACATGAACTGCTGGATGTAACAAACAACAGAGCAAGAAGTGAACAAAAGTTACAGACAGTGCTGTAAGGGACAGCAAGATTTCACAGGTGGTTAACGGGGAGTCATTTGAAAGATGGCCAAACTTCACAGGTAACTGAAGGGACCTTTGAGAGAGGAGAACTTGCAAGGTCAGTGGTGCCAATGTAACCATATCAGTAACAGTATATACGATTGTGATTACCCAGCTAATGGCACCACAAATACCAAACTTGAGTGCAGGTGTAGCAAAACTTGGACCAACAGGAAAAAAATAAGGAGGGGTGAGTTGTTTATTTGGGAGAAGACAAGAATTGGGACAGATAGGTGATAAGGTAGGTGAGGGAAGAACACCGGAGACCTGCACCTGGGAAGACCCAAGGTGTCAGCCCATGCCCAGGTGCTGAGGAGGAACAGGACCAGGCTGTCTGTTTTGGGCCTGCGCTGGTCCATGTGGGCTGCCATGTGCGGTGTGTGACTGCAGTGGATGTGCTCAATCTGCAAATGGAAACGGTGCCAGCCAGATCCATCAGACAGCCAGGAAAAAGCACCCACATCCTGATGCCCACTGGATTTGTTTAACCCTGAACAGATCCAATCCTCAAATTCTTTGAAGGTGTTTTGCTTGTTTTATGCATGAGATCTTGACTGATTAAGGCATACACACAATACAATACCTCTAAAAGCAAAATAGCATTTGTGGTGTCCATTCAGCCCTACAGAGACGGGGTTTCTGTTTGAATGAGATTTTTTCCCATCCAAATTTTGAGTTTCTCTGTAATATAAGAGAAAGAGCAATGCAGGAATTCAATACTATGCTGATCTGAAGATAATCCAGAATCCCCTTTTTCTGAAATGGGAATATTTTGAAAGGAAAACAAAATGCAAACAGTTCACGGTTTTATTTAGTGCTCACATCAATCTTCGATGAGCTTCGGGAGTTTTTAAACTGGATGGCTGCCTTGTAGGTGTCCTTCAAGGCTCCAGTGCTTTCAGCTACATGACAACTCAGATATGTCATGTAAATCTGAGTCCTACATATCCATCCTTTCAATTGCATCCAGAACTTGGCAGGGAAGATGAAAGAAAAAAAAAAGTAAATAAACAGACTAAAACTTGTATACAGAAATGGACATAATCTCAGGAGGGATCATGTGTATTTCATTCATTCCTATCCATAAACACTACATGATATTTCTTCAACAAACCATCATGTATCAGATGGATGGCAAAAAATCAATACTAAATGTACATTAGAAAAAAGGAGGAACAAGATCAACAGACCTTAGGCTGGAGGCATAGGACTGTCAATAGAAAACTGAAAGACTCAATCCTTTTCTGTCTCCTTCATAAAGCAAGTATTAAAATGCCACATTTTTCTATTTTTCCCTTTTCCCCTCTCTTTAAGATTACTTTCATCCTGCTCTATTGTTAAAAGAAACTTGCAGCGCACACAATAGCTCTCCTAGTGCACTGAACTGTATCTTCTAACATGGCCCAAAACACAGTTTAGGAATATTAATTAATTTGGGGGGGGAGAGAATTGACTGAGAAGCTGTAATATAGGTTATAATAAATTCGAAAGTATTTTAACTGAATTTTACATCCACCAGGAATTAAACAAATAATGCTTCCATCAAATATAGATTTTAAGCAATAGCTTTGCAGATGTTTGTGTTAAAGAGTAAAGATTTTGAGAGTATGTCGATGTTGAGATACAGGGTTAGAAGAAGGGGAAGGAAAAAAAAAGTTGCAAGCCTGAAAAATACAGTGAACTGTCTGACAATGATAAGGGAAAAGGGCACCAGGAAAGAACTGAGATGAAGGATTTGCTTTGCTAATGTTTACTCAGAAAAAAACATAAAAGCAAACAGCAAGAAGATGGAGAGAAATGTGAGTATCAAGACAGACCAAGGAACAGAGAGGAGTATTTGAAAACTATCAATTAAGCAATGTTTAATAAAAAAAATCTTAGTAGATAAGATTAGTCAGGAGGCAAAGGAGGGTGCGAGAACATCATAAGAAAGTCTTAAGAGTTTTTACAGGATGAGAGGAAACTCATGCTGTCTTGCTATTTTGCATTTTCTAGGACCAATTAATTTTTACAGGGTACTCTGTAGGAAAGGCATTTATAGTAATTTTCATGTAGCTCTAGCGAAGACCCTTATTATCCAAATACTACCCAAATAATTTAGAAGTATGAAATGTAAAGCTCATTATAAACTTTATAAGAAACGTGGGCTTTATATTACTAATATACCATCATATGCATAACAGTATTTTTATGTCAGCATATAAAACACTGTGTTTCATGCCCAAACCAGTACAGTCATCTTAACACACAGCTGCAGCTCACCAATCTGTTACACACCAGGAAAAGTTCATATAAACCAACATTCTTACCTGCTTTTCTAGGGGTACAAAACAGTGAGCAGTATGTAGATGACTGAAGACAGACAGTAGTTTTGCTATACCTGATTTATCATATACCTAATTTATAGGCTATACTGAAAAAAACCCTAATTATACAATTTCATACTCCTGAAACCCGTGGGAACATTTTTAAGTTTAGTAATCTCTTAATTAGCAGAAACAAATATTTATGAGACCTTCCATTATGCATCCTATCCCATTCATCCATTTTAAGTTGCACCATATGAAACCTGAAAGATAAATAGTTAATTACTAGATCTACAGATCACTTGCCTAATTGTATGGAATATAGCAGAGATAATGAGCTCATTGTGAACTGCAACAGCCATATAACGTGGCTCATGAAATGCTGATGGGACTGTCCGCACTGCATAGCAGAGATAAACACCCCACAAGAGGAATAAAAATTCAGCTGTGAGAAGAACAAAAAGAAATAATTTGCAATTAGTTTTATAGATGGAAGGAAATGTGAAGAGTATCTTCTGCATGTGTGAGTATCCATGCAAAGACAGTACACATGTATATAGGCACACACATAGGCATTTAAACTCTTTCACATACTGTTACTGTACATCATACATTTGGGTTAATTTTACACACTTTTTTTCCAGCCCAGGAACCTTTACATTTATGGTGTTTCATTTTTTCAACTGACAAACTTTAAGACGATGTCTAATAATGTCTTGCTTTTATATTTGGTACTACAGAAGTTTGACATCACTTCAAATAGCAAGTATTTTTAATTGTAGATCTGGTTCTTGTTAGAGAAGTAGATACTGGTGCTGCTACTAGACTATGCTTTTTAAGACAACACTTTCATTTCAAAGGTTTATAACTCAGATATAACAATATATTTGGGTTTAAAAAATTCCTCTGTTCATGGTAATTAATTCTGCTGGTACCCATTATATGATGAGTCACTTCTCAGGGTCTAACGCAATTACAACAACTGACGTGTTTCTATTAGGAGAAAAATGAGTATGGGAAGAAAGGAGAAGGAGTAAAGGGTCAAGATCATCTTAAATTATCCAGTTAGAGCTAACTCATCTGCACCCAGCAGCATGCTGACTTCAGTTTCCAGTGGACAGTCTGATGTGACATCATTTTGATTTCGATACAAATGAGGTGATTTCCTACCCATCTTGAAAAAACTCCCAGAAAAAAAAAACAACACAGCTCTGCCATCTGATTACGAATAGAGTTGGTGCCTGTCCCTCTTGTCTTCCAGTCTGGGTGACAAAGGCTGAACATGTTTGAGTGTCATCCAGCAATGTGCAGTTCCATGCTAGACCCTGCAATGCCAGCATTACTCCAGGCCAACTTCAGAAACCAAGTGTGATCCTGTTGTTACCCATACAATGCCTTGTTGCATTTTAGCAGTAAGAACCACAATCAAATGCAGTATAATAGAAAATTAATTTTTTTCATACTTATTTTTGCCAATAAATGTTATTATACTGTAACTAAAACCAGTGATCAGTGACATCACCCTATCTTAGTGATCATCAAATAATTACTGGTCTGGTCTGGATAAGGACACAAAACCTTGTGAACCCCACCATTAGCAACAGACTGAAATAAAACATCAGTACTGGATATCTCCTGAGAAAATGTCCTCTGGTTCCTCCACTTTTAGTAGTCCACAGCTGCTGTAAATTACCTGTATTATATTGTTATATAATATTAAACTTCTAATTTTGCTATTAATTTCATCTAAAATCAGTAACAGACAAGTCTGGATAAAATGAATTCAGTTACATAGATCTCACTGTACTGTGGTAAGAGTTCAGTTTGAACTCTGAACAACACTTTGCATGTCTCTTAATGAAAAATAGATGGCCTCACTCCGAGATCATTGCTTTTACTAGAACATATCCTTCAGGGACTTGCCAGCCCTACCAGTTACATAAACCCAAAAATCTGAAGAGGCACAATCCATGCATACTGCTGTGTTTGTGTTCTTCCTCACCAAAATCCCAGCAATAATAAACCTTTTGATCTTTTTGAACCTTTTGACTAAGTAATAGTTTGACTTGGGACCTTACCAAGTGTCAAAATGAAAAAAGCATGGTGTGAATCTTCTGAGACTATGTGTCCCAGCCTGGTTTTGAGCTCAACAAAAGTACATATGCAGGTATTTTTTTCCCACATCCCCCATACACTCACTGCCTGGACAAACTGGCTGCTACTTCCATTTCATTCCTAGAAAATTAGCTATGCCACCAATGAAGTCTATTACTCTGGTTTCCCAAAACCTCCTACACAGAATGACCTACCAAGAGATCTTGTTCCTGAAGTCTTTCCTGGCCAAGTGGAATACAGTGAAATAATACTAAAGGCTCTTTTACAAATGTTAGCAGTTTTTGGGTTGGTTTTTTTTTTTTTTTGTCCTTTAAGTACTTGCCTAGCATATGCAGATTCATGGCACTGAAATGTATTGCTCTTCAAAGCACTGTTAATTTATTGCTTTAATTGCTGCGTAATAATTTAGAAGAAATTGAAAAGCAGAAAATGGTTAGAATTAGGCTGTTAAAGCCAAATCACTCTATCTTACTGCCCCGTCTTCTTATTAACATGGTTCAGCAAGAATCTCCTGAACGTGCCAGAAAACCTATTTCTTAACATTTTGCCTTTCATCCAAACTTCCCCTGCTTCCCAAAATGAGCAGCAGAATTGAATAGACAAACTAATTATGAAATAACAGACATACTCCACAAAACTATCCATGGTTCATTCTTCTTTCTCTTTCTCAGCTGAAGTGAGAAGAGTTCAAGTCTCTTGCTGATTGAAAAGTTCAGTTGAAAGTGCCAACAGAGGCTGAGAGCTTGAGAAGGTTTGGCTTTTAAAGGTATAAAAAGTCTCATCTAGAACTTCATGTGCTGAAAGTATTCTTACTTAAACTAAAGAGTGTGGGCCGAATCTTGCTTATTTTTACAAGAAAAAACCCTGCTCTATGTTGGAAGATTTACAAGAATTATTTTTTTACACACAGAGCAAATTAAAGTGAAAAAGCCACACTTCCATTAAAACAACCACACACAACCCAAACATTTCATTTAGCTGGGATAAGTAAGAGGGCAGGTAGCATTTGATCTCCAGATCTGATAAATTCTGAACATTTCAGAGTTTTGTTTCACAATCATAGTTATAAGGAGTTCCTCGGACAGCAAGGGGGGTTTTAAAGCATTAACATCCTGAAGCATAACAGTAGTTTGCACCACTCAGTGCATAATGCTTTTAGAAAAGCTTTACATATAGAGCGAGTTGGCACTCCCGTCTGCAGATAATAATTAGTGTGACATCTGGTATGCAACACAAATAGGGAATAGCTCTTAAAACACAAGGTAAAATAACAGAGTTCCTCTACTTGCTAAGCCCAACATTACACTAATTTCATTAGCAATGACAAAACAAAACAGACTGATAGAAGACCAATTTATTATCTAAACCACTAATTAAACAGCTTAAATGTATAATGTAAAAGCTGTGCTCGAGGGGGGAAATCAAGCACCTATAATTAGCTACAGACTATTAGTGCAATTTGTAACAAAAATCTGAAGGAGTTATAAAATTCTGCTGTATTGTTTTTCTATATGCCCTTTTTTCTCAATATAAAATAAGGTGATATATTAATGTATTTATTACTCTGATGAAAAACAAAAACATAACTAATTTCAAATAGATAGATAATTGAGTACATCTGGCCATCATACAGAAAGGTTCTTGCACACTACTCATCTCTGAGATCTTATTAGGTTTGTGTATGGCATATTAGTGACTGCTTTGCACCAAATATCTTTAATGATTAAAATCTGTGAAATGCGATATGAAATTTATATTTGGCTTGCTGAATAATTTTCCACTAAAGAGTGACTTTCTGATCACTAAAGGAATATCTTAGCATACTGCATACCTGTCAAGACCAAACTCAAAGCTCAAAACACATGACCTTGTTCCTATAAGTATGATTTATCACAAGGCTTATAAATTACCGCATTTTACGTATTAAGCACAAAACCAAGAAAACCTTCTTTTCCCCTCCTGAAAAATTATGGAAATTCCTAGGAGAGAGAGTTGTTAAAAGCTCTCTGGACAGAAAATTTGGAGTCAAAAACAACAAAGCATAAAAGAGCTCTAAAAAAACCTGTAGTAGCTACTCTATAACTGTCCAAACCAGGCATTTGGATGTCAGGAGAAAATCTTTGAGAGGTAAGAGGTTAAGAAAAGGCACAATTGCTTTAAAGGCATAAATGGATGTAGATGTGAATGGAAGGTAGGAGATGAAAATGTAAAGTGACCTCAATATGTCATGTGCATAAATGAATTAATCTTTAAATATCTCTCTTCCTAGTCACTACCTACTTCTTATCCACAGAACCTCTTATCTGGTCTTTGCATTATCTAATCAACCTGCTTAATATATTCTCTGGTGCTTATAAAGCATGAGTCCTCCTTGTCTTTGTGATGCTGATCATGTTTTTAGAAAATGAAGCAATTTGGAATACTTAGCTTGGTCATCCAATAGACTGGGCCAGATTCACGCCTGATGCCACCGGCCTGTTACAATGAAGAGTGTGCCATGTCTGCTTACTTGACATTTGGTTAGGTCATTGCTCATATTCGGCATCTTCTGTTACTGAAGGACAATTATATATGTTCACCATTTGTGATACATATCTGTTGTTACAAAAGCACAGCTTCAGGGTTGTTATTAGGGACTCAATCAAACTTTCTCAGAAAATCTGGGATTTTACCAGGTTTTGTTAAACATGCAGTTGTCTGTGTTGCAAATTATTCTTTCATATTTAAAACCAGTACAAGATGAAGCTGTGTCCTGAGTCTGTGATACTTGTTTTCAGTGTCCGTCAGCCAAGCTGTGTCATGCCTTGCATGGCACAGTGCATGCAGCCTGACCTGTGCCCGCCTCTCCAGCTCCCAGCAGAAGGAAATCCCCACGTTAAACCACAGCCACTTCCATTACCTGCTCTGCAGATGTCTGTACTTCATCTGACAGCACAGAACTGCAGAGCAAGGCATAACAAACTGAGAGTAGTGATCGAAGTCACTGTCCTCTCTTTAAAGATTTGGAAAAGTCATTGAGATTCATATAAGGAAACATGAAAAATCAAGACATGTGAAGAGCGACCTTGGAACATGGCTTACATACCAACTCTTCTCAGAGGCCTTAGCAAAGTACTTCATCCTTACTTTACAGCTTTACTGCCTAAGAACTGGACAGCACCAAATAAAAATACCACACATGCAGCCTTAAATTGCTCTTTTGCATATATAGCCTTCAGTTAACACTATCATTTCCTAAGAGACTAGACTTATTTAATGCATGTGACAGAGCATTTCCAGGGATAAATCAAGGTTGGCTAATGAAGAAATCTCTGTGATTTGTTGCAAATGACATTTAGATGTCTAATGAATGAGAAGAAAGACTGCATGGTGGGGAAAACCAGTCTAGTGCACATGCACAACTGAATTCTAACTTTACCTGTGCCTAAAGCTTCTATACATATGAAAAAAGCCCCCACTCAAGGTACCCATTGAATCCAAGCTTTGCAGAGGTGATCACAGAGAGAATTTTTCTTGCTATTTGGGTGCCAAACAAGGCATTTTTGCAGTGATTTGCAGCAGAACTAAGCATGCAGGGCTGTATTTGTAGCCAGTGAGACCATACATAATGTTATATATAGATTTGACTAAGCTCTGTAACTGAGCCAAAGCACTGCAAAATGGGCACCCAGATTAAATGGACCATATAACCCTAATCTTACTGTGCCTCAGCTTTGCACATGTAAAATGGGGATAATGCCACTGTCATTGCAAGGTGACAGTGGAAATAAATTTAGCCATATTTGTGAAAAGCTTAAATCCTAAACTGTGTGTTTCTTATCCCTGCCACGGTCAGGAAAGGAAAGCGAGTTATTTCAGACTGTCCATCCTGGTTGCTTCTCAGTCCTCCTACCCTGGCAGAAATGCCCTTCTGTTGTGCTTTTTCATGCCAGCCTCTCTGTGGAGATGGCTGTGGGTTAGAGATGCTGAAAGGAGATCCCTGGAAGCAGGACACCCATCCCCGTGCTTGCTTGCACTCTGCTGTCCGAAAGACACTTGCAAAAAGAAGACACCCCTGAAGGATTAAAGCCCATTTTCATGACTCCGTATGAAGTTTCATGTCTGACCACACTTATTTGTTTACAAAGCACCATCACAGGCTAAGAACACGACACTGATCCCCAGAGATGGTGTCCTGCTCTGTCTCTTTTACTTAAACTAATAAAGGAAGGCCTATTAAAGCTGTGACTTGACTAAGTTCACTTGGCATTCTGAACTCTGCACTGCTGGTAAAACAGTACTGTTCCAACAGCTATACCATTTTTAGCTCAGATTTTGGAAACAAATTACTGATTACCACTCTACTTATATCCATAACACAGCTACAACAACTCATCTGTTTCTCCACCACACTTCACTACATTTTAAATCCCATTTACTGAAATGAAGTGAGCTATGGATCTGGAAGCACAGCTCCTCAAACCATTTATTCGCTAAGGGTGCCAGCTGGAGCCATTTTAAAATTGGGAAAAAATCGTGTCCTTGATTGCTCCTGTGTTGCCAGCCAACGCAATCTCTTCCTGCTTTGCTGCGTCCAATCTCCCACCTGGAGAGTTGCACCATGTCATAGGAGAAGCTTTTTTCTTCAGCTGAAAAGATTTTCATATATTTCAATGAACTGTGATTACATGTGTAAGTCTTTAGTGTCAATTTATTCCCAGCAAATCATAAATTACCAAAGGTTTATCTGTCTCTCTCATCATATCTCAGCATCATTTTAATTAATTACACACAGCATTAAAAAGACTTATGTGTGGAAAAAGAATTAATGGTGCCAATTGCAGACTTTTTTCCCCTACCAGAACTTCTGTGGGCTGCTGCTGTACAAGGCTGAGAAAGAAGAGCGGGGGTCCTTGGGCTGGTGAGGGGCACAGCATTCTCTGTCTCCCACACAGCCACAAAACTGCCTTGCAGGTTCACTCAAAGCAATGCAAGGGACATGCTGACCCACAGCCTGGGGGTCCCATGGCTTGAGGGTGTCCTAGAGATGGCTTTTGCTAGCAATGGAAACATATCCACTCACTTGACTGTGAGCAACATGCCTAAGAGTCTCACTGCACTAAACAGATGCCAGTCTCAGGTTTAAAATCCCTAGCAACTTCCCTCATTTCTCTGAGCCCTTATACTAAAGCACTTTTCAAATTCTTCTACACAGATGTGCTGTCCTGCCTTATTCCTTCCATAGCTCGCTGTTGTTATTAAAGTCAGCTGGCCACTCTTCTGGTCATGTGCCCCATCATCCTCTTTACTTTGTGGATGAAAGAGGAAGAACAGGATCAGAAAAATATAACACCAGCAGCTGAAAACTGGCTGAGTGTGGGCCTTTTATCTCACATCTTAAAGTGAATGCAAGCAAATGCCAATGGTATCCAAAGTACTTGAAGCACTGGAAAGACTCGGAGTAGTACAAGTAGTGGATTCCAACAGGGTGCAAAGGAAGTCAGAGCATCTTCTAGCCTCTCCCAAAGCCATCTCCTCCCACAAGTGGCTTGCAGAAGCAGTGAAATATGGCATTTACCATGACATAAACATGCAGCTAAGGCAACCCAAACAGGGTTTCCTGAGCAGTAATACTTTGTAGAAATTGTGACTACATAAACTCATCTACCATGTAACAAGAAAAAGCAACATTACTGCAGGAGGTAACAAAGTGCTCAACCTGGGGGTTCCAGCACCGCTCACCATCTTTGGTGCTCTTCCTCATACTCTTCCAGATTTACCATATGCTAGAGATGAGTGACATAAACTGCACAGTGCTGGTAATGCAGACTGTGGAAGAGGTGCACGTGGTAGCAGAAGTGGCTTATAAGCTGAAAAGGGACAGAGCTGAAGGTACTTTTTAAAACTGTATCCTTCTATTTCTGCTCCAAACATTTTATACATCTCTGGCCTTATCACTTAGAGTAAGTTTTTCACAAGTGATCACTATTTTTACATGATACATTTTCTGAACAACTAATGTGCGAGATGAAGCCAGATCCACACCAGTGCTGAATTCTAAAAGGTGTCTCCTGGTTGTGCTTTCCACACAGAGAAGGCTATAAACAGTACTCTGAAAAACCAGTCCCTCCGCTTCTCAAGACAGAAACTTAAAATGGATAGCTACTGTTGACAATTCTGGCTTTAATCTTTGTGCATCAATACTAAGGAGAACATGCTTTAAAATGCCCATTTGGAAATGAACAGTTCTTTATTCATTGTGTGCTCAGAACCACACACTCTGAATATGGCATAGGGCCACATCAAATGGGGATAACAAAAAGAAATAATAATCATTCATTCACTGAATGCAGCAGAGGGGCTGTAGAATATTTAATAAAAGGCCTCATAAAGATGTATTACAATGCCCCAGCTCAAAACTGTACAGGCAGTCTTAATACACAATCTGTCAGAGCCTGTCCTGGCACCTCTTGCCCTCTCTGCAAACATTGTCTTTGTTAAATATCAGCAAATGAACAGTGGGAGGGAGTTCTTTTAGGAACAGTCTGAAATACTCACTTTGTTCCTTTTCCTGGCTGAGAGCATGCAGTAACCATGAGGAAGCTTTGTGTTTGAAATCCTCCTGGTGCCCAAGACCCAAAGCAAGACCTACAGATGCGTGGGCCGTAGCAGCAGCTCAGGCCAGCCACACAGGAGTAGCACTGCTCCTGCCAGCCAAGAATCAAACAGGTTCTGGGGAAAAACATCTCCCTGTACTTAGTTAATACATGTCATTCATATCCAAATAAAATACTGAAAAATGCACACAGAATGCATGGGGGATTTTTAAAAACCATCTTATTCATGCTGGGTGAAACTCTGGCCCTGATGAAGTCAGGAACATCCATCCACCCAGATTTCACCTCTGCTCTTTATTTGTCCTTGTGCAGCTATGTTTATCTCTCTGCCTGCCTTTCTCTCCTGTCTGGGGCTTTGTTCATTAAAGTTATTATTTTGTCTTTTTTTCCAGTTTCTGGGAAGTTCTTTTAAATCCTGTGCCTATATCTGTTTCACTTTTAGGATGCTTTCTCCTCAGGAGAAAGAATGATAGTTTGATTTGTGACACTGCAAGACCTTAGGTTTATCACAAGTTTATCACTTGGGTTTTTTTCCAACTTGGAATCTGACAGGGACAGGTAGAGGTATAGAATTTATTCAGGCCATAGGAAAAAACCTTTTTGGGTGAGTGTTTTCAAGCCCTCAGGTCTTTCTCTACAATCTCAGACTGTCATCTATGCCATGGCTTGTCAATGAGACAGATGCCCCAACCTTGAAAGTGATACAGAAATAAAGGAAATAAAAAGAATCCAGGCAAGTAACAAATAAGCTACCCACAAGTATTCAACTCCAAGGAAAACACACACTAACCCACATTATATTATGTAGATAAAATAAGATCTACTGAGTGCTAATTTTTCTCATAAGCCTATCACAGAGTACAGAGGCAATGCTAGAAATGGTGACAACCTTTATGTCTAGGTCCCTACTTCTCTCACTGAGAGAATCCTCTTAAACTTAACGGAAATGTAAATATAAAACATTCACTGCAATAAAAGTCTCCAGAGACAGAGTCTAAGTAGCACGATTAGTATGGAAAATGCATCATAAATCCCAACTCCACTAATCTCTGGTAGCATAAAGGATTCATCTCATTATGACTTTCTAACAGAGCCTTGTTAATTCTCACTTCACTAATCTGTGACCTTGAAAATTCCCTCTCTGCATTTCAAAGAAGTGTTGACAGCCAAGTGAAATAGGGAGGTATTCCAGCAAGGACTACAAGTAACGGAATATATCCCAAAACACTCACTAGGTTTATATAAAATTCTGTGCCTAACTATATTAAATAAAAAGTCTTTTAAAAATTGCTATCCACCAGTTTTATTTTACCATTTGAAATCAAATAGCATAATCTATCAATTAATTTATCACATAGTATATTTTGCAAGGCTACTCCCAGTCAATTATAGGAATAAAAGAGGTTCGACATTATGGGCATTTTTTCTGACACATCCTGAGGGGAAGCATCTCATTTTGGAAGCAGTTCCTAGTGACTGTAATCTTTTCAGATTGCTATTAACAATAAAAATCCTGAAGGGCACATGCACACACACACACATATATAAATATATATAGACACACACGTTAGTACAGTCTTGCAGGTGTACATCTCCTGGTACCACTAATGTGACTGCACAGTTTACTGAAGACTGGCAGCACAACTCCGTATGAAGTAATTTGGATAAGAAGACAAAATGACAGAACATAAGAAATTCTGCCCAATTTATTCAGCTTTGAGAGCTCACTTTGCCTCTACTACCTTGAGTATATTTTGAAAAACATTTAAAACCCTTCTAAATGTAAATATATCTAAAAAAAAAAAATTCTTGTTTTTTTTCCAAAACTAGGCAGCCAGTAACTTACGCAATTTCTTACCAAAAGCGGACTATTGATCATAATTAGGTATTAAGATCTGAATTGTTAATCACTGCACTAATAGAACTATAAAATACAGAGAGTAAAACCATTTGTTTGCCATTATGCAAAAACCATCACTATCAAAATTTTAATGAAATTACACTGTCAAATGCAGTAAAATTTTGATCCAAAATGGGTTATTGCAGATGACATTATCAAATGTTTCACATTTAATTCTCTTTTGTTATTAATTTTAAAACATCTCTGGCAAGAGTACTATTCCATTACTGCAAAGTACACTCCTCCAAAAGGGCTCATATCAAGATGCATTTCAAAACATATCCCTTTCTACTCCTCTCTGTGTGGTTTACCAGTGAGCACATTGACAGATGATGTACCTGTGTGCCTTACTGCCCCTGAGATTTTACACCTCAGAGCCATGGACACTCCCTGGTGAGGCTGGCAGCAGTGTTCTGCTCTGTGTATTGCCATGCACTGGCTTTCTGTACCCCACTCTCAGAGAAAACACTCCTCATACCTGCAGAGCACCTCTGGCCATCTCATCTGCACTCTCATGAGGAGGAGCCACTATTACCTCTCCCTAATCCTCAGTAGCAGAGGGATGTGGGATGATGGGAGAATCAGAGAAAGAGCAGTAAGGTAAGAATTTATTTCAGATTTCAAAACATTGATATATTTGAGACAGTGGATGCCAAGCCTGGACTGTACTAGAAAAAATGGCTCTAGCTGGAAGCACCAAAACTGTGTGGCCACTGGGAGAAAGCACATTACACTGTTTAACTGAACCCTGGCATGGGGAACCCACTGTTTGTTACACACTTAAGGAAACAAAACCAAATCATTTTTCTCCTTTCTGTAAGTTCTGTGGAGTGCCAGTTTTTAGCTCCTGCCTACTCCATGCACTGAGAACACATCCCACAAATACATTAAGTTGGCACATTTGATATGCATTTCCTATTTCCTTTACTTTGACTCTAATTTCTGTAAGTTTATGAATGAGAGTTTTTAGAAGTTCTTTCCCTCCTCACGCAAGAGCTCTGCCCAGTTCTGTGGTGTGAAAACAAAAAGCCTCCACTAATCTAGTCACAATTTCTGACTTCAATAGCAGAAGAATTTTTGAAGAGCTTCAGTAGCAGAAGAACTAGATACCTTCTGCCTTCAAAGATGAATGGTCTTGAGCACCCATCAGTTTGTTACTACAATCCAAGTTACAAACCTTTGAAAGGCATAGAAGTTTCAGTATATTTTAATTATTTTACTTCCATAGAAGCTTTTCACATAATATCAGGCAGTTTGACAAAACTTTAAGAAATTCTAAAAGAAGAAAAATTAAAAGGCAATCAAGCTTTATCTTAGAAATTAAAGATAAACTAGAAAATTAACGTACCAACAGCCATCATGTAATCCCAGCGGTCTATGAGGCACATGTTGAAGATCAGGTGGTCAGATGTTTGCCCCTGGCCAATGAGTGGAATGTTTCTCTCCAAATTTTGGGTTATTGCAGAAGTCCAGCCAATGAGAAACCAAAAGACAACCAGAAGAATAACAGCCAGCATCCTCATCACTCGCCCACCTGTCATGTATGGAATACGCTGAGCCGTTCGGGACAGGAATACCTTCAAAACCCTGAAAAATTCAGACAGTGCAGAATTATGAAGAGCGCTAGCAAGTGTCAAAGGAATTAGATTTTCATTTTGCTATCAAATTATTAAAAAAAAATCAACATTCTTTCCCCTGACACTATGTACAAGAGTGAAATTTGAGACACTATTACTTCCATATTAATCATATTTAAATGGAACTGATTGCTGCCCGGAGAGTGCTACACAGCAATAAGAGAAAATATTAGCTATGCTTATGTTAAAGACATGCATTCCCATGCTGTGTTGTCAAGCTGTTTTGTACCTTCCAGCTCTCAGTGGAAGACTTCTGTCTTTGAAAAAGGAAAGGTCATTTCCATAACACAGCAATCACGTATGTTAGATTTCATCCTGTTTTGATGCTGTCTGTCTGCTCATCCCCAGTCATGCTATTTCCAGAGAGCAAATTAACACTTGGATATTTTTCCCACTGAGTTAGATGCTGCTGAGACAATAACTTACTCATCACAGAAATAACTGTGGAAGGCACTTGGCTAATTAAGTGGTTTCTTATTTGTTTAGATGCAAAAACATGTTTTTCAATCTAGGACAGAAACATCATAAGAAAAGCCACACCATAGGTCAGACACATATACCATGTAACAGCCACTGAACATATAACACTCCCTTTAAAAATACTTGCACTTACAATTAAGATAAGTTTACTCCCACCAAGAATTATTCAAGGAAATATCGCTTGCATTTTCTATCTGTCACCACCTTCTAATGCAGAAAAAGGTCCTCCTGGGAGCACGAGAACAATCAAAGCTTGAGGAAATCACCCTGGGACGAGGGAGTAGTTTGATTCTTCATGTGGCATGGAATCTCCCCGTGTGCCGCCTGCAGCACGGGATCTGCCTGGGAGCGTGTGGGGAGCATTGCAGTGCTCCGGCCTTGGCCCTGCTCAGTGACGAGCAGTGTGCAAGGGCTATCTCGGAACTTTTCACGTACCCAGACCTTTAGAAGCAGATTGGTTGAAGTTTAAAGACTGTTTCAGAGACTGGGGTGAGGAGTTTTTTGAAGTGAAGAAGTAAAGCTGTTTCAGTGATTTTGTCCTGACTCCTAAGCATGAGCATGTCCAGTGAATATTCTTGATACCCATGAAGGCACAAATTATCACTGAAGTTTAGGGATTTTGATTTTTTTCAGAAAATTGAGTTTTTAAATGCCCTTGTCAGCTCTGCAGTATTTTCAGTGTACCAAGCCACCTCCCAAGCCATTCCACAGCCAGGCCTGTCTTTTCAGCAGTAAAAAAAAAAAATCATTCTTCAGATTAACATTTATGCTTGTATTTGTCTAAGAGAAGGCAGAAAGAACTGCTGTTGCCTCTCCCTTGAAAAACAACTAATAGAGCAGTGCCTTTAAAGGCAGAAGCACAAAAGCTTTTTCCATATCCATAAAAATGCATCAGAGTTTGACTACAAACACAGTCTTCACAGTGTGCATTAGGTGAAGTCAGAGATCTGAATATGTTCAACATTATTCAGCTGTTTCCCTCCCAACAGTCACTCCACAGGGAGTCACAATTTTTGATCTTTCCATGTTTCATAGATGTTCTGCTCTGCCTTTACGTGCTAAGTGCCTTATGTTGGAAGCAGCTTCCCAAAGACTTCAGGGAGGAGAGACAGAGAACTCCACAGAAACAAGGTAGGCCACTTCCCTCCACATTGCTCAGCCACAGCACTACTGGTAAACCCTCGTTTTCTAAACAGTAAAAATCAGGGAGCAAAGGCTTTCCTACTCCCTGTAGTGAATGCTGGTCAATAGTCAGCTTCTCTGAAGAGAAGGAAGACATATTCTTTTTGTAGTGAACTGGAAAATTTCATAGCTTTAGTCTGTCATTTGAGAAAAATCTCACTGTACATTTTTATGAAGGTTTAATAATTGGAGAAATCATACAAACCAGCTGAGAACTATTGGAAACTTTCTGTATTTTGGCTCTCCAAAATCAATTCTTGATGATTCTGGTGAAAGTCAACATGTGAGCTTTTTCTGGACATAATAAGGCAGGACCCATTAGATTTCTTCCAGTACTAGCTCGTTATCTGCTGTCTGTGAGACAGCTTTCTTAGGGAGAAGAGTGGGCTGCTGTTACGTTATTGATCTAAGCACAGTGAAACAAATACCATTTTGCAATACAGCAGTCAAACTCCCTCCAATTTGGATCAAATCACATTTCTTTTTTTTCTCTTCTTTTTCACAAAAATAAGCATCCCACACCATGACTATTTCTACCTTGGTCATGTAGTTCTACAAGTAACCCAATCTTTACACTGCTTTTTTCAAACATTTTTTTCTGGAAATGTGTAAAGAAAGTTGGGTTCGATTTGTAGTGTTGAAAATGTCCTTTTCAGAGGCTGTGGCATAGAAGTACTCAACCAGAACACGAGCACCAAAGTTGCAATCCCCTCATCTTCCTGCCACAATATGAATCTAAAGCTGCATTGCTCACCACCTCAACACTGACTTACATGCTTCATCTGCTCTCATCTCCTATGTATTATTGAACATGGGTCCAAGCAGAAACAAGTGCCCAGGAATTTCCCTCCCAAGAGCAAGCCCTCTCACCAGGCTGGAGGATGATTATCCTTCCTGTACCTCTGACTCATACAGTCAAAGTTCACCATAAAAAAGTTGAATCACTGCAATATGAGAACAAACTGCCTCACCAAGCATGTAGTGTTTGATGCCCGGTACCCTCTACCAGAAAACAGGGGAGTTCTCAATTCAAATCCCTGCCCTGACTTCTGGGTAGCAAATGCTCAGATCCCCTTTACCACTCAATTCTGTATCTATGTATTGGGTTGAACTAGCCCTGGAACAAATAGCTATTTGAATTCTCATGGGGAGGCAAGAAGTGAAGCCAGTGGATTGCATCTACACTAGGAAATCAAATAGGCCCTGGGTTGTCCCTGGTACTGATGGCAACCTGCACAGAACAGCCAGCATCCATACTATTACTCTCAGCATTACAATTCAGTAGGACAGAGGATGGAGTTCCAGTGCCTAGGAATGTTCTCTGATGCTGCTTAATTTATGAATATATATATATATATATATATGTATATATAGTCCTGGATTCAAGTTCCTGAGCAAATTAATGTTTAATTATGAGTATCAAGTAAGTTAATGTAAAATGGAAAGACTTCTCCTGACCTACCTACCCCCAAAATGCCTGGTAGCACCAAGCACCAGTCAGTGCCCTGGTAGAAGCTTAGGGCTCTGTTTGAGCCATATGGTCTCTGATCTAAGGCAGAAGAGAAAACTTCACCATCTTCCTCAGCATCTCCTAGTTCTTCTCCCACCCAAACCCATTCAGCATTCCACTGCATTCCACTTTTCTGTGCTGTCACTGGATAATCAAATGATCATTTTCAGTGACATGTCATCAGCTCCGTTGTGCAGTGACACAGCTGCCTTCAAGCAAAGCTTTGACCTACAGGCAGCATTAAAGCTGATATACAATAGTGTCATGGGTTTGCAAAAGTCCCCCTCCTTGGGGATTGAAAATAGTTTGTCCTGATGAATTTCCGGACAAGGGC
>JAWMRA010000078.1:15650110-15702501 GCA_035584735.1 Pseudotriccus pelzelni
TACATAGTGCTTTTGCTTAATTAGAATTGCTGTAAATGTAGTTGCTTAGTTTTTATTTTTGCTAATAATAAATCCTAGTATTATTTATCTCCCCAGTCAAATCTCTTTGTCTGCATAAACTTCTCTCGCCTTAGAGCAATTTGTGGGGGGTGTGGTAAAAATTGTCCCCTAGGCAAACCCATGACAAATAGCCATCCTTTTTACAGAGTAAACAGAAGGCACAGTTCAGACTGAATGAACTGCCTGGAGACCACTGCAGGTAACTCCCAACTCTTCTGGCTGCACTGTCAAGAACTAAGCTATGAGGTCTGAGGGTTTTCTGTGGGGAGACTGGCTCCACATAAATGGACAAGGGGAGGGCGTGGTTGCAAACACTGAGAGCCAAGGGAAGCCCAACAGCTGGGAAGGGAAGTGATGCTGTAAGTGGGTCTGAAGCAGAGGGACAAAGCCTGCTGGTTCACAGGACTGGCTGGGTTCACCAGGTTCGAAAAAGCAAGCCAAGCAGGTGACTGCTGCTGCAGTTACATCCTGAGATGCAATGTGTAATCTTTGAAAATAAATAAAATCATATTAAATTTTCAAGTCACATCAATAATCTGTCCTGTAAACAGAAAAGATGGCCCCCAAACTACTGCTGACTGCATAAGCATCAGGAACAACAGGTGAAGGATCCTGCTTTGACAGCAATGACCCAGCACAGTTTGTTTATTTTTTATTTCTAGCATCTGTCATTTTGTCACTCTACTGAGTCATTCTGTCAAACTGTTCTGTTCCAGACTGATGATTTTTATTGTGATACAAAAGCCACATCAGAAAGATAACAGGTCAAGCTCTTAGGAAGTATACTGCCCTCCTGCAGTGCAGGGATTATGTCTTACCTGCTTTTTCTGGAGTAACAGTGAATATGTCACTAGTTACTTTGAGTCTGTAGACTGATGTGATTCTACTAAAAATAAAAAGGTACTTGTGGCACATGTATGGCACCGTGTCAATGTCAAAGAGAGCCTACACTTCACACTTGACACACAGTTACACACACATACACAAATACTGAGTGCAAGTTTTATTTCCACATCAGAAAAGATGACTGAACAAAGCATATCAACACTTAAGGCCCAAGACCTCAGAAATCATATTTAGATGGATTCATACCATCAGTTACTGGGTCTCCCTGGAAAAGATAAAATCCAACTGAGAGAGAAATTAACATCTTTCTAAACAACTTTCCAGCTGAAAGCGTCCAAATTAGTCATTGTTTATTTCCCAAGTGATTTCTCAGGACCTCAGCACAGAACAGACAAGAAGTGCACCTTTGAAGAAAATGCTCACTGAAATTGGGATGACCTTTTGCTTTATTGATTCTGACCACACTGCACCTGAGCAAACCTGGACTGAGAGGCAACATGACAATGGCATGAAAAGACCTGCATCATATTCATCATCTCCTGTCCAGTGAAAAGATACAACAACTAGAAAAAGTAGTTCTGGCAATTATTTGGGTGTATGAATACTTCAGAGAGTCCACATCTTGCGTACAGCCAGAAAACTTGGCCTCGTATTGCTGACAGCCATCAAAATATCTCAGTTCCTTCACACCATGCATGCAATAAATCAAAGTGTAGATAATAGGAAATCTCCCACATTTTTCATTTCAGAAAAGAATTTTGTAATAGCAAATACACAGTCAAGAACATTGCCATGAAAAACAAAAAAATACTCAGAAGAATCAACTAACCCTTCCAAATCCACTGGATTTCATAATGGGTAACAAAGCAAAAGTGTGCCCTTGTGGCCAAGAAGGCCAATGGTATCCTAGGCTACCTCAGGAAAGGTACTGCAAGCAGGTTGAGGAATGTGATCCTGCCCCTCCACTGATCCCAGGTGAGGTCACATCTGGAGTGCTGTGTCCAGTTCTGGGCTCCTCAGTACAAGAGAGACATGGAGCTCCTGGAACGTGTCCAGTGTAGGGTGACAAAGATGATTAAAGGACTGCAGCATCTCTCTTGTGAGGAAAGGCTGAGGGAACTGGGCCTGTTCAGCCTTGAGAAGAGATGACTGAGAGGGGACCTCATCAATGTTATAAGCACCTGAAAGGGGGGTGCCAAGAGGATGGAGCCAGCCTCTTTTCGGTGGTGCCAAGCAATAGCACAAGAGGCAATGTACAGAAACTGATGCACAGAAGTTCCCTCTGAATATGAGGAAGAACTTCTTTACTGTGTGAATGACCATGCACCGGAACAGATTGCCCAGAGAGGTTATGGACTCTGCCTACTCGAGATATTCAAAAACCACCTGGACACGAGCCTATGCGATGGGTTCTAGGATGTCCCTGCTTGAGCAAGGATGTTGGATTAGATGACCCACTGTGGACCCTTCCAACCTGACTCACTTTGTGGTCCTGTGAAGGCTGGTCTGCACAGTGAGACCACTAATGTTATCATAAGCTTGCTCAACAGTTACAAGGTAAACCCTAAGTACCAACAGTACTGGAAACATGGGGAGGAAGACTGCGCTGCAGGATTTTTTCCTTTGTACTGGAAGCATGTCTGGCTTCAAATCCTCACCTGGCAGTCTGCGGTTAATAAATGGCATTAATATCTGAGGATATCTTCATGGTACATTAAAAATTACTGATTAGATATTCTTGTGTATTGAATGATGAAACAGTGCTGTTTTCTGTAACAAATTATATTTACTTTCAAAAATGTGATTTTGAAAGTACAGTTTCCTTGACATATTCCCTAATGTTTTAGAGTGTTTTTCTGCTGTGGAGAACTAATGCAATACAAATTTATCAGATGTATGGGTAGAAAAACAAGCTGTGAAGATGTATTTTACCTCAGTGCCTGCTAAAATCTACCACTAGTAGACAAAGACAGATGGGTCATGACTTAATGCTAAGCTGCTCTATATAGAAGTTTTCTAGATTAGTTTTAATGTTACATGTGTAAAGGTAATTGTACAGTGCTTAAATGAAAATTCCCCTTCTGGATAAATGTACAGAAGACAAAGTATGCTAACATAATTTCCAAGAGTTTGAGCAGACGTAGGAAGGTGGGAGGGAAATTACATGCAGTTCAAGGGAAGGCTCTGGGTATTGGGAGGCAACAGGAAACCAATCGGTTCCCCACTGCAACCAGAAACCACTCACTCACTCCCATGTGAGCAGCACTGGACTCACAGTCTCATGTATATTTAATAACATGGAAAAAGTCTAAAAATACGATTTGCTTTGATGAAAATTTATTGATTTGAAGTAGCTTTTATCTGCAAACCTGTAGGTAAGCCTGGAACGAGCAAACAACATTGTTACTTCTTTAAATGCAGCCTAGATTCTGACAATTTTCATGCTATACATAGGCTTTATTTTCTCCTTTCACCTGTAAGTCTAAATTCCCACCTGAAAAAAGCTCAATTTCCTGGCAGATTATGGATCAAAAAGCTTGCTCTGCCTGCAGCCAGTTCCAAGAACTTTTGACAGACCAGCTGAGGTTTGCTTTTCCTCAGTGCCTCCTTGCTCCCCAGCTCACTGCCCTGCTGCCTGCATCTGTTCCAGCTGCCTGTCAGCTCCCATTGCAGGAGACACTGAAGCTCTGTGTGTGTGTTTTTAAAGTGCTTTTGTTTATAACATCGTATCATCCAGGCAGGTCTCATCAGAAAAGGCTGTTCCTCAAGGGGATTTGCCCATCCTGAGTGTGTGCTGCTGTATTTACTAAGCACTGGGGAGCTGAGAGGTAAGAAGGCTCAACAAGGGGACTTGCCATGTCACGTAACTAGGTTTCAGTGATGCAGACCAAGTCTCCTTATTTATTAAATCCTCATCTGCTTTGTGCTCATTATCTCTTCGAATAAACCACTTACTACACTAATACCCCCACGAATCCTGTTGAGATTAGCAGAACTACAGAGTGCCAGTGAAACGTCTGACACTTCTCTGTCAAACTCTGATGAGGCAGAGCTCTTACAAAGCACACCATAAACCATTAAATAAAAAGCCCATCAATCTGTCCCCAGACAACCAGCAGGGACATATTACAGAACAGTTGGGGTGGGAAGGGATCTTAAAGATCAGCTAGTTCCAACCCATTGCCATGGGCAGGGACATCTTCCACTAGAACAGATTGCTCAGAGTCCCATCCTACCTGGCCTTGAACACTTTCATGTCTCCTGTTTGTCAGCTTACTTGGGCTTAAGGTTACATCGCACAGTTGCTTTGGTAGCACTGAAATCAAGAGCTCATGGCCACAGAATCTGATTCCTAAAATTCTGAAAATCCCGGGTCCCTGGGATAGACACAAAGCCATCTCTTTGCAAGTCTGCTACTGAATGTTTAACACAGCCCATTTCAATACCTTCCTCCAGGTAGATATGTTTAAATAACTACATCCCTCACTCAGTGAAAAATGAGGTCAGCTCCTCAGACAATTTTCTCCATAAGAAACCAATCTTGTTGAAGTCTTTTCTTCATTCAAATTTGTAGTGATTTTGTGACAGAAACTTTAATTCATACCTCCTTAAGACTCCTGCCACTAGTAGTTTGGACTGATGATTATAAATCCTTCAGCCTTTATAAGCTCTAATTATTTCTTAAAAATCATCAGGTGGTTATTATCTTTCTGTAAATCTAAAGCCATTGAGTTCTTTACACTTATCAAACACTTTCAGAACAGGCAGTACAGAAGATCTCAAGGTCACTATTTATCAGGAAGCTTACACTGAAAACAGAAGAGCTGCCTCCTGGTATCCTTT
The DNA here is from genome assembly GCA_035584735.1 of Pseudotriccus pelzelni. NCBI lineage: Eukaryota > Metazoa > Chordata > Aves > Passeriformes > Tyrannidae > Pseudotriccus > Pseudotriccus pelzelni. The sequence continues at coordinate 15,654,860 of JAWMRA010000078.1, forward strand.
TCCTATAACAGGTCAAGAACATTTTCAAGGCTTTCATTACAAAATTTGCTTCACATAAATGATATGAATGATAAGCCCCACTTAAAAAAGACAGTATCTTTTCAGCATTTTTAATATGTCCAGAAAACCAAAACACCTCACTCCTAAAGCTAAAGACAGTAAATATTCCGGTCCATTTGCACGATGTGAAAAGTTACAGCTTTAATAAAGACTAAACAATCCATCACAGTTGTACTACATGTTTCACCATTTTTATAAATAGATTAATTCATTCATTCAGATACTGTATAAGAAGAATGCAAGGCTTTTCTCTGGATCAAACAACAGTGAAAAAAAAAATCTAGTGGACTTGAACGAATCACAATTCACTCTGCTAGCAGTTGTTTATTGTGAAGGCTGAACTATATATCCATAGCATATTTACAGATCACTCCACTTTGTTTTTTGAGAAATGCACCAAAGAGTAGTCAGCAGTTGAAGTAAAGCAACATAACCATAATTTCACAGATAAATGTCTTCATGGTCATGGATAGATGCTTCACTGTTTTACACTTTGTATTTCACATACGGTTAATATGATACTGTAACTGTTAGTTCGTGTGTGTGTGTGTGTGTGTGTGTGCTACATTGTGGATTGAATAAGATAAAAAGATTTCAATGAAAATATCTCATCCATTTACTTATTTTAATCCTAATTACACAGCAAGTTTCTATATTAAAGCAGTATAAAATGAAATGTGGTGTTATGTGATCTCTTTCATCTTATTAGCTGCTTTAACAATGCTAAAAACTATTAAATAATGCTCTTTTAATAATATTACAGAATTCTGCTACTGAATTTTCTAGAGCAGGAGCTGAGATCCTGCAGGGCGGGGCAGATGTAGCTCTTCATTTCACCCAGGCTGCGAGTTCCTGGCTGACCTGCCTGGGACCCCATTAACACACAGCCCAGTGCAAGTGTTTTGCAGGTCTCCACAGCCCCAGCAACGAGGGGGTTCCCCAACCTTGCTCTAAAGCAACAAATACATTGATTTACAAGATCTAACCACGGAGTTGGGGTTTGGATTTGTCATCACAGGTACTTCAGTTGCACACTGATTTTTCTCAATACTCCACTTGTAGGAGATGAAAAGGAGCAAAATTCTTTTCTGCTTAGGAGTCAAATTGCATTTTCCTTATACAGTTTCTCATGCTGATGAGATTTTCTTGTGGATTTTTAAACTCCATGTGACATCTGGCATTATCTATATTTGTAAGATGTTAAATATACAATTCTTTAAGAAACAATGGGGTCAGTAGACTTCTCTGAGAGAAGTGCTACTTCTCTGCCTGTCTGTGGACTGCTGAGCAAGCTCAGATCTGGGAGACAGCAGCAGGTAACAGTAAGAGATCTGGAGCAGATCCAAGAATCTGGAAACAAAATTCACAAGAAACAAAGAAGATTGTGGAAAATTTGATGTAACTTAAAAATTCATCAAGCCAGATCAAATCAAGACCTGCCCTGGAAGAGCACAGCACACAAATCAAGAATTAGGAACAAACACTGCTACTTCTGGTCTGATACATCTAGTTGCCTTGAGTGTTTTCCACCAAAAAAAAATAAGTCACTAGTCAAACAGATTTTCTGACTTTTCTCACTGCCTTTTTGGAGGAGGTTCCTGCAGGAGAAGGTGAATACAGCTCAAAGGTGTCACTGACTGTGTGTTTAAACTGCCTTTTCAAGGACACTCAAGAGAAGTATTTTTCAAATAAACTGGTATAAGTATATTGCCTTGAAAAAAATCCAGCAAAAAGAAGCAGACCAGGAAAAGAATTGTGTCTGTGAAGCACTCACTAAAACACTATGCACAAAATTTTTTGGCACTGAAATGTCTCCTCACAAATTTACTTGCAAGCACTTGTTTCCTTTTCCGATGTGAAATGACATTCCTACACACTACTTTACAGCGGCAATCCATTATTAGAGATGCAGGAAGCAAACATCAGCGATTGAAGGGACAGGAATCGCTCCCATCTCTATACACTGCAACGAACCATCGTTTTTATGCCCTTATATCTTTTGGAGTGTGGGGCTTTTTTCGTTTTGCTTTCCTTCTGTCAAAGTATTTCAGTGCTGGAAGTTACTGTGAACTGGTTAAGTTACTTCCATATCGAATGACCAGAAGTATGTGCATCCTTACATATCCAAATGAAGCCATACAAATGTTCACTTTTTTAACACATCATCCTCCCAATCTTTTCACTTCATTGATAATCGTATGTAGATAAATAAGAACAATTCTAAATATGCATTTCTTTTCTTCTATGAGGACACTCAGGAACAGGACACATGGAAAGGTCCAGTCTCTGATGTGTTCTGCTGTCACTTAGATGCACTCAATACCATAGCAGATAATCAAACAGCACAGATGTAACCCACTGGAACAATCCTACTCTCAGATCTTCTGTACCTCAGCAGAACTCAGAAGAGGTGCTGAGTTACCAACACCCTTTTATATGATGCCAAGATGACAAGGGTTAATGAAAGCTGCAGAAAGACACATAACTGTAATATTTAGTTATAACATTAGTTGCTGATTTTGTGCCCATTTTAATAAAACAAATGTTAACTACTTTATAATGTGATTGACAGACACCAGTGTTTTATATCAACTCTACAAAAAAGAAGCTCTTTATCAGCATTGTGTTCTCCTTCCACTTGTGGAATAAATATTAACTTTATCTCGTGGTTGTGCATGCAGGTATCATGGCTAGGATCCCCATGTGTATTTGAAAGGAAAGTTTATTCTTTGGCTTGTCTGCAAAAGATAACATTCAAGCCACTTTTATAACAGATAAAATCAAGAACATCTCCACCTGTCAAAAAATATAACAGCGTAAACACCAATAGAAATTGAGACCATAAACAACAATAACTTTTTTGAATAAAATTTCTATATTATAAAATATTGTTATTACTAACAATATTCCTCTGTAAATGTGCACCTGGAGTAGCTTAAACTGAATGGAATGAAAATGCTGGCAAGGGTATTACAGCTTATGAGGCATCCATGGAGTTATCATGTCTCTGATTGATTAATTCACAGAATAGCCAAGGTTGGAAGGCAGAAATTACAAAATTGCCTAATGACAGCAGGTTATTGAGGACCTTGTACAGTTGGGTTTTGAGTTATTAGTCCATGTCAAGCAGAGAAGAAAGCAAGAGACCAGCTGCTGGCACTGAGGAGCAGTGACCCTCTGTAGAATAAAAAGTCCAACGTGCAAATTAAATAGCGAAGGCTTCCACAGAAGCTTCATGTCTTTCACTGCAAGTTCCAGGCTTTCCAGGCTCTCAGGAGATACTTAAGATGCAGGAACAACATCATATATAAATATGCCTCTAATCTATCAATATAGGGGTGCAGATACGGCTATTAAAGTCTGCAGTGCTACCACAGATCTCCCTTTGCTTTACTAGTCATCTTATTTTACAGTCTCCACTCTCAAAAGCAACAATGACAAAGGTTCCAAGCCTTTATTACTTCAAACTCCTGTCTTCTCTTCTGAATACAGATGGTACAGAGGACAAACAGACAATACTTGGTAACCAAGCTGACAGTCACATAAATTCCCTGACATAGTGCTCAACTTATTTATGTTTCCTTCACAAAAAACTTAGGGAAAAAATTAAATTCTACAGTAAAGGTAAGCAAACCAAACCAGAATTTTTTAGGTACTTCAGTATGCCAAACACCTCTTCCATTGGAATAACAAGTAGAGCAATGACAATGTAAAAAAATGAGTATCAGTATGTGCACAGCAGTTTCTCAGCTAAAGCAGAAGACAAATTCTGGCTAAAGCAAAATCAAATACAGAAGAATGCACTTCTGTTTATAATACTATAGTAACAAGACAAGTGACTAAAAAATCTGACATTCTACTCACTATTATTATTGAAACAGATCAGTTACATTCATGGTCTGGAGGAGATAAATTGCATTCTGTATGCTCTTCTTCCAGTGTTCATATAAAATAAAACATACAGTTATAAGAAATTTAGAGAATAGTAGCTGAGAATCATTGCATAGTATCAGCCATTTCTGAATAAAATTAATTCTTTAATAGAATTCCATGATCTATTGCCAGGTAAATGCTTATTCAAGTATGTTTACTCTCAATATGTGTAAGCACGTGTAGCAGTCAGAAAAAACCGCTCATCATGACCACTTCTGAGGAAGCTTCAGTTTCTTGGAAACTAGTTTCTGATTGTCTGTCTGAATTTAAATTTTGTGGATATAGTTAAAGTCGCATGTCTGGAGAATCACTTGCTGGGCAAGACTAACCCCTTGCAGCAGTACATTCCAAGGGCCAACCGGCTGGAAAGCAGCTTTGCAGAAGACAACTTGGCGATACTGGTGGACATCAGATTGACCATGAGCCAGCAGTGTGTACCCTTGTGGCCATATCAGGACCAGTGTTTTGTACCACAGGAGGCAGAGCATGTTCAGTGAGTTGAGGGGCTGATCCTGTCCCTTTACTCATCAGTGGTGAGACAGCTGGAGTGATGTGTCCAGTCCTGGCCTCCCCAGTACAAGGAACATGGACATAGTGGAGATAAGTCCTGTGAAGGGCCACAAAGATGACTGAAAGCCTTGAACATCTTAGAAGGGGAGAGGCTGAGAGGGACTGTTCAGCCTGGAGGAGAGAAGGCTCAGGGAAGAACCTAACAATGTATATAAATGTACATAAATATCTGATGGGAGGGAGTAAAGATGATAGAGCCAGACTCTTTCTCAGTTGTGCCCTGTGTCAAGATGAGAGGTAATGGGCACAAACTTAACTCCAGGAAATTTCATTTAAACATAAGAAAAATATTTTTTTCTATTAATCTCCTCAGACACTAGAATAGGTTGCTAAGAGAAACTTTGTGGAACTACATCCTCAGAGAAATTCAGAACCTGACTGTACGTGGCCCTCAGCATCCTGATCTGGCTGAGCCTGCTCTGAGCAGGTGAGTTGGACTATGTGACCTCCAGCGGTCCTTGCCAACATCAACTCTTCTGTGATTCTGTAGTCTTTGTGCACATGTACAGATGGAAGAAACTATATTTTCTTAGTATGCTTTCTGCAACAAGCTTTTTATTCAGACCTTAAATCTTAAAATTTATTAGGCTTTAGAAGTGTATTAGCACTAAAAGTATAGTTAGCAGTAGAAGCTATTTTTTATAACTTGTTCTATGAACTTCTTCAGAGCCTTGACTGAATATTCTACAAAGTATCACAAATTCTGCTCTCAGGGGCCCACTAAAGCACATATTTTCACTTTTATTTTCCAAATTTATTACTAGACAGTACTGTCACCCATTCTAATGAAGAGGGCAATGCAATTACTCATAATTCCCTTCAAGGTTATATATATCAATGCAACGTACAACTTCAATAACCAAATGAAACATTCTCTTTGTTTGTCATTCTGCAATAAAATATTCAAGATAAAAAAGTCAACTACAAGAAACACTAACTCTCATCTCCTAGTTTCCTCTCACACACACAGGAAGAAACAGCACCAACCGACAAGCTGAATTCTGCAAACTGTTGTTTTCTGTGTTCACCATAAAATAATGAAAAAAATTATCATTTAAATGACAGTCAAAGGTTTAGTTGTCAAGAAAAACAAGAATAATGTGTCTATTTAATGATAATTAAAATTATTCTGCTGTTCTGAAGGAGCATGAAGCAAGTACACAGAAGAGCTAATCTAAATGCCATGATTTTCAGGACAAAAGAGGAAAGGTTGATTGCTATAAGACAGATAAAACACTCATAAATTCTGACTGAAATCAAATGTAAAAGATGTAAAAGATGCAGATGCAGGCAATCTACCCACAAAGAGCAATGAGACCCTACTGCCAACAACATGGACTGAACAGAATAGGAGGAAAATGCAATAAGCTTGAAGCTCTGCAAAATCTGCAAAGATAAATTAAGGACAAAGAGTGCCATCTCCACTTTGAGGTCATATACACATTAGAAGTGTTGATAGTCATGAATTTTTTTTTGAAGAGTAGTTGTTTAAAAAGAAATATTCTAATTAGAGAGACATCAAATAGTGCTAAGAAATGCAGTGGCAATGACCTTGCTTCACAACCAAATAACCCAAAGAAGTAAACAGGGAAAAAAGGGGGAATTAATAAGACTCCTTTTTAATTAACAGTCAGACTTCGACTCAAATTCAGACTTGGTGACATCCATGAAACAAGAGCTAATCACACAAGAAACAGATTTGGACTCCTGAAAATAACAAACAGCTTAAAGGTGGTGTTTCATGTAGCACAAAGATGAAAATAAAACAAATTAACCCGATCTAACTGAGACAAAAAGGAACAGAAAATGTGGTTTGTTTTCATTGAAAATAGTCTTGATGTGTAATCTGGCTTCTGTATTCTGTCTGACAAGTCTTGCAAATGACACGGATGACTTTGACTTTTCATGCCAATGCAGAAGCATGGTGACAGACCTGGGGCTGTCCAGGCCAGGGTGTGCTGCCAGCTCTTCGTACATCTGAGCCTGCTAGGACTACTTCCAGGCTGCAAGCTAGGAAACAGCTAAGCTTCAATGCTCATTGCATTCTGAGAGCACAGCTACAAAGCTCACCTCACTAATTTTGATTTCCAATATCTTTCAGGATACTCAATTTTGATCTTCTCAACAGTCTTGTGTTTATTTCAGAAACTAAGAAGCCCACTCAGGAAACTCTTCTGGGATTTGGGATAAATAGTATTGTTTGGGTTTGCAGGCTGAACTTTGTCAGTGGCTTTAGTACAGTCACTAAGCTTATAGTAAAAGGGCGTAGAAAACAACTAAAAAGTTCAAGTTACATTTTTTCTGCCTCACAGCTGAAGTCTCAAGGGCTTCGGGTTGGGGTTTTTGTTTGCTTTTTTTCAGAAGGCCTGTGCACTCGGGCTGGGCTGCGGATTTAACAGACACAGCGCACTCTGGCTGCTACGCCACTCTGTACAAAAAGGTCCTTGCCAGCTGAGAGGAACTGTGTCTTTAGGAAGGTCTGGCAGAGAGCTACTGCAGCTGGTGGCTGTGAGCCTCCTGTCCTGCAACACCGGATTCTGCCACTGGATAAAGCAAACTTTGCCTCTGTGTGGTTTCTGAACACTACAGAAGGAAAACAAACAAAACACAGACAACTCAGTTCTCTGTGGTCAATCCATCTTTCTCAGCTCAAGCACCACTTTAGGTGTTTCATGGTGCCTGGACTTAAATCCAGGCCAGCTGTGTATGTGCAACCAGGAGCACTGAGGTGTGGGCAGCAGGCAGGGTCAGTGACAGCCAGCTATGGAACTGTTGCACTGACATTTGAAAATGCAGGATTTTTTTCACAAAACTGGTGTTTTAAACAGACACCCAAAAGAAGGAGGGAACAAGATAACACACCTATGGTGAAGAACTGGTCTTGTCATTTGAGGTGGAGAAATTGAGCAAGAGAAGTGGCTGACTGAAATTTTTTTCTGATTGAAAAAAACTCAGAAGGGAATTACTGGGACTCCAGAATTAGTCCTTTAAAAAGCCACTAGGATTCTTCTAGCAAATAAATTACCTTAAACGGAACTCGGGAGTGGAAGACTTGTGGGACTAAAAGGCACAGGAAAGAATCTACAACTGCACCTGATGGTGCTAGACAAGAAAACTATGTTCTTCAAACACCAGTCACAGTGTTTGAAGAAAATGATGCTACATCTATTGCTATACCTGGTGTTTGAAGAAAGGCTGAAGAGTGACACAAGTCTGCCTGCTCTTACACTCTGCACAGGACTGAACCACCAACGCTGCTGGTTCCACAGAAGTGACGAATGAAACAACAAAGTATCGTGATTAAGCTTACAGTGATGAAGGGCTCACAAGCCAAAATGGCAGCTAAAATAATGCCTAGTGCTCAAAATGAACGCATAGCTAATGAAGACTAAGTGTAGTTTTCGAGTTAATTAGTGAGCAAATATCCTGTAAGCTGACAAGTTAAGCATACATGTAGCTAAATAAATAATTGGAAATTACTCAGTTTATAACTTTTACCAACAAAAACATGTATGAATTAAGAGGATAATAGCATGCCTCATTCTTGGTCTTGCTCAGCCTTACCTTTCCTTGGAGAGGCAAGGAATAGGCAACTGAAGAACATCCTGGCAGAATACACCACATTCATAAGAGTCCAAATGACCTATAGTTTTATGATGATTTATGCAGCTTACCACAGGGCAACAGCTTAAATGGAGAGAGAGTCACTTGGTGATCTGACAAAGAAGCAAGGAGGTAGGTAGTTCTGGTTCTCCAGAAGGGAAATGAAGACTAGTTAAAGATGCAACTCAGCCCCCATAAGGCTAAAATACAAATATGAATATGGAAGAAACATTTGGATGCCTCAACCAGGGAAAACGTGGAGGCCATGGACTAGGACAAATGCTAAGGCAACTGTGAAATACTCTCATCTTCAAGAGACATTATGGGACATGGCACAGAAATGCTGTATTAGTAAAAAGCACACGGGTATCAGGACTGGAAGCACGATCACTTTGTTAGTGAGGTGCACACCTTAGCTATTTGGTAAGAGTTCGGATTTTTGCTCAAGCTGACCTCAGGTTGTGCCAGGGGAGGTTTAGACTGGATATTAGGAAAAATTTCTTTCCAGAAGGGGTTGTCGGGCATTGGAATAGGCTGCCCAGGGAAGTGGTTGAGTCACCAACCCTGGAGATAATCAAAAGATGTGTAGGTGTGCCACATAGGAACATAGTTTAGTGATGAACCCTGGCAGTGTTAGGTTTACAGCTGCTCTCAATGATCTTAAAGGTATTTTCCAACCCAAATGATTCTATCATTTTATGTCTGGCACACAGCTGTAGGGTTCTACTGCTTTCAGGTATCTGCATGATGTTGTACCTTGTGGAAGAAAATCAAGTGACAGCATTTGTTTGGTATTGCTGCCTCATGCTTCATTCATGGCACATATCACATTCCCCTCTGGTGAGATAGTTCATCTTGGGCATGCCTAAATTTTCAAAAGCCATTTGTTAGCACAAAAACCATTCTAGAACAGTTAGAACAGTTGTCCAAGACTCTGAGGATCTTTGCTGAGAGCTTGGAGTTCTGAGCAAAGATAAACAAATACCAGAGTGCCACATGAGAGGTAAAGCAAGCACAGAAACAAAGTTCAAAGAGAAGTATAAATAGACAGTGGGCAACGCCATCATGTTTGCCACTCAAATAAAAAACTGTATGAAAACACACAGAACTGTCCACAAGGATTTTGTGCCTTGCTCATATCAGAGATCTTGATGGTGCAGGTGTGCAGCAGGCGTGAGTGCAAATCCCAGTAAAGAATATGAAAAACAGTAGGAGTTTATTCACCGGGCTTCTAGATCTGGGGTAACATCTTAGGAAGCAAACAAACTGAACTGAACACCAGCCAATATTTCTGAGTACGGACACTGACAAAGTTTCCTTACAAGAGACTGAGCCACAGGCAAAATTAAACATTACACAGCAAAGGTTCTTCCAAAACCCTACATTTTAATACCTTCAAATAGTAAAACAGTCAATGTCTTCTCCATGGGTACAATAGCGATACAGTTTACCAGCCAGCACAAATAGGCTTTCGGTCATCAGAGGCCAATGCTGGCTGATACTCACCAGAAGCCAACAATTGGTACTTTAAAATAAGTTTAACAATCACCACGTACAAGGATCCCAGAGCAACACACAGGCCATTTTCTCAACGAGCAAAGTATGATTTGCAAATTAAATATAAACTTGAAACTGAGATCTGGTCATTTCAGCCACATCTCCAAAGCATTTGAAAAAGTGCAGGGAAGCAAAGTCCAGAGCTGGATTATGTTAATCCGATTTAAAAGAAAAAAAGCCTGCCCAGTCTAAGATAGAAGGCAGACTTATTGCTGAGGCAAGATCCAGCATACAGTAATTAAGGCAGTTACTAAGGGATGGCTAGGACAGTGTAATTCCAGCTCTTTTATCAGTTTTAAGGCTCTCAGCACTAAATGGAGTTTTGTTCAAGTCCTACAGAGAGTGATTTCTGAGGTGCTAGAGAAATATCTCAAAAGGAATTGATGATGGTCATTTACAGACTGAAGGAAACCACAGGAGAGCTAGAAAATACATGCTTTAGGAAAAAGTAATTTAAAATACACAGTTTTATACATAACTTCATGAAACAAGAACAGTGGCACGAAAAAAGTTCTAAAACCCAGTCACACGCAAAACCAAGTCAAGGAGGAGAACAGAAGATGTGCAAAGATGTGCTCATAAATCTGACTGCAACATCTAGAACTAAACAATTCATAGATTTTTAGCCTTATTTCAGTTAGACAATGGTACCAAACAGTTCCATGGCTTATACGCATCAATTTTCTTTTTACCAGCCCTAGTGAAAGTGCCACAGTACTTCTGACATTGCCCCTTGTTTAGAGGCCATGAATTTAGGTAGTTTGAACTGAAGTATGACTTCAGAGATGTTATGCATTATTCACAAGTGAACAGTGAAAAAAAAAAAGTCAAAATAATGCTGAAAAACATATCTGACAAAGACTCTGGTCCACACACACCAACAAGACAGAACCAGGGAATCCCTGGTTGCCAACGCCTTGACGTTTCTTAGAACAGGAAGCTGAAAACAAGAACATCTGCACTGGTGAAGACTGATACCAGTTAGAGTGGCTTAATGGTTATATAAAAAGATAGGCAAGGAGAAACACAAAGCTTAGTAAGATTTGTGGTCACAAGAGTGGCTGCCACTTCCCAACAACTCTGTGTAAGCCAGTGCTTGAGGCATAGGCTGCCAACTGCAGGAGCCTCCCCACCAGCAGCACTGTACTCACAGGAAATTATAACTTCCCTGTGACCACACCTGGGAAGAACAGGTGGCATCTCCCTAAAATCCCAGAAAGGCAGGAGAAGGATTGTTTTGCTCAAGGAGATCTCAGAAGAATAAGAGACGTTGCTGATGCGGAGGCCAAGAGCAGAGCGTGGCTCCACCAGGACAACTGCGCTGGTGTGAACTGCCAGAGCGCAGCACTGCTGAAGGCTGGGAAGAGACTGAGTAGTGCAGCACTGCTCGCTAACTTAATTCACACAACAGAAATAGGCACTCACAATTTTACACTCATTATTAACAGCCAGGATTTTTAGATTTGCCAGAAACAGAGGCTCCAGCTCGAACCATATAGAATGACCGCACAAGGAGGAGGTAGAACTCAAGAACACCCAAAACCTGTCCTGTACTGTAACACTCTACAGTAGTAGGAAAACATTCTTTATTTTTAATAAAATTTTTTGCTGTAAATTGAAAATATTGCAGATTAGTTCTAAAATAAATAGCTTGATACTTACAATTGAGTTAATTAATAAATACTGCAACTTTCTAGAGGACTTGCTGGGTATGTATTCCTGAGCTTCAAGCAGCCAAGTCAACATTGTCTTGGCCTTTCCAGTTCGGATCCTGGATCCAAGACATTGCATCTAAAATTCTTGGAGCACCTTGGACATCTTTCAGAAAAGCATCTATGAGGATAATTCACCAGTGTGCAGACTGGTACAATGCTGATGTACGTATAACATACACCCCTGTGTATGTTACAGCAGGGTAGCACAGCATTTTATGTCGCCACTGCTTGGTTACCACTGACCAGGTAGTCAATTTTTCAAGAACATAATGGCAATTTTTGGCCTTCATAGTAATCCAGACAACAACTAATATGTGAGAATATTTGGTCCAGGGATCCGTTTCTCATGTCTTAAAGATATACATTAGACTAAGTGATCAGGAATAATGTCAAAGCAGCTGGTATATCCCATTAAGCAGTACAACTATGTGTAATTTCAGTTTATAAATATGCTTAATTTCTTAATAGATCCGCACTAATAAGAAACTATCATTTTTATTACATATTTGTAAAATAAAGGCTAAATACAGAACTAACCACTAAATTTTATAGCTTGATCAGTTGTATAGCACAGACCATTACATTTTTCTATTGAAACTCCTGTCATTTGTAGTAGTCCTTAACTACAGAATCTTCCAAAAAAGGATTCAGTCTTGAACTGAAGGCAGCACAAAAATTTTCTCATTTCTCCTGTTGGATTTTTCAACAGCTAAGCACCCTTCTGAGAAAAACCTGTGCCAGATTGCTCATTTGAATTTCTCTAGCTTTGGCTTCCAGCTACCAGATCTTATTAAACCTCAGTCCAATAGATTAAAGAGTCTTTTGTGACTACTTTTCCTCTCCCTGCTTGTTTACGCACCTCACAAGAAGTCATCTTTCAGTCTTCTTGCTGATGTAAAAATCAGATTAGCTTTCACAGTATCAAGCATTTTCCCAGCCCTCAAACATGAGCCAAGAGTTGGACTTCAATGATCCCTTCTAACGCAAGATATTCTACGATTCAAATAAATACTACTTTTCATTACTATACTTTCTGAAACAAAATTTACCATTTCACCAAGCTTTGTGTTATCCACAAATTTTATGAGTAATCATTTTTTGCTTGGTTCTTCATTGCAACTGAAAATGCTAAATAGTATCAGGCTTATTCCTCATCCTTCACAGTAGCCCACCAGAAGCCTCCTCTCCAGTCATGATTTTTCACTGACAATCAGTGTATGCGATCTGCAAATCCCTCCTTTCACTCAGCTGTGATCAGTCCCTGTGTGTGAATCACATACTTAACTCCCTCTTCACACTCCTCCACAAATAGCCTGTAACTCCAATATTGCAGTGCAATGCCTGGTTTCTCTTTCATGACATAATCCCACCCAGCAGGGATACCTTGTTCCACGGACCAATTCCGTCCTTCCCATGTAATGAGAAAAAACCCCAGTCTGTAGAGCTGTATTACTTGTACTGCTAATGCGTGCACAAACTCACACCTGCATGGAAGGTACTGCATCACAGCACAAAGTTTTGCCACCTGAGGGGGGGGCCTGGACTTGGATAAGGTCTCGGAAAGGATAGGTTCCAGTTCCAGTTCTGCAGCCCTTCTGCTACCATGTAATCTGATGTGTAAAACCAGTCCTTTCTCCCATTATCTGCCACAGTGCTCTTGCATGCCATCAAAGGACATCTGAAAGGTCTTATGATACCTGTGGATCAATACAGAGGGCCTTCCAACCCACTGCTGGGTTGTTTCTATTCCTGATAGCAGTTTAATTTAATATAAAAACATCAGATACTTTCTTTATCTTCTCTTTGAACTTTCCTAGCCAATTTCAGTCTACTACGATAAGGAAGAATGTTTGCTATATTAAGGTGATTAAAAAAACAGCCCATGGAACTGTACAGCTGTATCTACAAAATTTTTATATAAATTAAATATTAATAGGAATACAGATGAGAATATTTTCAGGATCACAGTGCTCTAATAATCTTATATGCTGCTGACTTTTTTCTTTAAGATGTTTATTAGTCCCACTTCTATACTGTGCTCCATCAAGATTAATTCCGCACCGAGTGTTTTTGTAACAGCTGTGCTACATTTTATTAGTTTATACATAAGAAAGCAGGTATTTTATTCAGAAATATGAAACTTCAACATTATGCTGTCTAGTTAAGGCTAGTTATTGCTTGAGAATAGCTATTCTCAAAAAAAGAGCTAAATAGGATTTTAATAATGCAGACCTTATTGGGAGAAAAGCCACAACACAACAGAATGAGACTCATTTAATCTGGAAAAACTACCAAAATGAGAATTTAATCTTGAATGTGCATCATGAAGGAACGCTATATGAAATTTACTGTCTAAAGCCCTGTTTTTTTCTATACCATAAAAATAATTAAATACAGTAGAAAAGGTTTGCAGTAGTCAAGAAATGACTTATACTCAGGAAATGAATTAATTAGGTTAAGACATGCTAACAAGAAAGCAGATTTTTCCATGACCAGTCTAATGAGTAAAATTTCGTTCCTTATGAGCTCCTACTGCATGTGCATACACTTTCACAGCAAGTCCAGCTCCCACCCTCCCTAAACTGCATCCCCCAATCTGTCCCCAGCTCTTAAACCCCTCGTTTCTCTGCCACTTCCTCCAGCAGTCAGGCCTGAGGCACAGTGTGGGAGCCACCAGCACCATGTGCCCACAGATCACCACGGGCACCTCAGGCAGAGAAGGACCAGCTGATGCTGTGGGTTTCAGCCTTTGGTCTGTGGGGACATGCATAAGGCCTGTTTTCTGCTCCAACACGTTTTTTCACAAAGCTTTGTAGGACTCAGTATGTACAACCTCAGGTGCTAAAATATGCCACTTCTAGGGAGGAGATAGACAAATGGCTGGAATAGTTATAATAAGTCCCTATGGTGTAAACATCTCTACAGCTTGACCAAACCACTCCTTTTCCTGTCTTGCAAGAATACTCAAATACATATTCTTGTCAGTCAAGTTACAGCAGTAAAAACCCAAACAATTCAACAAGGCAGTATCAGACCAGCATTCTGGACACTGTATTTTTGCAACATTATCATTTGCTTTGAAAACAATTTTCCCCCCTTTTGTTTCAGATGAGATAACAACCATTACAGAAACCACATCCAGTGGCAAAATCCAACAGTGAACGTATCTGTCCGAAACTATTTCACTCTCGCCTTCCACAAGAAAAAAGAATAATTCAATAGAAAATATATCTCCCACTTTTTTGAGTTTTAACTAAAATGACCACGAGGGCCTGACTCATTTCAAAAAAAACCAGGGTAGCTCACCACTACAGCTGTTCCTCATCTCACTTTCCTTGCCACTTAAGCTGAGGTTACACAGTAACCACCACTCCAAGACAAAACTTCTCTCTGCAGTGCTTCATCACTAGTGCCCCATTTCACAGAAACATCGGGTAGTGTATTGGCACTATGGAACTGTCATCTATTGGCACTACAGCCTGTGAAATACTGGTCTGGGGACCATCCAGCTGCACAGGTTCCAGCTGCCAAGGTACCTTCTGCCCTTTCTGCACCACATACCCACAAGCCACTTTTAGATAGGATCATCATTCTTTCCAACCTTTACCTATGAGAGCAGCCATGTGTCATGGTTTAGGAATGGTGTTCCCCAATTTAGCGTTCCCACTGAAACACCTCAGACTGTGTGCTGCTCACTCACTTCCACCTACCTCCCACTGCAGTGGGATGGAGAGAAGAACTGCAGGTACAAAAAAGTGAAGATCACAGGTGGAGATAAGAAGAGTTTACTAGAAACAGCAATGAAATAGGAAAACTATCAGTAACAACAACAGAACTAAGAGTGTACAAGAGAGGTGAACACCTCACATGTGAGTGCTCAGCACACACCACCCAACTGTACAGCAAAGATAGAAAAAACCCCTCCATCCCCCCCTGCACATGGCATGAGGTGGTATCCAATAACCCCGGGGTCCTGGCCATACCTCTCCTAGCTGGTGCAAAAATTAACCCTGTCCTGATCAGAACCAGGGCACCATGTCCTTGTCACTGATGCTTCAAGAAGCAAACCAGCATCTTCTTTGGGTTCTCTGCTAACACGAGTCTCCTCTTCAGTCAGATACTGAACCATGACCCACAGAATCACAGAATCATTGAATCATTTAGGGAGGAAAAGACCCTTAAGATCATCAAGTCCAACCATAAACCTAACACAGACAGATCCACCACTAAACCATGTGCCCCACTAAAACCATACCCCTAAGCACCTGATGCTATCTATATTGCTTTTCTCCTTCTTTCTTTCTCACCTACAAAGATCTGTAGGAAGGTCCACTACTTGCTCCAACTGTACCAGATGGCAAGGCACAGCAGTGTAATCTCAGCACAGCATTTAGATGAAGTGCAGAATTGCCTCATAGTGTTAACATCTTGTTCTCCCACTAACACACTCATTCCACCATCACTACTTACAAAAAAAGCCATTTTATGTCACTGCCATGTTTCCCATACCTGGAACATTATCTTCTCCACACCTTCTCATTCTCTTCACTTTCCCAGTTTTCTCTGTTTCTCTTAGTAATATAAAAAATGGAGACTCCTACGAACTAGAGAGCTTTATTTTCCTCAAACGTCTGTAAGCTATCCTATGTATACACACACACATACATACATTTGTCTTTCTTTCACTCTTATGCTTTGATCCAGAATCAAGGATTCTGTATTAATCCTGACACCAAGATGACAGATGTTATCTCGTTACTAAAAATAATTCCTTGCTATTAAAAATAATGAGATAACCTCTTCATAAAATACAGGGCTTGAAAAAGGACACACAGTCTCCTCACTCACACAAATAGATTGAAAGGTGCAAAATCAGCAGATTCTTTAAACTCAAAAGGTTAAATTTGAAACATCATTATTTCTTGAGATAATTATTTTGAAGAATTCATTGTTAAGGAAAGTATTGTATTTTACGTTCATGGTTCTACAGCTAGATTTCTAAAATTAAGCTCATTTCCTTACCTCCCATCCTACCACCCCCACAAACATCAGCTCATTATTTTAAAAATGCACAATGATTAAGAAAGAGGCAATTTAAGACGATACACTGTAGAAACTGACTGTGACAGGTGTTCAAAGAATGAATCAGTACATGATTTCCCAATTCTTTTACTCTTCCTTAAGCATCTGCTTTTGACTACTTTTCTGATTTCTCCTTAATGCTTGACCCTACCAAAACCCTGAGACCTCCTTAGGAAGAGAGGAGCTACTCAAAAAAAAAAAAAAAGCTACAAAGAAAACAAGAGTTTCCAGTGACTCCTACCTGGCTTTGGTTAATTTTCATGCTCCAATGCTACTCAAAGCACCTCATTTGTTGAGACCTTCAGCTTTAGACTGTCTTGTTATCATTAACAGCCTTTACAGAATATTAGTTTTCCCATTAAATGTAGAAAAATCACAAGTTCCTTGCTTAGCAATTGGTTCTTCCCCCAGGAAAAACAGAGGCGAGCTGCAGGAGGGAACCAGTCTTGCCATGAATATTTGTGGTGTCTGCAGAGAGTCATTTCTCAACCCTGTGAGGACGGTGGGTTGAATTAGATCTGAAAAATTTTCTACCAAATTTCTGTTAGCATCACATTCTTCCTAATCAGCATAACTGCTGTGAATGTATACAATAAAACATACATCTAAATTGATGTCTTTTGCAAGACACGCTCTGTGACGGAAATATTCTGTACCAAAAATCCCCACAATATCACGAATATAAGAAATTAATAGTCAGGTTTACCTGTGTGGAAAACAAATTACAGATTCCTAGAGAAAGTAATTCTAGAATGACATATTAAACAGGTTTTTTCCCTCTTCACATTTCACAAAGAAATATAGAATTATTCAAATTGTAATTACCTCAGGCAGCCATCCAATGCTCACAGCAGGCTTAACAGTGAATCTATACAATGTTGCTCAGAGCTTTATCCAGTTCGGTCTTAAAAACCTCCAAGTACAGAAATTCATAACCTCATGAGCAACCAGCTCCATGGCTTAATCACCCTGACACCGAAAACACTTTCCTTGTATAACATTGACCCTGATATTAACTTATATTCTATAAAATTGAAATCTCCTACTTCAATTTGTCCTTATCTTTTGTTCTCCCAATGAACATTGCTGTAGAGAACATGGCTCCACCTCCTTGTAGCTGTTGGATAGCTGCTGTTTGGTGCCTCCGATGCTATCTCTTCTCCAGGCTGAACAAACCTCAGCTTCTCCTCGCAGAACAATTGCTTCAAGCCCCGACCATTTTGATGGCCTTTCACTGAACTCACCCAAGTTCACTGATGTCTGGACACATCATTGCAGATACAATCTAAGGCATGCTGAGTAAAGGAGAATAATCACTTCCCTCAGCTGGGCTGTTGATACAGCCCAGTCTGCTGCTAGTCTGCTTCATGGCTTTGTGCTGATCAAGAATGAGGATGTAGTTCATTCTTGGTTTCTTATTCAATCTTTGTCCTGTTTGATGACCTTGTCAGCACAGGCACCAAGTAACACCGAACAGCTGAATGAGTAAAGCAGAAGTGCAAGACTTTCTACCGAATTTTGCAGCCTGCCCTCACTTCATAAGATCAGCTGCTTCCTCACATCGTGCAAAATCATAAAACAACCACCTTGTAGGATAGCGGAACTGCAATGACAACATGAACTGCCCACAGTCTTAGGCTGTTTCTCCATATTCCAATTACAGATAACAAGGATTCAAGCAAAGTCACCAGTTCTCTCTTGTCTGTAGTGCTCTAGTTGTTTTACTTTTTGTATCAGAAATTGTTCATCCCAGAAAATACCATGAGAGTGTGGGATTTTCTTGATCAATTTCAATGTAAATATGTGGCCAGACATAGCAAATTACAATCAGCGTTTAGTAGCCAAAGTGTACACTTGTACTCAGGGACACAAATAAAAGGGAGCTGCAAGAAGAGACTCTATTTCAATGGGAAAGCAAGGGTTTCCACCTAAAATGTGACAAGTCAATATGCATCATGAAACACAAGGTATTTTTAGTTCTTATTCAGTTTATGAGCATAATATCAAACCTCCTCTATCTAACATGCCAGCACAGTAATGAAACTAAGATAAAAAGATGAGCAAGTGTATTTCATCCAATATGTCCAAGTATCAGTATACTGCTTATCTCTTTGCTTGAATAAAAATACTTGCAGAATGTATCAGTAATTTTTTTCATTAAAGTTTCAAGAGGAAAAAGCATTAGGATTTTATGCAGCATACACAAAAAAGGCTTAAATTTTTAAAGGGGCTGTAGAAGTGGGAATTCGAGTTGGGCCTGTAGACCTTAAGTCTCTGAATCAACTGTGAACGTGCCGCCAACCCCATGGAAAGCAGAATTTCTCACAAATTTTTGCTGGCAGGTACTGATGCTTGTGAGTGTGTAGCCTGTCTGCTGTCATTGCCTGAAGAAAGCAGCCCTTGACTTGAGAGCTATAAGAAGACACAGTAAGTACACACACCGGAGTCGATCATTTTACCCACCACTGCTATACCTAAACACTTCAAAAGCATCTCTCTATGAACACTTCACAGGGAAACTTTTGATCACTCTACGAACACTTCTGCATTTTCTATATTCAAGGAAAATACATTCATCTTGTGTGAAAAGGGGTTCTTGCACAATTTTACAGTTGGTGTATATATTTTCATCAAATCCTGTCTGCATTCATAGCTCTCGACTGGCAATTAGTAGGTTATAATCTGAACAGGAAAATTGAGGAGAAATACACAGTGGTTTTAAAATCAGAAACAGCACTTGTTTATGATAATATCTGCAGCTCTTCCATCTAAGATTCCACACAGATTGCACATAACTCCCATAGAGATGGAAATTAATACGTGAAATACCTGTGCAGCTTGAGCGTCACAGTTCCATAAACAGTAGCAAAGCCCAGAAGACGAACCCATCTTAGGAGAACACAGCGAAATACACTTGGCTCAAAATACAAAATGACAACCTATAGAACAGAAAGATAGAGAGAGCTTCAGTACTGCTTTCATGCAAAAGAAGTTCTTCATTCAAATGCAGAATAGTTGCAAAACAGGACAGCAGACACATTTCAGCTCGTACTGCTGTATATTTAGATTCTCTAGTAAAGCAGCGGGATGATCTGATCAACCAGCTGGCACAGTTATAGGCACCAACTTCTTTAGAAGGGAGCTGGCAAAAGCCCTGTGACAGACTGTGAAGTGACAACACTTTTAAATGCAATTCCACTGACTTTTCTTAACTGAGTGAAAACATGTATTCAGAGAAGAGCATAGAACAGACAAGGACATTTTCCTTGAGCTATTCCATAATACGCAGCTGGCCTAATTCTGGTTTGATGGGCTGTATTTACTAGGTTACACTTCAAAGTCACTCCTAATAAACCTATCAAAGTTATAGCTGCTCATTTTTTTTCTGCCAAACTAAAGTGATTGCACTAGCCTCTCTCTATCCAAAATGACAAAATATTGATGACATATTTGACTGTTTTCTTCCCCACACATTTTGCCTAAGCTATACCAAATCTCCCTATGCATCACCACATTCTTAAGGAAAACAATCTTTTTGTTCACCTATATATTTCTCTAATCACAACAAAAAGGTCCTAACAGCCTTTTGCCCTATCTACCAAGTACCGTGCACGAGGACAACACTCCATAAGCAGTAACGTCAAGCCAATTCTGCAGGTATAGCGCATATAGAAGCTGCATTACCAAGTAAAATGCCACCCTTCTCTACAACAGGACTGCTCGGTGGACCCAGTCACAAATTGAACCAAGAATCCATTTTTCTCATTCCAACAGGCTTTGTCCCTGATGTCCTGAGGCAGGATCCCATATTCCTTCGCACCACTGGCCCCTTCCTTCTTTCATCTGGCCCCACCAGGAGCCCGATGCCTCAGAGATTTAGCTGTAAGCTCCCCCTACCCCACCCACAGACCCTGCTTGATCAGCAGTTAGACCCAGTGCATCCCACATGTCTGACTAGCACCTGGTGAAACCATAGTGCACCACAGTACAAATTAATTGGATAATCCTGGTCTAGAAAAGAAACATTTCAGGCCATCTGCCACAGCTTCATTTACAGTCAGTACATTCTGGCAGCAGAGGTAGTATTATGCCTACTGGCTGCCACATGGTATTATTTTCCTAAGTAAATGCTCTTCTATGTGGGAATTCAAGTCCAGGATATGGGCAAAAGCCCAGGACTGCATCCTTTGGGTGACACAGACTTCTTTTGGAAGAGTGGGGGCAAAAGTAGCAGACATGGGGCAAGAAGCTTTTGTGCTTTGCTGGCATGCCTTTATTGTTTTTACAGAATTAAATTATTTCTTTTAAAAATATGGTTTGCTCAATTAAACCGTGGTGCAAGATTTAATCAACTTTTTTTCACTGTTATTGGATTGACATGGTTCAAGGTAGACATTTTCTGGGAATATGACAAATTCTCCATGTAGGTAAGGAAGGGAACAGTGCGCAGCTTTTCTCCGTGGAAAATCAGCTGGAAAACCAAAATGCATCCATACACGCATGACCATGCTTGGGCAAACAGAGCATCCAGCAAAAAGTTCCTCAGAAAGATCTGAATGACAGCAATGACCTCTTACCCTAATATACAGTTATATACATTAGGACAGTTGCAGAACCAGAGCAAAGTAAAGCAGTAATCTGCCTCCTGAGTTTGCCAGGGGGTAGAAAACACCATGTTTCATCTTTGATTCTTCCAAACTAGAAAAACAATGTCAAAAAAATACTGGCATACAGACATCCTGAACATTTCAAAGTTGACCTGAAAGCAGAATTTTTCAGATAATTGAAATGGGAAGGTCTGAAAACTCTCCAGGCATAGAAGTTTCTGAACAAGGGCAACAGCTCTCTTTGCTGTGCAATCTGACACAGCAATTTCATCTGCAGTAGCTTGTTGAAATATTAACTGCTTGTGTCTAGAAAATCTCATTGATTTGCACTGAATCATTTGTACGAGCAGCTGAGGCATTTGGCCAGATATCAACCAAGAAACCACCACTTCAAATGCAGCATGGTGCGAGCTGGCATGTGGCAGCTCACCACGAAGGCTGCAGAGGCAAGGCTCTGTTGCAGAAAACTGGTCTCATTTTCCCTTTTGAATATTGACCCATTTTACCTGCTCCTTCGCCCAGTGGTCTAGGACATGGCAGGAGTACGACTTGATCCAAGTCTGAATCTCTTTTGGATCTTCCTGTGTTTATACGATGAAGAACAGTTACAATGCCCTCACAAGGGCCAACATCCATTTCTACCTATTTTTGCACGTGGTCTGTCCTGGACCTAGGCTTTGAAGAGCAAGAATTGCTATATGTACACTTCACTTCCTTCCTAGGCTTTCCAGAAAGCTGTTCTAAGAATATGTCATTCCCATTCCCATCAGGGCTCACCAGGATGTTCAGGTGACTGCCCTCTCTAAGCTCTTGTCAGCATTAAGTCTCTTATAATCACCATGAATTTCAGAGGCACAGTTTTTAAATTGAATAATCTTTAATGGATTGGAGCCAAAGGGCTATAGAAACACTGCCCTGAAATCCATGCTCAATTTTTTAATCTAAGTGGAATACAATTCCTGTAAAGAACCTGGTCCAAAGTATGGCTGCTGCACTCCATCCCTCACTCTCCCTAGGTAAAAAAAAAAAAAAAAGAAAAAAGAAACAAAAGATAGAAGTCTTGGTTTAGTTTAACATCAACCACTTCTACCTTACCAAAAGCTCTATTCACTGCTGTTATTCCCAGATCTAAGCTTTCTTCAAGTGACAAACAACATGCAGCAAAAGGTTGCTGAGCTACAAGTGAGGAGCGTAGGATGAAACCAGGATTCACCCACATATCCAGGGTGCTTTCAGCAGAACAAGGGAATCCCTCTGCAGTTCTAAAAGACTACCGTGCCCACCAAAAATCTGACAATAATTCATTTTCCTTTTTTGTTTTTATAATGCATTAGAGCATGACAGCAGCACAGATTCCATTAAAAATGCTTACACATTTTGCTGATGGATGTAAGAAAATCCCTTTACTGTACATACAGAAATGTGTTATCATCTGTTTTACCAGCCCCTGGAATCCACTTAAATACCAGACATCAGTTTCTGTTACTTAAACAGCAAAGATCAGGGAAAAAAATATTTGGAAACCAGCAGAAGAGAAGCCAAACAGTGACTGTTTATGTACCAGTTACTGCAGCTGTGCGTGAGACTTCATGAACTATCTCATCTTTGTCATTTGGACAAACGCATTTAGATGTCTGCTTTTAAACTCAATGTGTTTTAAGCTATTATTATCCTTGCCAAAACACCATCCCAGCAGTCACGCTACCACTTGTGGAGTCAGAGATGAAAAGACTTTCTAAGGTCACCGGCTAACTGTCAAGTGTGTTTAGAGCTGGGGAATTACAGTCATGGAAGAGGGACTTAGCTTGCTGACACAGCGATCAGCCAGCTCTGCTGTTCGTCTCTCATGATGAACAGACACACATGCTCTCTGAAGACGATGGCTAAAGGCAATACAGGCACCTCACACAATACGGCAAATTTCTGTTATCAGGACAGGTAGGGCAGTAAAAGTGCAAAGAGAACTAACATGGAACAATTGAAGGTTTAATATCATAACAGAGTTTGTCATCACAAAAAATCAGTAATTAGTAACTTTTATAGGCTCAGTGCCATTGCTTCTTAAAAAGATAAATAGCATTTAGAAAGATAATTTAAAAAAAAAATCCACCTTACCACAGCTTCATAATGTTAATAGTAAGCAATACTTCTGTGCATCACAAAACATTCTTTTGTTTTTCAGATTAACTTTACTGTGCACAATAAAAAATGGTTAATTCTGCACTTCATCTTGGGCACCAGATACAGGCAAAAATATTTTAATACTGTGCACTTCCCCAAGGTGCACTAAGGATTCAGTCTGCTTAAATCAAGCATATAATTTCTACCTACCTTGTAGGGGGTCTAGTAAATCAGCCCTACTAATGCAAGTTCCATAGATAACCCAGGGATAAAGGCAGGTACCTTGAAGAAGTTCAGCTTCAGCTACTTGAACAGAATCTTGGCCTAAAGGCTTCAAATAAGCATCTCCATTGGCTAGAAAGGTACTTCAGCATTTATTTCAGGCAATTTGCTTTACTACATGTCAATTAATAGTCTGCATCAAGAGGACTAAACCAAGTATTCCATAGCCAGTTGTAATAATTTTGTAATGTATTGAAGACAATTTGCTTTTTACTTTGATTTTTAAGCCACAGAAGTCACATGAATAGATCAAAAACTCATTTTCCTCCTCAATCATCAAACTGCTATACTCCATATTGAGAGGGAATGGGCAATGCTGTAATGTCTCAAAAGATCAGAAGCCAAAGAACTTTAAAAAATACATGTGGTTGTCAGTGCTAAACATGAAAAATTTTGAGCAGGACCTTAACTCAAAAAGCCTCAAAGTGTTAATTTTTGAATTTCTACTACTTTTTCCCTGGGTTGTAGTAAGGTTTGGGTTGGAAGGGTCCTTTAAAGATCATCTAGTTCCTAGTGCTGTGGGCAGGGATGTTATCCCTGTCAGATACATGGAAATGAAATTCAGAGTTTAGAATTTGAGCATCAGCATCATCTGGTTATGGATGTGAGGTGAAAGTCATCTACTTTAGACAAGAGTGATGCAAGAGTAATAGTTATTTTCTCATTTGCAAATAACCATATTTTTCTTAAAATTGTGCACACTTAACCCAGAGAGCATTTCAGTAAATCTATCTACTTTTTATATTGAACTTCAGAATTTTCTGCAAGTACTCTGCATAGTTCAATGCAGGACATGACACAGCCATTTAACATAATGCCTTTTGGGCTAATTCCATTAACAAGCATCTAGGAGATACTGTGAAGAGATCCATCTGATCTGTTCCACTGCCCAGCACCATCTGCCCTCGCCTGACTGCAACAGCTGTCTAGGGCTGTCTCTAGGCAATTCTGCTACAGAACAAGCCATCAGATACTTCCTCTCAGTATCCTGCTGTGCTGTGAGATGGGCACTCTTCCTTCTTCTCCCATGTTTCAGTAGTTTCTTCCAACATACAAAATATCCTTCAGGGTATATCAAGCCACCTATCAATGTTTCAGTCCTAATGCTGAGAAGGGATTTCCTGCAACGGAGATGCTGTTTGCAATGTTAGACCAGCTTGCCATCCAAACTCATAACAATCTGGCACTACACTTCCTAGAGAAGGGACCAATCAATCCACTTGTATGTGGGCACAACGCCATCCTAACAGATGGGCATGAATGGAGGCATTCAAGAGCCTGTGTACACTACGGGCACCACATAACACTGCTCAAAACATGAGTCACAGCTCAGATCATCTGCTTAAGTATTAGCGAGTGCACAACTCCTTATCCACTCCTGTACTACCAACAAGTATTTCCGGTGCAACTACACAAAACACTTTAGAGGTATGAGAGCAGCTGAACATATACTTAGGCTAATTACATAAGAACACTTCCTTCCGTTTCCATTCCATTTTTTTAAACCACACATGCTTTTTAAGACATTTTATTCTAATGTGCCTGTGAACAGCAGTACCATCAAACCCCTCTATTCTTGCAAATCTCACCATTTTAAAGCAAAGCTGTGCCAGATCGTCAGCTCTATGCCTCTATAAATCACTTTGCTGCAGGAAACCACAATAACTATTTAGTAAGTTTTATTCTTGCCTCTGAATTGGAACTGAATCAAATTCCCAGTACACAGCACTGGAGGCATTATGCTGCTTGGGGCAATGCATTTCAGATAAGATGTATGTCAAAGTCAAAATACTTACAGCCACTTATGCTCTTTTAGGTTTCTTCATAAAAGAAGACAAGTTTTTCCTAGTCACCCACCCAAAGTCCAGGTTGAAATTCTGCCTACTGAAATCCTCTTTTCCTTCCCACTATATTTTCAACTGTAGATATTCACTTCCCATCTTACTATATATTAATATATATTAAATCTCTGTCTGTGTCTTTGTTTCAGCAAAGACCTGTCTTGCCTATAAAGCCATTTGGAAGACCACAACCCAGTATAAGCTCCTAATCACCAGCACCAGTGTAAAATACAAGGGCAGACTTTCAGAACTTGATTCATCAAAATCCTTTGCTATCACTAGGTTTTATTACACTTTGGATCCATCCCCATCAGACAGTAACAGATTTCTAAAGCTCTTCATGGAACAAACATTTTAGAGTGGAGCTTACTTAGCCTCCTGAGAGACATAACTGGTGATTAAGCAAACAGAACCTTCAAAACCATTCTGGTTTGACACAAGACTGCATACTTAGAATGCTTTTTTACTGATATATCTTCAATTATTTTCCCTCTTTTTCTTTTCTCTATTCATAAGCCAGACCTCAGCTAACGCCTGACAAGACACCCCTGAATATGCTATTCTGAGGGAAAAAAAAGTCCAGGTGACTTCCAAGATGCTGTGAAGTCTTTCCTCCAATTTGAAGAGAAAAAGTGATATGTCACAGATCCTACCAGCTCTGGAAATACTTATTTAAAAGTGACCGGAACACATGGCCTGAAAATGCATTTATTTGCCAGGAATTCTAGCTCCTGCTCAGACTTACTAATGATCCAGCTTCATGGTTCCTATTAACATTTGCCTAATGAACAGTATTCTAAAGTCAAGTAATCAAAATCAATTTATAATCCATGATGGATTAAAAAAGAGACATGTTCGCACTCTGTAAACATATTTGATCCTCAACAAACGAAGTTTTATGCCCAACAAGGCCCATGCAGTGGAGAAGGGCATTCTGGGACTTTTTCCTAATATTGGCTAAAACTCTGTCACAAAAGAGTTCCTCAGCTTATGAGAGTCATCAACTGATCCCCTGGCTGAATCAAGTACAAATGCTAAGGTACCCCAGGGGTCAATTCACAATCAGCAAGAGAAAGGAGATACAAAGCAAGACAGCACACCAGGTCTGTACCCTCTTACGGGAAAAAAGCTAAGAACCAGTATTAACAAAAAGACTAGACCCCTGCACCAGGCTGCTGTGGGAACCACCTGGGGAACTGAAACAGAAATTACAGAGATTACAGAGATTACATTTAGCTTTTCACTGTAATAGAATAAACTATTTATCTTTAACCATCAACTTCTCAAATACAAGGAGAGATTTCAATGGCACTGGCTCAGGGAATGATGATCCCAAACAGGTCATTCAGGAAGTCTCCCAGTCTAAGGGGCTATAGGCACTGAGTTGTTGGAAGTGGCAAATCCAATTTCATGGGGGCAAATGTTTGTCCAAGAAAGGTGTCTTCCTGACCACTGTGAGTTATTGGATGCTTCTGTAGCATGGAGTACAAGAGAGGGAGGAGATCTGAAGCTCAAAAGTTCCACTGAGAACATGACGATGTAGTGCAATGAACAAACTACCTAACAACAAAAAATCCAAGTCTGAAAAAAAAAAGATATGATAGCTCTAATAATGTCCCATCTTAAGACAGAAGAGAAAATAAAGTGTCAATTAAATACTAGGTTTTCCTTGTTCTCATTCAAATGTACTTCTGCTTCACCACTACCATAAAGCAAAAGAAGCAAATTAATATTATTCAGGCAGTTCAACAGAAGTGGGCTTGGCTCACCCAACAGATCTTCTTATCCATCTGCTTTGATGTGCCAGTTATTTGTCTATCTTTGGTATGTGTCTACCCCTCATACATATGTTGGCTCTTTCCTGACAGCCTCACAGTCTTTAATACAGTTACCCCAAAAGTTGCCTGAACAGCCTCAGGAGTCAGTCCCTCACAACTTGAGAGTTGGCTCATCTCAGTAAGTTAAGCTGGCCAGATGTGGACTTGGTTGGACATCCACTTAAATCAAGACATTGCCTCAGAAAGTTTAAAATCTGTTCAAACAAGATTTTAAAAAACAGGAATAAATGTTGTGCTTGAAAAGTTAAATCCTACCAGAATCCATGTAGCCAGCTGTGCACAGGAGCTTTTCCTGACTCACAGAGGTCACCAGCCACAGCTCTGAAGCACAAAATATTAAATTATCTGATTTTAAAGATACTTAAGAGCTAACCAGGGAGTAGGAGCCTTTGACTTCACTGAAAGGCAACTACTCAAATATTTAAAAAATATCTGGCTTCTTGTCTTCAAAAAAAGCTTCAAGCGTTAAGAGCAGTGTAGTTAACACCGACACTCTGCACTCTCTCATTTGATGTTCTTCTTCCTAAAATTATACAGAAAGGCCTTGGATTACTTTCCAGTTAAATATTGAAAGAGAAATGAAAATGTGGGTTTCCTGATCAAGCACATGGTCAAGTTTTGAGTGAAGCTTATTAGACCTGATCTGCCAGCAGGAACACTAAAAGCAAAGATGAGCAGATGTGACATTCAGGGCTCCAGCCACATGCACACGAAGGATGAGAAGAGAAGCACAAGTGAAATACAGAAAAGCTGAACTCCTTAATCATTCAATCCTATTTTCATAGTGTGCATTACATTCAAAAAACATAATTCAAAATTAATGGAAATAATTTCATCAGAACATTTTATCTACACAACAGGTATGGATGTATGGGCACACCAAAAATTGCTCTCGCTGATGCAAAATTATAAAAGTGGAAAATCAAAGAAAGCTGAAAAGTCAAAACAACTTCTAAAATATTTGCTTTTTCCACCAGTTAACTTTTATAATCCAACTATTTCTGTCCTTTGTTCAGATACAGTTTTTTCCATGTGACATGCCACTTGGGTAAATGACAACAATCAACTGAATGCCCTAGTTTACCTACTTCATATGTGAAAACAAAACCCTAAACTTACTTATTGGATGCACTACTATCATATTTTCTTAACAAAGATGTGGTCACCAAAGAAACAGAAACATTTTAAGGAGCTGAAACATCTCTAATAAAAAAAATTGACATCTATTCAGCCCAGTCATTTGCCCAATCATTGACACATTTTAACAATAGGGTTAAGAATATGCTAGTTTCATTATTTTATTAAAAACAAGGAAAATCTAACAATTAATTTTAAGACCACATCTGATTTTAGGAAAAAGGAATCTTTTAGAAACATAATGGTAAAGGAGACTATATTAAAATAAATCTTTCAAGAGCTGCAGCTAAATCAAGACATAATTGACTAAATTATTCAGAGCAATTTGTCAAGTATACTTCATGCAAGACACAGGTCATAAAAGACTTATAAAAGTCCCACAGACTTCTGTATCTCAATACAGTATGGCTGAAATCCTTACAAATATACAGTGCACAGAGGGGGTTTTATGTGAATATTTCCAAATACTGACTTCTACCTGGGGAAAAGAAAACACGCAGTATTTAGAGTTCCAAAAATACCTTATCTCCTGGTCTTAATCTAAAAATGCTAGTGAGGTATTTAACACCAAGTTTGTGAGAAAAAAACCTACCTGATGGTTTAGGTTCTTCTGAAATACCTCCTTCATGGCTGCATGCTCTCTCTGAATTACATATTAACAGGTTCAGGAGTCAAGGCAAGAATTCTACTGACATCAACTTTTAAGACTGTTATTGGGAAGAGGTAATGAGGACAGACCAGGACTTTGAAACACACTTTTAAACCTCAGCAAAGAGCAGGACAGAACCGGCTGCAATCCTGCTCAGGAAAGTTTTTGTCAGTATTTATTTTGACAACCAGCAATTTAGAAAAACTCTCTCCACAAAATACCAGCTGGACACCTCGATCCAGCCAGTGCTGATTAGTTTACTGCAGACATCACTGCTGGAACTATCGACTTTTAATTTTCAGCTTATGTACCTGCAGCAACAACAGCAGTGGGGATAAGCCAGAGGCCACAGTGTGACAAACCTCCAGAGAATGCGCTGGGAATATTCCATCTCCTAATGTTTCCTAATGAGGAATGGATGCCTTTCTGAGAAATCTGCTTTAGGTAAACTGAAGCCATCAGCTTCAGCAGAGAGGTCATTGGATGAATGGTGAAAATGAGTGACATATTCTGGTGGCATGATCTATATTAATCTTAAATCTACATTAACCATATCAAGCGAATTATGTCACTAACATCATTAATTAATTATGAGTAATTAACAGAGTCCAGAAGAAACCAGCTACAGCTGCAAAGTCAAAACTCACTCTGCAGTAGAAGCTATGGAAAGCGGAATGAAGCACTTCTTCTCTTCCCAGTAGAAAGACAATCTTATTGTTCTTTCATCATAAGGATATGAACATTTTTATTTTCCAAAAAAATTGTTTGGACAGTGTGCCTGGCTAAGAGAGCCAGAGTGCTCATGCTCTTTGGTTCTAGTCAAAAGTAAAAAAAAGTTGTTTAAGATAAACCCAAGTAATAAAAATATTTATGCAGTATTGAGCAGATAATGTAAAATTACTATGATCAAGAAACTAAAGCAGATTTAGCAAAATAAATTCCTATATTCAAGATGATCAAGCTCTTCAGAGGTTTTCTTTCGGTCACCTATGATATCTAGGTGAGTTTTAAAGAACAGCATAAAATTATTCACACGTTTGCATAAATATTTATATATCCATACATTTAAAGACAGAAATAGATTTGATGCATTTGTTGTTCTCTTTCAAAAGTTAGCTACTTTTCATGCAGATTCTAAAGCACACTGATTCCAAAATAGCAGCATAATTCAAGTATGTCTGTGCCAATATTTTCTTCTTGATGAAAAGCAACACAGAACTTGATCAGCATCAGTCTCCTGAAATCCTAAGCAACTCTGAAATACACTTTATTACAGAAGGGTTCACAGGGCACCTCCGTGAGCCATAAAACACTCCCTCACACAGTATGTGTGGAGGTCATATTTTCCATATTCACTCTCCTCCACTGCATTCAACTAAGGTGATTTGGTACTATAATCCATCTATTTCTATAGGGAGTTAAATCTGGTGTAGAGCTAGTATCAATTCGCTTCAACAAGTCAATTGTTGAAGTCCAAGACAGCCAGGCTAAACTCCTTCTGTGTTCAGTGGGGAGCACCGTAGGCAGGGGCCAAACCACACTGTCCTCCTACAGGCACCTAAGGCAGGTTATGAGTGCTGTTCTCCAGAGGTGCCTACTTTTCTCCATGGGCTATAAAGGGAGCCTGGGATAAAATGGAATGTTCAGAGTTAAAAGTAATTAAAAAAACAAACAAACAACCCTGCACTGCAAATAGCCACTCCAAAATTTTACTCACAGTTCTAAGCACTCTTCCCTTCTCTAGCAGGCAGCTTAGTAACCTGTCAGACCATTTAAAGCCCATCCTTCAACTCTGCAATACTACAGAGGAAAACAAGCTGGAAAAGGCTTTAGCCTAATTTAATATTTATTACTATTTTAAACTGGGTGTCTCAAAGGAAGTAAAGAACTTTAGAACAACTTGACTGATTTGGAAAGAAACGAGCCTAGAACAAAAGGTATGTTTCGTGGATTTTAAGGGGGATGCAGAAACACAGAAATAAGATGGCAAAGAAAGTAACAGAGACAGTAGCTCGCTGAGGGCTATGTCCTGAATGGACAGGTGTAATTTCCATTACAGAAGAAAAAAGAAAAAGTCGTAAAATGAAAAGCAATGATCTCAGAGTAGGCATATCAGATACAAACTGTCAAGAAGCAATCTTGGGCAATGCATCAGCAGCACAGCTGGATGAACTCAGAGAAGCCTCTTCTTTACAGACCTCAGGAAGAATATTTCCTTAATAGATCCAGAACAACATACTCAACTCTGAAAGAGCAGTCTTCAAAAGCTTCAACACGAGTAGGTGGCACACAACTAAAGAGAACAACTCAGAAAAGACTGCCCCTTGGAAATGCTGCATGGAAGTGGAAAGTAGGAGGTTTGGATCTTGGAGCAGATCTTCAGGAAATTGAGCATGGACTTGAAAAACTTAGAAGTCTGTGGAGGTCACCGAGCAGGGGGTGAGAATTCTGAAGTACAATGGTGCAGGAAAGAGAGGAATCAGGTGACACAGGGGTTGCACAATGTGAAATCACTGACTGGCAGAAACTAGGGTAATAAATTCTCCTCCTCTGGAAAACAAAGTTTCATGACACCTCAATGATCTGTATTGCTGCTCATCACCTGAACAATCAGCAACAGTAAAATCCCTAAGGGACAACAGGCAAATCTCATCCACCGAATACTGCATTTTCTAACCTTTGCATACATTCAGGTTTTCCATAAAACGGCATTGCCAAATGCACAAAGAAACATACTGATGAATTCTTAATTGTTTGACATGGGCAATTTATTTTTCAAAAAGTAACAGAAAAGCCACAAAAACATTTGAGATATAAGGCTGCATTATACAGGCATATCTTTAATGCCTTTTCTGGGTATCATTAAAAACTTCAATCCTCTGTCTCGCATGATATGAAGCCATTTCAGGTCATAAAGATTTGAACTCAGACACTCAGAACTGCATTAGGACTTGCAATTTGTTTTGCTGAACTATGCTTTCTCTGTAACTTAGGGTTTGTTTAATGTGAATATAATTGCCATACATTTTGAACATATAAAGTAACTGTAGGTAAACAAATTGTGAATAAGGAAAAGAAACTCCGAGGAGTTGGTTTTTTATTATTTTCAAAAATTAAGTGGGATTAGATGAAACTACAGAGGCCTGTCTGCAGTGCAAAAATTAGCAAGTTTCTGAGGAAAGTTCTTGACAGTAAATGATTTAACCTGGAAACCAACTACATTCAAGCTATATTTTTACAGTGACATCAGTTGAGGCCCATATGCTACTTTCTGCTCATACCTAAAAATAACTTAACCATTCAACTAGAAGCTAGATCTCCACATTTTAACCAACAGGTAAAATAACCTCCCTACTGCTCTGTGGAGTTGGATTAATATTTGTGCTTATACCCATTTACTACTGCTTAATGAAGCCATGTGAAATGGAACAATAGCAGCACACTTCTCATACTACAGCATCTTACAGCCAAAGCATTAAAACTTTCTTCAAGGTAGTACAAGTTTGTATCTTCCGAGCCAGAGGGAGAAGGAACTGAACCCAAGTGCTACACCCAGAATGAAAACATTAACAAGTGGAATACTGAAAAAAAAATCACTGTCTGGAGGCCAGTATTTTACCACCTATGTTTGGTAAGAAAGTGAAGATTGCACGGGGTACCCGAAGAGAGGGTTCAAGTCTGCAGCCCATGTGAAGCAAGACATGTTCCCACACTGAAAAACTAGGCGGACCATAAACCACAAATTCCTCTCTCTTCAGCACATCCCACTCCCTAAGCCAGCTAAGAGTCCCTGACTGGGAGCACACAGCCCTCTCATGTCAAGAGTACCTCACCTGACCTCAAGGCATCAAAACTGAGCACTGCAATATGGAGTTGCAATGCTTCCCCAATGGGAAGTTGAGTCCTTAAAAGACCTGCCATGATAAAAGTGGAAGCTGTATTAGGAAACACATTCCCCTACTAATGGCTTAACTATTCAAACATATTTGGTCTCCTCTTTTCAGAGACACTGACCAAAATAGCTATAACCAGTACCTGCTGGTTCCCTCCTGTTGCGGCAGCTGCAAAAATAAAACACTAGAAATACCAGTCTTTCAGGGTAAGATCATTCATTTGCATTCCTGGCACATCTCACTTGCACGGTCCACAAAATGCCTTCATTAACAGATAACAAAACAGCAGAAGGAAGCTTTCTTCAAATGTTCCACTCCTTCCTGAGCACAGGGGGAGTCCTCCAAACATTTCACTGCTTTATCAAAGAAAAGGCCCACCCTCTATCAGGAGAGACATATTCTCCTGCATTTTGTTGCTAGGCAGTCCTCTGCATTTAACTGCAATTATTTATTTATATGAACTTCCTTCTCCATCCTCCCTACCAAGCTGCTTGTGGTGTTGAATAAACAACTGTACAATAAAAAAACCCAAAAACATAAACGCAGGACAAAATATTTAAGAGCAAAATTAACAGTTGTCACCAGAACTGAGATGGTAAACAGAAACCAAAATAACCGAACTCCAGGAGGCCAAGGAGAAACACAGCAATTTTTTAAAAGAGAAGTCAGGCTCCTAAAATAGACAGACAGCAATGAGATAAACCAACTAAGCGGTGAGACCCCATATCTGAGACTGTCCAAAACAAACACTTCAAGACTCACATTTAGATGAGGAGCTGTGAGCACTCAGAGGGCCATGACCTTCTTTTTCTTCAAGGTTCTTGAACACTTACTATATATATAACAACTATTCATGATTTAAAACAAATCCATTCTGGCAGATTTTGACAGGATTGATTGTGACATGTCTGAGAAAAATGCATTACTTTAAACAGTCTGAGGAAATGAACCTAGCAGATTCACTGTATCATGCTATAAAATTTCATCTACTTTACGAAAGACATGCATGGAGGGTTAAAAAAACCCCCAAACATTTCTTTGAGCTTGCTTAGGAAACGACAAAATCTCAAGAATATCTGCTGTGCTCTCCAGATCAACAGAGCACTCAGTGTTTAGCAACAGGAACGTCTCTGTCCTCTGTTTAATTTTCTTTCTTTCACTCTTGTTTCAACTTTTGTCCAACTTCGTCCTGTTCTTTAACCTATTTCTTAATCAGCTAAGACTAAATGCCACTTGAAATCAGATCAAGGTTCCAAAGTTTTTGTTTTCATTTGTTTACAATAACAGAGAATGATTTTTCTCAACTTTACTGTCTTCTCAAGAATTCCTTGTCTGTCAACTTGCTTGTTTAATCTGATCTTTCATTATTATTATTAACAATAACATTACTAATTATGGCATCAAATACAATTAATTATCTATCAATTTCACATCTTCAAGTTCTTGATCACATCTGATGTCTGCTATACACACTGGAGAGTCAAATCAGCAATGAGTGCCTTTCACAATTATAACATTTGGTATGAAAGGCTGTTGATGCTATCAGGTTAGACCAGCTTGCAGGTACTTCTGGGAAATCTTGTATAGTAGAGGTTTCCTTTCCAAATGTAGTAAGTACTGTTATCACTTATCCTAAAAAGACAAGTTATCCTGTCTGAGAAAAAAGTCCTCCTTATCACTTGTCAAATCCCACAACTAACAACACAACATATCAAATTTCTTTATGTGGAATGTTTTTGGTTCCAGAAAATTTAGATTTTTGTTAATGTATTCTTGGTGACATCTGAAATTGGCAGATACCTTACTGCTGTCAGTAATAAATCTATTAATCTTGCTTAAGACTTACATGGCAGGTACTTTGAGTATGTTTCTGATTTAGCTATCTTCCAAAATTCCTGGATCTTTTTTCAAGACCTGAGCATATGATATTCCAACAGAGCCTTTTGTTGAATTAATGGTTAATAAAAATGTTCCTTAGGGTTTTAAAATACTTGTTATGACAGCATTTTGCCTTCTTGTAGCAACAACTGGTGATTACTTGAACAGTCTGCATAAGTGCCAGCACACGCTATATAAAATATACCTGTTCGATATACATGTAACAGGTTTAAACATTTCCTTCAGTGAAAGTGATCAAAAAAGTGTTGGTCATGCAGGAAAAAACAGCATCAATATAAATTTAATAGGAAAAAAAGAAGCTAAATGAAGAACTATTAAGATTTCCCTTTATCGGAACATGTTTTCTCACCAAGCTTTGTACACGCCCCACGAAGCAGAACCAAACCTCTCTGTAATACGCTCTCACTCAGCACCTGCCCGCAGAGACGACGCGCTGCTGCCAGGACGGCACTTGGCCGTGGCAGCAACACAGGGCACACTCCCCTGCCAGAAACTCTTCACACAACTTTACTCCTGCACAAAGCACTGAGAGTGCAGCACACCCGAAGAACGCACTTTGCCTTTGTGGTGGATCTGCCCACGAGTTGCACCAGTGGAACACATTCAGAATATGTGTATGCTGTGACTGTGGTTTGCATTTTCCAAGGCATTTGGCCCCTCAGGTTACTTTTAAAAACAATGACCCTGACACTGACAAAAGTTTCCAGATACTCCAAATACCTGCTTAGGTTTGCTTTTACCTGCTTTTTGGTTTACTGCCTTTCTCACTAGCCTTGAGTCAATCTCACACTGCACATACAAAGCAAGGACTCTCTATTGTCTGTAAGAGAACACATGTAAACTGGTAATCCTTACCTGCCAAGGGGTCTAAGGCATCTAAAGGATTAGCTTCAAGACTGACTCCTTGCTCTAAAATCACAAGAACCTTGTCTAATGTAGCATAATCTGAACCCCTCTCCACACAAACAAACCCACCCAAACTCATGCCAGTGCCAAACTATGGAACGTTTAACTCCCTTCTGAGCCTTCTCCAGCTGTTAGTGTATAGGATCCAGTCTTACTGGTAAGGCCAAACCAAGGGACTGAGAAACCTTATTCAGGCCATAGAAAAGCAGTTTTAAATCCCTGGTTAGTTTGAGAGGGTCCGAAGACCCTTATCTGTAAAGGAATGCCAACTGTGAGGCAGCTCAGTCCTCGGAAGCTGGCCTGTTCCCAACTCACTCCAGCAGAGCTGCTCCATTTTACATGGAATGCTTGAACACACTCACCGGACAGTCTGTACCTTATGAGCTCAGGTCAGTCCCCTAAAAATGGACCAATCTGAGTTACAAACTCATCATTCTGTAACTATTCAGAAGAAGACTGAAATATTCATTTGAGTAAAACTGGTACCTGTTCTTGCTCTTGCCCCTTGACAATCCAAGTGTTCCCACTGTTCCTCCTATTATCTTAATAGATTGATGCTTTCTAGTGAGAGTTTCTTTCTGCTTTGTTTATCATCTAATGTCTTTTCATACAAGTTGGATGCAGCTCCATAGAAATTATTAGAGTAGTTCTGAAATACAGTCCAGGCTTTTTCCTGTTTGTACTTCTATGCCTTAATCTTTTCAAGCCTAAACCAAATATTCTCAGATCATTTTCATAAAGTACCTATAATTTTTAGCACTGTAGAAACAGTTGCATGCTACCAGACCTTTGAGAAGATGAAAAATTCATCATTATATGTGTCCTTGTTCATACCTTCAATAAAATATTTTTAAACACTTTCATTGTTATTATTAGTAACAGCCATTTGTAATGTGATTCTTTCTCATTGATCGGGACCCTGCTGCGCACAGCACAGCTAAGCCAAACATCCCTGTACCAAAGAGTTCATAATTTAAATATGAGATGAAAAACCACACATCAATACAGAGGAAGCAAAAGGAAAGAATAAAAGATTTATCTTATACAATTACGTAAGTGGTGTTTTAGGAAAGGAGAAGAAAGCTTGCAAGGAGTAGTCAGAAATAACCGTATGCAAGCAAGGAACAAGCACTGAATGTACAATCTGTGGTTTTACAGATATCTTCTATAACATGTAGTCGTGATAATAAGAGTGCTGACTGTATCAAAGTACAAGATGTCATTTGTGTCTTGTTTTCATTTCTATACTGTTTGATTGCCCAATTTTGGATTAATTTTCCTGCTGCTACATTAGACTTTCTGCTGTGTTTCAGTAAGAACTCTCGAAGTTCTCTATTCTGTTTTCACTCTATCAGCCTTTCCCTTTTCTCCTTACATTGCTTTTACTGACTAAACAATATACAGTAAGGCTTTAGCACCCTAGCTTATTTAAAATATTTTATAATTATCAAATAATAATGAAAATTGCAGATGATTTAAATAATTTAAGTTTTATAAATTGTAGACTGTAAAAGAACTGTATAAAATGTTATTTTCTTCCACTTAAAATTTCTCTGTTTGATGAAAGAAAGTCTCTTTTCATTCTCTTCTTTTCTATGTTTTTTGTCCATATGTATTACTTAGGAATTGCTTTAAATTATTTTTAGGTCTGAAATCCTTCTATCCATTTCCAATAAAAGTTTTGATTGAATTTCTCTTTGTTTCTTTTTTTTTCTCTCCCCCAAGAATGTCCAGAACTTACTGAGCTGCATCATGCCACTACAAGAAATCTATTTTGGATTCAGATTTCAAAGAGAGATCAGCAGATGAATATTGGTCATGAAGGACAAGATATTTCTTAATAGCTTCCTCAAAACTTGCATCTATTTGCAGATCTGTGCTTAGTCCCACAAAGGCAGAGAATCTAGAAATCAAAGTTTGTATAAAACACTGTCTGCTGAAAATAGTGGGTTTTTTATGTGGCCCTAATACACAATTACATCCAAGAAATCAGAAGGTTTATATCACATAGGAAAAAGCTGCTTTTTATAAAGACTAATTGCTTGCTGTAATCAACATTTTCTGTCGCATCCACAGTATTATTGTTACTTCTAAGAACAGGAACCTCATCTCTCCCTACTTGATGTGATGCAGATTTAGACCCAAGCACTAGTCCGTCAAGTCTCAGTTTCAGGAATAAATCTGGCTAGTTTCATAGCAAATTTTTTACCTGCTGGCCCCTACCTCTTCCTTTTTTTAACCCTGGCAAACTAAAACTTTGAGTATTTCTGTCAGATGACTCTACTATCATTAGTAACAGAAGAAATACAGAGTATCTTGTACACTACTACTTGTTGATGTGTTTTGATAATTTTATATTGCAACTTACATGTCATATTTTAAACTTGTCTTTGCTCTCATAAGTATTTATATTACTTTTCCTAGTTTCTATGAGTAAAAGGCTAATTTCTTATTTACATCAGGCAATAAGTGGCCTTGGGTTAACAGCATTGATTTAAATCCCACTGATCTCTTATCCCAGAGTTTAGAAATGAGAAGAAGTGCTACACAGTAATGAAAACTTTGCACTATCACTATTATAATTCTGTAAGATTTTTCCAGTGTAAAGATTTCACTAGTTATCATATAACTTTCCCTGTAAATTGAAAACTGCTTAACTTCTAGCAGCTGTTATTAGAAGCCATAAAGATATCACTATCTGCATCTTCTAGGTACTCAGCATGCAGAATGACTGAATAAGGGCAGCCTCATCTCCTCTCTTAAGGATCACTTCCAAAAACATCAACTCTTTCTCCATTGTAACGTATTGATTCCTAATCATTAACCATTAATCACCCTTCATGGTGCAACACTTTAAGTTGATGGTTAGGAAATACCTAATGCATTCTTACATAAAAGAAGAGAGACCAAGAAAGTAAAACAAATGAGAAAAAAAAAAAAGGCATATTTCATCTCCTGTATTATTCACAGTGAACAGGATTTGAGATGGAGAGTCTGTCTTTTCCTTTTCCTCTGTGTTGATGCAGAGTTCTCTGTCAAGTGACATGGAAACTGATAGGTCAGGTATCATGTTTTATCACTCAGCTGTACATTTTATACTGCTCTATGTCTTACCTTTAATATGTCAACTTCATATTCCAAGGCATGGTGAGTTATGATACTGCCAGCATGCCTCTGACAGCACTGGTTTACAACTGCACTAAATTTCATATCACAAACAGCACATCAGGATTTCCCATCAGAATCAGCTTATCTAAGTCAAGTCTTCCTTAGGCTTGAACTGCTTCTGCTTTCATTTTGCTTCAGATTCTTATTGGTGCAGATCACAACAACAACAGCGGAGTTTAAAAGTTCAGGAAGACTTAAAAACAAGCTACAGACCTTTCACCTGACTATAGCTGTTGCTCTGTGGGTCTCAGGTATGAAAGCAGGAATAAACAATGGTGGAAAAATATGAACATGTCCCTAGCTTTCACTGAAAGGCAATGGGTAAGTGAGAAAGAATGACCAAAATTTATCTCCCATCAACATGCTAACATCTCAGGTGCTAACCTAATGAGTGAGGGTAAATCACTGATGAAAGGACTATACTCTACTGGCAATATGTACATGGCGACTACAGCTTTTAATATTTTCCTTTTTGGCACAGTTCAATCCTGGCTCATCTATACTAGCAAAACTTCTTGTCTCTTTAGTTTTACGGTTTAATAAAAATGGGGTATATCCTTTTCCAATATCTTACCTGTAAAAGTTCCATCACAGTTATATTTTGAACTAATACATATGAGAGCCTTTTTTCATGTATTCATTTTTTTCATAAGCAATTACATCACGACAGTAAAATTCAAATGTATTCTAAAGCATCATGCCTATCAACTCAGTTCACTTGCCAAGTGACCAGTGTGGTCATCAAAACATGTTTGGCTAAGAATATTAGGACAATTCTTTCTAGCTTATTTGCTATTGAGATCCAACAAGAGTTACATAAAATAAAGTACATAATCATTCAGTAAGACCCTTTTCCCTGTTTTTTTTTACTGTAATTCAGCAGAAGCAGTGAGGTCAAATAAGGACTTTCACTGATTAGTTTTTTTTTTTTCAGTCAGGTGTTCTTCAGCAAGTCTTTGATTTGGAAGTGGCAATGCTGTGGTCTCCTGCTCAAGTGCCTAATGGTTTAGCTTTAGAGAGAAGAGCAATGAGGATGAATTATTATAGCATGGTTTCAGGTAAGGAACATACCATGAGTATTTCCAGCACTATTTTCCTCCATATGAATGCTCCCACATTCTACCCTTTGATAACTTTTGTGTTTCAAAGCATGATCAGAAAAGAGATCCCACAATTTTATTTTTCAAATGGAGCAGATTTTTAACTTGTGCATGTGTTATTGCTCACGCTGTATCCAACGAATTTTAAAACCTCTTGCTAAATATTGTGCACTGTTTTTCAGGACTGTGATCAGGTTTTATAATACTATTTTGAAAAGAATATACTAATGTAGAGTTTCATCTATATATAAGTAAGCTTATTCATGCAAGTTTTTTCAGTGGAATCATGAATAAATAGGAAAGACTACAAGATTTTGCCCCACTCCCCTCATTACAAGATTAAATTCACTGAATGAAGAACTGGCAAGACTGTACCACATAAGTCCCTGCAAGCCAGCAGTGCAGGATAGTAATTTAAAATAAAAAGGTCAAAACAAAAACCCAGTGTGGCAGTTGGTTCAGGTCACTGGCTGCTGTCCTTTTCTCTCCAGCTCTCAAGCCCTGCACGCTTACGTGTACTTGGCTATTCAGTGAACTTAGACTCTGACAAATGTTTCCTTCAAACTCAGTTCTCAAAAAACCTTTCAGAGTAGCAAAAATAACACGGGCCTCCTACAATACTGTACTGTACCTTTGTGGAAGGGGAAAATCGAGTTT
This sequence comes from Pseudotriccus pelzelni, assembly GCA_035584735.1. Taxonomy (NCBI): domain Eukaryota; kingdom Metazoa; phylum Chordata; class Aves; order Passeriformes; family Tyrannidae; genus Pseudotriccus; species Pseudotriccus pelzelni. Next base: position 15,695,478 of record JAWMRA010000078.1, read on the forward strand.
TGTTATGGTACCGCAATTAATGTCACAAGGATGAGCAAGGGAGTCTGAGATGTGAAAGTAAGATCAGTACCGGTACGTTCACTGACATATCTTCAGCCTGTCATTTCTAAATCCCACTATATGTTCCAGCAACATCACGTATTTTATCACTATTCAAAACACCTACAACCATGTGACTTTACTGTGTGCCTGTGCACTGCGCAGTTGGGTAGTCTCTATCCTTGCAGGTTTTTAAGACCTACTGCATAAAGCCCTTAGTAACCTTGTGTCCTGGTTCTGGCCAGGACAGGGTTAATTTTTTGCAGTAGCCAGGAGGGGGTATGGGCCAGGAGGGGGAAAGAGAGAGTCTTCTGGGGAGAAGGGGTTCCTTCTGGTGGAGAAAATGTGGCAGGGGGAGCTGTCCAGTATTGTTTATTGTCATGGGGCCCTCGTGAGCATTTTTGCACATGAATCACTCTCTCTCTTTTGTACACTTTCATTCTTAATATTGTTGCTGTTAATGTTCATTTTCCTATCTCATTGCTGTTTCCAGTAAATTGTTCTTACCTCAACCCATGATTTTTGCCCTTTGTGCCTTCAGTTGGAGAGGGGGAGGGCAAGCAGCATGTGGGGTTTTCATGGGAGTACTAAATCAGAGAATACCATTCATAATACCATTCATAAACCATGACACCTTGTCTTGTAGCAAGTCTTACAACCATGACTAACTGTCCTTTGAGCAGCAAGTTGGACACGAGGCCTCCTGAGGTCCCTTCCAGCTTAAGCTATCCTGGGAACACAGCATACAGACATACACAAACACAGAGAATATAAACAAATACTCCTCACCACATTCCACCTGCATGATCTCTTAGAAATTATGATGTCATAGCTCTGCTAAGTTTCCAATACCCTACACAGTGGTCATATACACAGAGATATCAATATCTGATCAAGATCAGGAGACATATAGCTCTTGGTAATCAACGTGGATCATCATATATACAACAGCTTCTAGCTGATAGTAGCTACTAGAATTTTTTAGGACAGCTGTGTAGATTAGTGGCAACGGAACTGCAAAGAACTATCACACTGTATATCTTGTTTTTCTGCTATTTCAAATATATTTACTCGAAAAGCAGAAAATATTTAGTGCTTCGTCCCTATTAATAAAAACAGTCATAAACATTTTTCCTAGCAGTTCAGGGCAAGGACAGAAGTGTTTCCAATATCTATGAGGCTTCTATACTTTGAAGCATGAGCTTGTAATGAGGAGGCTACACCAGCTTACTTCTGACTTTTGCATTCAAAGAAAGCTGGCTCTCAAAAAAAACTCTATTGGTTTACTCATTGCTTGTTAACTTCAAAAAGTATGTTCATCTCACAAGGACATTGACCAAGGCAGACAAATTATTGCATCATCTTCTGCCTGATTCCCTCGCTTCTCTGCTAAGCAAGACAACACACATGTAAAATCCTGGCAACATAGTATTTAAAATCTGCCTTTTCTGTTGTCTAGACATCTAATCCACTATGATCCAAATAAAACTGAAAGACCCTTTTCTAGAGTACTAGGGAAATCTGCAGTGATTATCTCAGAGCAGGTATTTATACTGTGTCCTTGGACTTCAGTGACACGAACACCAAAGAAAGACACGTTCTTTACCCAAAACAAGAACAGTAAAATGACAAGTGTTAATCCTAAAAGATTTAAACACTATTTTGTGAGTACAGAAGATGTAATTATAATCTGAAAAAGAATCAGCCTAAAACATCTGGAGTATCAGAGCAGGCTTGCAGTGCTAAATGTGCTGGAAAAAGCCAATCTTTCTATACAAAATCTAAGAAAAAAGAAATATAAGCAAAATCGATTAGAAACACTAGAGTTCATTTGGAGGAGGTCCACTGATAGTTGGAAGGATTAAGTAAAAAGATATTAGAGTTGTTACTGTGAGACTACAGAAAATACAAAAAATGAGAGCTGCCCAGCAACTTCTGGGTAAAATCTATGCATTTGTAATAGACAAAGCTCATCTGCCTGCTTATAATTCAGGAAAGATCAGAGTGTTGTTACCAGTATAGCATAATTTGAATAATAAATTTAGGTGGAGACCATCATTTGCACTTCCCATTTGGTTAGAAGGGCATTGTAACAGCTGTTTTTCTCACCAAAAGCAGCTGACTGGTGATATTATTTTTCAATTAATGATGTTACACTATGAATAGATTACTGCATGTAGACATGAAAACAACCACAATTAGCAAAAGAAATTCAGCAATGTAACAAAGTAGGTTTTGGTTTCCATTTAATTGGAGGGTAGGAGAAGTCAGAAATGCAATAAACCCCTTTTGGACACAGTGAAATTTGTATGCTGGAAGCTCTCAAAACAATCCAAGACAGATTTTGTGAGCAGATCTAGAAAAAGCAAGAATTAGGAAATTGTAGAAGAACAGAGAATAAAGATGCAAAGACCTGGAGCAGTGTTGAGAAAATCTAAGGGGATTTTGGTTTTTAAATAATTTAATTTTGCACTGAATCCTTAAATGAATAGTGATTTCAGTTATTTAGAAGTGAAATGCTGTCACTTTATGTCTTTACATTGTTACATAAACTAAGCCAAGCTGTGTAGCTCTGCACTTGGTTGTGTGTGAAAGTAAAGCTTTTTGGTTTTACATTCCAAATCACAATAGAAGAGAGGATACAAAAAGGAAAACAGCCTTATGTTAAAAGACAGCACCCTACTGTAGTGATGCTGACAAACTCCATTCCATATGTTAACTTGCATTTCATACTATCTGTGAAAAACAGATTTGGGTGTATAAGAGGCGAGATCTGTATTAACTAGCCTTAAAGCTCTAATGTACTCCTCTTTCATAAAACGAGGACCAAATCAAATAGTTGAAACAACAACCTCTGAGCACATGTTACTAAGTTTTAACTGTATCAGTAAATCACAGAATACTCCCAATTCTCCTCAGAAGCAAACAAGACCACCAAATAACAGGAGGGACTAAACAAGCAATAGATATGGCCCAGGAAAAACAAGACCTGCTTTGCAGGTACGTGACTTAGGACTAGCATATAAAATGCTAATATATGCTCTATGCCTTGCTATAAATGCGTGTGGGAATGTCAGCTGGTGCAAATGAGACTCTCCATTTAGACCTTGGGCTTCCTTTCTCAGGCCATTCTGCTGTTTTGTGCTCCTTTTCAAGACAATAAGCAGGTGAGTACACTTAGATACTATCTGTGAACGGTGAAATATGAAGGGTTCGCATTACAAGGACTCTCCCCATAATCCACAACTTGCAGCTTCTCTTTCTTAAAAATTAAATAATAGACCTCTCTGACTACACTTTATATCCTTCATACACACATTGTTTCACTGCCTTGTCCTGGATCAGTGAATCGAGCTGATCTTTCTGTATCGGTCTCAATCTTCTTCAATTTTAGAAAACCATATTCTTGTGGTTGGTGAAATCAGGACTAATTTATCCATCTGAACATTAATATGACTTCCCACTACCAAATTCGCTACATCCCTCCCCTAAAACCCTCAAAACAGAAACAATAAAATTTCTCTCTATTTTAGTTTCAACCCCTAGGAGTAAAGGCCTGATTCGTAATTACCTGTGTAAAAAAGAAAGAGTACCCCAGCAAAGAGTGTGGGAACATAAAACTGCCAGAAGAGAGAAACCAGGTTGTACACTTTGTCTGTTAGTTTCTAACAGAATGTGTTCACAGTGGACAGTTTTATATAGTATGAGAATGAGAAGTGTAGAGAAAGACAAGCTCTGGTCAAGTATCTACACACCAACTGGAACACAGGCTAACCGGGAATTTTCTGTAAAATTTCTTTTCCTCAGAATGCATCAAGCTGTCATTTTGCACTTGCTGTACATTTAACACCCTTATTGTCAGTGAAAAAAAAGGGGAAGTGTTTAAACGTCAGTGAAAAGTTGGGGAGTGTTTGGGTTATCAAACCCCTTCCTCCCAGGACCGCTTCCTGCCTCTGCGTTTAAAGGTTGTGGATGACACCAGCTCTTGCATCCAACAGCATTGCCCTTCAAATCAACTGCTGAGAGAAGTCTTTTTCACCAACAGTATCTCAGCATCCCTGATGCTGAGCACCTGAAGGCTGAAGACAGACAACCACCAAAAGACATTTGTCCTTTGTGAAATGGAATGCTTCATGTTACGAATGTCTGTAAATGCTTCCTTCACACCACCAGCTGAAGAAATCATGCATGGGCTTTCTGTTCTGTTCACCACAAGGAAATATGAAAGGCACTCAGAAAACCCTGGGGAGATGTATTGTAGGTTGTAAAAAACATTTGTATAATATGGAAAAAACCCCAACTTTTGCCTCCCTGGCATCTGCAAAGTGAAAGATGAAAAAACACATAAAACTATCCTAGAAATGCACACACTTTTTCTTTAGAACTTGGATGGCCCACACGATTCAAAAAATAATGTACAAAAATTTCATCAGGATTTGTGTTTCTTACAATATTCTTCACACATTCTACTACAGTTTACTTGCTACTTTTTCTGCAACTAGTGAAGACTTTTGTTATCCAGCTCATCTCTCAGTACCTACATGTCGGTCTGTAAAAGCACAAAAGATTCTGACTACAGAGGAAAAGAAAGCACAAATATATTTTAAAATAGCCCACGACTCCACCTTTGTTTCTGTTTCCTGACCTGCATGCTATCAATTTCTTTCAATTTACCCTTTGGTGTCTTGCTTTATCTAGCCATTGTGTTGGGCTTATGTAACAATTAACAAACTCGGTTTTCCTGGGATTTTTGAAAAGAGAATAGCTTCACATTTCTTTAAGTTTTGTAACGTATTTCTCATTTGACTGTGATATTACTTTTTTTTCCACTTACAGCATAGAGATAATACCACCTAATTTTCCCAAATACACAGTGTTGCAGATGTCATACAGCCTTAGAAACACCAAAATATATGCCACTAAGACACTGAAATAATGACTTTCCTTTGTACCACATTCCAGAGAAATACTTGGTATAATCAGTATTTCTGTTACACACCTTGCTGATTTTTCCCATAGCAGAGATTAGAGAGTTGTCATCTCTAAAAAAAAAACATACCTTAGCCCAGAACACCTACAAAATTCCAAGTCAAAATAACCGGCAAGTTCACTAAATTAAAAATAGAGAATTATTACAAATATAGCAAAATGTTTGAGTGCTCTTAAGAATATTTACAGAACACAGCACATTTTACAGTCAGATTAAACTAATAATTAGTTTTGACACTTTTATTTTCACTAAAGTCATTCATGCAATGTTTTAAAATGTTGGCAAGGACATGTTTTTAAAGTTATAGTTTGACTTACTGGGAAGTATAGAAGAAGTGATCCAAAAAGAATGGTTTCCAAAAGCACCAGCCCTGAAGCCCTGATACTCTAGAAGACAAAAACCAACACAAAATATTAGAAAATTCTCTCTGTGTGACATTTCAATGCTTTGCAGAAGGCACCTTCACTTTTGTCAGTATAACACTTCCAGAGTAAAGCTTATTAAAGCAGAATATTAAGCTGTCTGTCATACTGGCATGCTACATACTCTTTAATTCACAAGCCCATTAAAATGGTTGTGTTTTACAGAATCCAATTTTAAAAAAACCCACTCTTTTCTATGTTAAACACTATTCAACACACAATACCTGGATACAATTTAAAACTGCTAAATTTGTTCTCAAGTGTCAAGAATTATGGATCACAGGAATTACAGATATGAATTTAACTGTGGAATTTGTTCTGCATTGTTTAAATTTCAAGAAGTGCTTTGAATATTTTTACTCATTTAATATTAATTACTTGGCTTCTATAATATATATGAATAATCTACCATTTTACTGAATACAGTGTGCTCTTAGATTGAAAGTGCCTTTATTTTTTCTGAAATTTTGTACAAGGATGTTGATTCAGATGTTACTTTGTCAGGACTGTAAAAATACCGTGCCATTTCCTTACTGATTCTAATTTAGTCTCTCCATCATGTTTTCTTACATCGTAAAATTAAACAAAAAAATCATTTCTTTTTCCTAACACAAAGTGTATTCCAACAAGTTTGATTATTTATGTAGAGTGCAACTGTGCCTTATCTTAGAGACAAAACCTCAGCACTGCTTCCCCTTTCTTTAACCATCTCCTTTCCCAGGGAGTTTCACACTTTGTGATGTCAAATTCCCAGCACAAAATTATAACAACTATAAAAAGCATCATAGAGCTGCATCCACAAGATTCCTTTTGTGGCCTTGATTCTGCCACAGGTGGAAGCTTCACTTGTTTTGATACAGTTTTTCTTCATAACATCTTTGTAAGATGACACATTTTTCCTTGGGAACCAATGCAGAGGGCTCTGCCCAACACTGTACAAGACACGGCAGAGGTCAGTGAACTCATCTCTCATGACTGAGTAATCAATACTCAAACCTCCTTTATCTATACAATGCATCTGTATGCCACAGAATATGCCATTTCATACAGGAAAGATGGAAATTATCTAAAATGTCTGGTCTTCATACAGCTTCTATGTGAACATCCTTTTCTAAACAAGTTTTCACATCCTGATCGGTCCTTCCTTATCGAGCTTTTTTCCGGACGGCATGATTGTTAGAGAACCTGCAGGGACAAAGACTTAAGCATTTACAGCTTTTCTTCCAAAACAAGTAATTAATCCATTATTTTCCTCTCACCTGTGTTCAGGTGGGGACCATTCTCTGTGAATTCTGTCTGTGCACTTCGCCTTTCTGCCTTAAAAGAAGTGTAACTTACAAAGCAACACTGAAATTCAAAATGAGCTTGAATCCAAGTTTTGACTGTGCTTTTATCTCAGAGTCTGATACCAGGAAAATGTAGGTTTTTAACCCAATGTTTAAAGATACCACAGGATTTCTCAATAAATGGAGGAGACAAAGGCATACAGAGCTTTAGGCAAACTCCATAAAAGAGTTTGGCAAAACAAACACCTGAAGAAAAGCACAAAGATCAGCGTTTACAAAGCCATTGT
>JAWMRA010000078.1:15702601-15777120 GCA_035584735.1 Pseudotriccus pelzelni
TTCTGCTGTGCCTTTTGCGACCGGACTTGTCTGTCCCGCATTGGCCTTTTTAGCCATCAGCGCGCTTGTAGCAAGCGAGGGTAGAGCCCTTCCCAAATCTTCGTTCGCGAAGCCTAGCCATGATGATGATGAAAGATACCACAGGATTTCTCAATAAATGGAGGTGACATTCTAGTACATACAGATGCTATCCACAGCGATGAAGAAAAGCACAAAACTTCAAGTAAGAAATAGCACAACCAAAGAACCATTTTTGTTTTAAGTGTAGAGGAAAAAAAAGTATGGAAATGGCAGTATGATAATTCTCCCAAACTACATTTTTGAAACTTAGTTTTTGCTACTGCAAAGAAAAAGAGATATTTTAATAACTGATTTTAAAAATATATGAATTCTTTTTTTTCTTCCATAGCGACCTCTATATCCCAAGAGGTAAAGTCCAGCAAGAAAAAACTCCATCCAGCACTGAAGCTTTAACAACAGGGAATAACTACAGAGAAGAAAACCAAAACTAAAGCAGAATGTTTTAGAACTTATTTATTATATGTTATATCAGATAAACTGGTATTTCCAGCAGTCTCTGAGTAATAGTTTTTTGACCAAAAGCTAAATCTTCCACTGTACAGACTTTGCAAGTATGGGCCCCTCAGGCGTTGCTGGGGGAGCATCACAAATACATGACTTTATGGGCATCTATGACATACAGAGCAGTGACTACACCCATATACCTCAAGAAAAAAGCCTTTGGACTTTTAAGAAAATAAATGAAAGAATGGAAACTAATGACAAACCTAGCTGGTGTCCACCTATACTGGCTGCACAAATAAAATTCGCTGGTGGAAATCACAGAAATCAGGGCATTTTAGGACACAGCCCTGAAATTTCATGCAGTGGGATTTTCTTCAACTTGCAAGTAACATTTGCTCAATTTCTTCTTCTTTTCCTTAACAGCTGCTTGGTTTTTTGCATCTGCCTTGCTTTTTGACATTTATTTTGGTTTTATTTATTTATTTCTTTGGCTGTTCATCTTGTGTACGGTTTGTTTATTGCCACTTTGCCTATGTGCTCATTTCCCTTTCAGGGTTTCACTTCTATGTTTACTTATCTGTGCCAGTAAAACTGTCCTTTCTGGATTTCCTAGTCACACTCAATGGTTACATATTGCTGACACCCCAGTGATACTGCACATTATTTTGCTTCTAGAGTCGTAGTAACTTTCAAACTCAATTTAGCTACCTATACCATCTACTTATCTAGGCCTGCAAAGGATACTGTTCATGAAGGACTGATTTATGCCTTAGGATTTGCTCAGCCTTCCATCTACTCATTGTATCTAGACCACAATAGTAGCCTTTGAGGTAAACAGTCATTCCTTAGCCTTCTGTCTTAGAAAGTAACACCATTTCTTGGGCAAATCACATTAAGAAATTCATTTGTGCCCCTTGGGCATTGCTAAAGAGTCATAAATAAATGCTTAACAATTATTTGCATGAGGGAAATTTAAAAAATAAGCTGTCCAAGTTGCATCAAGTGTAACAAAATAGAAAGCTGAAATTATGTATAAATATGCACAGAAGATACTGCATTTCAATTCTCTATGGTCCTAAGCAATTCAGGAAATACAGCAGCATTAATTACCACTGAATTTCTGAATGTCACCACACAAAGTCAGTGATATGAGTGTTGAAGTATTTTCAGAGTGGAGAAAAATAGAAGAAACTGAAACCCAGAATAAAATTAAAGTAATCCTGTATCTCTTACATTGCATAATACCAAATCAATATATCTGAAGACTTCTGGTATCAGTCCAGGAAGACTGCAGATTTTTCCAGGGCCACGTCACTGTGTATTATATGAGCATGATACCATGGAAACCTAGTGAGGGGAAAAGGTTGGCATATTTTGATTTTTTTTCACTTTTGTTAAACAGTTCTGCCACTTCTGTAACATAAAGAATGACCAAAGAGGGCTGTGATTTAAAAAAAAAAATTCCTTTGCAAGGATGGCTTCACCAGAATGTGAGCTTGTAGTACAGATAAATGAAGCAAACAAAAAACTACAGGGGAAAAAAATTAGATAGAATTCTTCTTTGATCTCAACTTTAAATACAACACATCCATATTCATTAAATTGTAAAGTGTATCTACCACTCAATGTACAACAGGTAAACACATATGGATACGTGACAGAATGGTAGAGAAGCAAGGAAATACAGAGAACAGGCCCAGGTGTGCTCTGCTGTACCGAGCTGATGTATTTGAACTGACTAGAAAAATTACTATGCAAAACTGACTGAAAAGAAGCGAAATAAAAAGCTTAGCTAAAGGTATATGTAATGGCAACATGCTTGCTCTCCAGGGTCCCAGGAGGACCCTTGTGGTGCAGATCCATTCTCCTCTCTCGACATGTGATGAGACCTTACTGGACTGTATTTCCAAATCTCTCCCTTACTTCCCTGAAAACCCTCCCTGTTCAAATTCTTGTTTCCTGGTACAAGTGGTTCTTTACTTCTTTTAAACAACAGAGGTGAAAAGAGATTTTTGTCAAGTTGAAAATACGTGGTCTAAGTGGAGCTGGTTGAAACATTTTATTACCAGTTGCTTTCCTTATTAAAATAAACTTTCCCAACAAACAAACTTTTTTCAGCATGACTGTATTTTTCTTTTGATTTTCATGTGCTGTTTTTCTAAAGCCCACTGAACCTTTTTCCTCTCTCTTATTCCATATATCTTTTCCCAGCTACAAAGATACTGTTATCTTTTTCAGTGAAAGAGCTGTGTGGAAAACCTGAAGTGTTAACTCTAAGGAATTTTATCTGAAAGTTTACTTTTAAGAAACAGAATACAGAGATCCTTCTTTCCATTCCTGAGGCTGAGCAACAGCGAGATGTTTGGCTCTTTGTCAAGAGACAAAAGTTGCCAGTTCCCAGACACTGATATTAAGAAGAGCAGAAAAGAGTGAAACTACATTTATTGTGGTGGTTATCTTAATACTATTCAGATCTGGAAGAAGGTTACTGGAGACTAAAGAATTCCCAGCTAACTGGAGGAAACACCCTTCACTTCAAGGAAGAAAGAGATGCATCACTTTTGAAAATTTCTCCGTAAAATAATGAAGAGAAAATTGTGTGTCCTGTTCAACCTCTTGCCACACTGACAAACACTTCTAATGATAATTGTTCTATTTGAATAATACCTACTAATAGAATATTGATTGCAAATACAGAAGATTTCATAGCAAAGGTCAATTTTCCAAAGACAGGCCTACAGTTATATACTGCCACTTAAACTATATTGGCAAATTGTCTGAATTTTCTGACATTTGCAGGGTTTTTTTCCTAAGACAAATAAATATAATCCTCATGTTCTTTCATTTCCCTTTAAAGCCTTTGAAGAATACTTACATGAAGGTCATTTTTTTTCTATTACTAGTTGAAGCTGAGCTCAAATAGAATAGAATTATTAAATTTGCTTTTTACTGGAAAAAAAGTCAGGAAAAGCAAAGGCTATCAATCATAAATCAATTTCATTATAAGTGCACAAGATGTCAGGCATACAGGATATCCTCAAATACATTTTCAATTCCTGTGGCCCTTGATCCTTTCTGTTATGCAAGTAATGAAATCTGTATGATATATCACGATGGAGATAAGGTATTCTGCCTTTAGAAACACAGGTCCTGCTGCATCTAAGTTGCACTACACGAGCTACAAAATAAATATCTGATAAAAGAATATTTGTGAGTGAAGAACCCTCACAATGAAAATAGTTAATGTCCCAGGGACACCTTTTCTTATAACAATGGGAATTCCTTGGGGACATATTGCTTAGATCACCAGGTGATGAAAGAAAATCAGTAATAAGGTAAATAATACCGAAATTCAATTTCGGTCTATTCACAGACTTAAGGTTAACTTAAAAGCTGAATATGTACAATAATGATCATCAAAAATCTGGATCACTTGAAGTGCCTGTTTTGCTAGGTTATGCAGTCAATTAACATAGACATTAAATGAAAGGAACAGGCAAAAGCATTATCTTCGAGAATAAAATGCATTCAAATATTGACAGTTGCTTAATCAGCAAGATATTAAATGGAATACACAAAAAATCTGATGGAATATGAACCCAAATTTCAGGAGCAGAAGGGGAGGCTCAGTTAGTATGTTCCCATGTTTTAGTTTACAATTAGCTTTGCAATACCTGAAATGAAATTCAGCATTTTATTCAACATGGCCTCACCTATTACAGAAGGCAATACCACAGCTCACTAAACAGGCTACATAAATGGTAGTTCAATCATGTGGAGAGCAATAGTTTCTGGTAAATTACAGGATAAAACACCCAACCTGACTGCAAAGCTCAAGATCCATAATATCCCAGAGGAAACAAACTGACAGTGATGTAAGAAAAGAAGGGCTAGAATAATCTCACAAAGGTAAAAAAGTCTCATTATTCACATGACTGAGAAGGCAAATGAACTATAGATGAAGATCATTATTTTAATTTCAAATCAATCAAAACCTCATAATTCTGAAGAATTTAAATCTAGTTCCAGTTTATTTTATTCACTTTTACTTTACAGAAGCCAAGTGGCTAAACCACTCCAAACTAATAGATTGGATCTGAGAAATGCTCATCCCAGAAATGGTGAAATTTTTCAGCTCTTCAAAATCTATTATGTTAAGTAATGTCTCATTAAGTTTAGATCACTGTATGTTTCATTGGAAATAAAAGCACATTTACCTTTGAAGGAAATATTGCAATGTAAAATTTAATTATTCTGCCTGCCACTGCATTGCTAAAAGGCCCAGGCCTGGGGAAGAGTCAAGTTACTGTGGACCCTGCACAAGCAGAAAGTGAAAAAGACTGTCCTGCCTCCACAAAGGTAAGAGATGAAGGGGCAACAGACAGATAAGGGCAGATGAGAAGAACAATGAAACAACAAGGCAATATCATGTATCATAATCAGCAATTAGTAGTCCAAGCCTATCAGTATCCTGCTCTGAGTCACATACTTTGTCAGCACTTGAATCTGAAGCCATGATATGGAGAGCAGGGGATGCTCTCAAAAAGCCTCTACCAAACAAGGAAAATACAAAGGCAACAAAGGGTGGTTTTGAAAAATGTATCAAGATGAGGCTGTTGTTGACACTTCTGCATCAGAGAAATGGCATTAGAAGAGAGAAAAAACTCATGTGGGAGTTGAAAAACCAAGAGGTATAGCTCATGTATGATGTCAACAGGGAGATGCAACAAGGACAACACAAAGCGGTGGAACAGAAAATTGTTTCCAGCGACATTTTGAATAGACAGGAGCAGGTCATGACTGCATTTGCCAAGGCCAGCTGAAAGGACTCTGCAGTAGCCAAGACAAAAGATACCAAGCTGAGACAGTAAATTTAGGTCTGCAGAAAACATATATTAAAAGGGAACTCAGAAGGAGTTCAGGAAGGCTCAGACATCGCTGGGGGCAAAGTGAGCTCTAGAGTCCAAAATGACTTTCAGTAACAAGCAGGTTGCTACAGTAACCAAGAAAGCAGTAGCTGGGATGTCCTAGAGGGAAGCAGGAGGAGATCAAAGTTTCTTTTCTGCTATATTGATGCTGATGAGAAGATGTCAGAGAAAAATGTCACAATTTTATTTTAGACAGCGGGAGGCATGGGTGAGACAGGGAAGGCAGAAAGCAATCTAACTGTGTTCATAGCACGACGTCCTAACGAGAAGCTGACAGCATAAGCCTGCTGCTATCAACCTTCACATTTTGCCCAAAGAAATGAAGAAAAGAATGAAGAACAGGCATATGTTTTAGTCTGAATGATCTGTGTTCAGCTTCCACCACATGATATAGCCAAAAAAACCCCCACATAAAAACCAGCACTTAAAGTTTCTCTGAGCATGCTATCATTAAATAAAAGGTTGGCAATAAAAAAAATATTCAGTAAAAAATTGCAAGATTTTCCTAGAATAAGGTTTTCAATACAGTTCTATTTCTGCTATTTGGATGTTCTCATGCCACATCTTTTCTGTTGTTTTCTTTCCCAATTTCTTTTTTATATTATTTCCTCCTTCTCTTCGAGTGAAACTTCTAAAAAAGCTTATTTTCTCGTCTTCATAAGTGCTTCTCCTTAGTCATACTGTTTTTTCAACATCAAAATGGGGTCCAGAATGTAAATCCCAATTGCATCAAAAGCCACATTTCAGCCTCCAAACCTTGGCCCTGTCTATTGGCCAAAGGTTTTTCCCAAAGACCTCATACAGCAAATGACTGTCTGCAACGAAATTCTGAAAGCCTTCCTGGTTCAAAGTCCCTCTACCTCCAATTGCGCTGATGCTTGGAATAGTTCTTCTGCTTCAGACAGAACTCTGCTCTTGGAAAGGGAGGCATGCCAAAGACCTCATGCAAGCCATCAGGGACTTTGTTACTGCTATTGATTGTACAAGGAATGGTCACAGCAGGATGCAACTCCAAGACAAATAGCAGGATAAATAAATAATGTTGCTGTTATTCTGCTGACGTGATAGGAATTCTCCTCCCAGCAAATCTGTAAATGCCTATTCACAAACTCAAATGAAACTTCAGGTAAACGCAACTCTCCTGAAATTACTGCGTCAAAGAATCAGTGGGGAAAGCTTATTATCACGTGACAGAGCATTTGGTTTACTCAGCTACCCCACAAGGGCTACAAATGCAAGACTCAGCAAGACTAACAGAAAACCAAAAATTTTAGCAGTTTTCACATTAAATTTGTAGCTGTGAAACAGCTCTGGAAAGTTCTATGCTGCTATAGTTCTTGTTGTTAGAAAATATCTGCTGGAAGTTAAGGATTTGATTACCTTTTTTTTTGATTATTTTAAAACTGAAATCATAGTGCAATGCAATTAAACATATATATGCCTTCAAGGCTTCTCCAGCCATGTCTCTTGTGACAGCTGTATTCTTGGCCAACACCCTCCACTGAAAGCACACTATTAGCTCCATTCAATTGAACTTTGGGGCTGTATGTTGTAGAATTTTCTGGAGTATTGGTGGAACAGAAGATAATGATTCACATACTGCAAGGTATTAAACAGCAAGACATTAAGAAAGCAAAAGCCAGGAATCAGTTGAGACATCAGAGTGGAGCAAACATGTCACAGTCCATGGCTGATTCACATCACTTTGAAGGCAGAGCACTCCCTGAAAAATCACAAATGTTTTCCACACCGGCCCTAAGGGGTTGTGCAACGCAACTTTGTAGAGACAAGCCCCAGCTTAATATAAAGATTTAAAGAGAAGACTGTAGCTTTTGAATTCTAAGAGCCACTGTTGAGTACTGATAAGAAGTTACTTTGAAGACCTACCACTAGAACATTGTTCATTAGGAGTAGACTCGGTCTAGAGAACCCTGTACGTAGCCATTTTGTGCTTCCTACTGCCCTGCTCTTCCCATTAGCTATTCTTCATGAGACTGAAATGAAATCAACAAACATAATTCATATGTAGTTTCTTCACACTGCAGTTTTTCATTAGGCCTAAAGTGCCTATAGCGGAACTAGGTTTATTCTTCTATTCACAAGTCCTTGCTGCCTCTAAAGCGCGTATTAGAATGCGAACACACACAAAAGTGAAATCTTTGGGCTCATGAAGTGAATGCCACAACACCCTGCAAACACAGGGCAGGATCACCCTTGCAGCCATGCCTACCAATGCTTGCTGGTTTTGGAAACTCCAGCAGACAGCACATCATCCCTGAGACTCAACTGCTGCCACAGGCTAACAGCCCCTGTACTTCTCATCTTTTCAATAAGGCACTCTGTGATTACTTATGTGATAGTTTAAAAAGTACAGCACCCCTAAATGCATCTTAACTACCCAGAAAAATGGGAAAGGACATTTTATTAGTTCTGTTTTATTAATAAAGGAAAAGAGAATTCCACTAAAAACAACAACAGTTTTGAAAACAACATCGGCAATACCTTTCAAGTTGCACACCTGAAGACTACAATAAACTTCCTGAAAATTCACAAGAAACTAGGTTCTCACAATAGGATATGATGAAGAAAGAGTGTATAAAGCACTGCACAGAATGTGTATGTGCTGAGCAAACTGTCAGGTATGCCCACCAGCACAGCATGTAAAGGGAGCTGCTCCACCTGCGCAAGATCTCTTCCCTCTATCAAGTTTACATGTGAGCTGAAATGTCAGAAATTGGTGTCTAGGGAGAAAAAAGCAGAATGTGCACCAAAGATGAAAGGCATCCAGGCATAAGCACACCAAGACGCCACTGTGGAGTGAAAAAAAAAAAAAAAGGATTGGCTGATTTACATTAGCAAAAGAGGTATGTTTGCAAAGCCAGCACACTTTAATATTTAAAGATGTATCACACATCAATAGCCTGTGATTACCTCACTCTGAATCACTGCATCCTACCACGGCTGCAGTAAGGGAGAAAAGACATTCTTGATTTCTCAGTATTAGAAGGGGAACTTCAGCATAAATTTGCATGTTGCCTTTCCATCTATGTGCAGCTCTGTGCAGTGTTTACAATTACATTGTTTAGGGACTATCTTCACAGTTTTGAAATCATATTTAGCAGGACATTTAAATATATTTACACAAAATGGAAAAATAGAATAGTGGTGCCACAGTGTATCTAGCCATGTTGAACTCCAAACAATGAAAATCTGTATTCAACAGAGTAAAAACCATACAAAAAAAAGTCTGTTGCTGTTATTTGCCACAGTTCCCTCAAGAGAGGTAAAATGATTTATTCCTGTTGGTGATCAATCATGTGGTCCTATTAACTGTTCATTTTTTCCCTGACCAGTGTTCTGGATGCACATTTTCCTTCTCTCATTAAAAGTACTTGTATTTCTGTATTTCCAACAGTTCCTGAGTGTTCCTAAAGGGGGGCCGAGGGAGAAGATCACTGCAATAAGAAAGTTATTTAGTTACAAATTACTAACATTTGTGATTGGAAATGGTCTCGAATGAGACAAAGCCCTTCATTCCAATGGCCTCTATCACAGTCCTTCATTGTTAATGCCATACGACACCACCATTCCAAATTGCTGTGTTTAAGACTCTTCTCTAAGCATTTTTTCCATTATTTTTCAGACCTGAAACCAACCTTTTCCAAGTGTGCTCACTGCTGTCAATTTTACCTTGACATGCTGGATTTACATCCAGAGATGCTGCCCTGGGTAGGTTAGGCAGATGAAAAGACCAGGTCCCCCAAAGGTTTCCTCCCACGCTCGCCCTCAGTTCCTGCATTCTCCGAACCTGGTAGCACCACTATGCATGACAAGGAGAGATGATGGCAAAGTAGTTTGGCTTTAGTGTAACTACTCTGAAGCCTTTAGCATCGATCTGAATGAGAATTCCCAGCAAACAAGACCCTTCTGAATAGGTCTAGTGTGAGTCAAGGCTGGCGTCACATTCTCATCTCTCCTTCACCACCTAAGTAGCAATCAGCCCCTTCCAAGCTGTGGCTGAGATCAGCTTCTCTGTTCTCTTTGCCAGCAGAGGTTCTTTGCATTTCTTAAAGGCACTCACAGTTCCTCACAGCAGTTGTATCCTACCCAATAGCTCCATGTTTGACTTGACAGGCTGCAATGCAAAGGTCAGTTATTTTCTGCTCTCCTTTCCAGTTCATTTGAAAAGGCAGCCTGATAACTGAGGAGCCCTTTAGGTTCCTTGCAGGTAATGTCCTTCTGGTACTTATATATGAACATGTTTACAATGCAGCTGGTTTCCCCTCTAGGGCTCTGGTAGAATTTTAGTCCTTGCAATTCTATGCTAACTTTGAAACTTTTTTAAAAATTGGTTTTTTATTTATAGTTATTTAAGTGTTCAGTTTCTTTCTGGTAGCTTTGCTACTCCTACCCCTACACTGCATATAATCAATACTGCAGTTGGTAACTCCCTATTTGAGCTCTCCATGGGTTCACATAACATTACTCACATAAATTCTCCTATTTTATTGATACTTTTTCTTACAAAATCACTGTTCAGCTTCTCATTTTTGAGAATATTTGCTTTAGCATGATTTCTAAACAGTTACTTTTGTTAGCTTAGCCTCACACTTTTTGGATGTGTTTTTAGTAGTAATGTTTGCATTATAAAATCGGTAATAATGCCACTGCACATAATGTTTGCTAGTGTTCACCTTAAGCTGATTTTTTCCCTAGTTGTTCAACTTGGAGAGTGTTTTGGGCCTCTGTATATAGCCATGAAGATCTGACTCGGTAGGGCAGAAAGTTGTTCCGTAGGATCCCCTCATACTCTGTCAAAGCCTTTTGAAAACCAAGGAAATAAAGTTGAGCCTATTCCGTTACAGACTCCTCTAGGACTGCTAAGGCATATCTTGACCATCAAAGCACTGAGCCTGTTCCTTGCTTTACACCCAGTGTCCCTTTAGCTCTCTTACACTGCAGAAGCCTCACCATCTCCCCAGGTGCAGCATTCAGCAAGATCACCCTGCCAGAGCAGTCTACCAGAACTCCAGCATTTCCACTGTTGAGGAAAACTCTCTTTTTCCCAGGCTTCATCATACAACTCCCTCAGTGCCGTTAAACTGCTGCTGTCAGGTGCTGTCAGCTTTTCTGATGGGATTTCACATGTTTTCATCTCCCTTTTCATCTCCCTTGAGTTTTTCAGCCTCTTGCACTTTGTGTCAATGCCAGGCTCAGGATTTCCAGCTTTCACTACTGATTGGCAAGAGGGGTGCCTAGAGTAAATATTTCTTTGAAGTGATCTGCACATCTGCTTTCCCTTCTGTATTAGCTGTGAATATTTTTTTCCTCTTTTCTCTTTGTTTGGCACATTTCTTCCATTTACTCTCCCGCTGAAATGCTTTGTCTTTTCCCATTATAGCAGTAGCATCTTCTCTATCTGTTACAATTTTCATCTTTTTCTGTCTTTCCGTACAATGCTTTTCACTAGTGGTTTAGCTTCTGCTGCTCCTTCTGTGCTGCCTTCAAATTTTTTTTATTCTTACCATTTTGGGAGCTCTCCCTTCTCTTGGCAAAGGGCCACATTTTCTGCCTGTGATTTTCTCCAGTTACGACTCTTGCAGTTTAATAACACTGCTGCTAGGCTGATCTCAGGGCTGCTGAGTCACTTTCACCTGCGTTTGACAAACCCTTAAATGAATTCCTCAGCATCGATCTGAGCTTGTTCACAGTATCTTTTGGCTGTTCCATTTTGTACTGTTGGCCAATTCCGACTACTTCTTGAAGTCACTGATTTGCCATTACATTTACAGGTTGGTCAGATTGGTCACTGGTACCAATGGTTTGGAGCAACTATGTTTTGGATGAACAAGCTGAATTTTGTTTTGCCACATATCAAATGTGGAAGTCCATATGAGTAACTAAAAGCTTTTCAAAAAGAGAGCAAAGAAGAGCCTTCTGATTCAGACTCTAGTGCCCTACCTCACTTCATGGCCTGTGCTGCATTATTAAAGAAGGAAAAGAGCAGGGAGTGATCCTTCCTAGTCTATCCTCACAGTTTCACCAAAACCACTGTGTTTAAACACTCTAGAAATATAAAAATATATACAGGAATATCCTGCACTATTCTTCTAAACCTTATTTTAATTGCTTTATACTTTGAGATCCAAGGTATTTTTTGCCAATGAGTGACATAAAGCAACCAAAAGTTGTGTAATGCACCTACTTCATTTTTTTAACCATTTGAAAGATCCCTTGAACACTCTCTAATGATACCTTGAGAGGAACCATGAATATATGTTCACACATCAACATCTCCTTGTCACACACGACTTTATACCATATTTCCTGTGCTGTCTTTTCCTCTGTCATCTCCTGGTTACCTATAAGTAGTGTAGCTCACCTAGCTCCTTGAGATCATAATTTTTAAGAGCTTTTGGTGGCAGACATTGGAAAAAGTACTCTCATACCCACATGCTCATAATCCACCTTCACAGAGCTATAAATACACTTGTATGGTATCACATTCTCACAAAAACCCACTTCCCACAGGTATCCATGGACCAGTAGTTCTATTTTTTATTACCATTTCTATGAATTTGCAATTGTGTAAGGTGGACCTATTGATCTTTAGTTCTTGTCACCATTATGGGATGTCTTTATAAACACAGATGTCACATTTCCTATCTTCCATTCCTCCTTTACTGCTATTAATACAAGCAGTAGCTTATTCCACAGTAAACAGTTCAGCAGTTTTCTAGAGTTCTTTCAAAAGTCTGAAGAGGATTCTTTAGAAGAACCTAAAAAAGTTCTAAAAGAAGAGACTGAAAACTTCAGAGACTTGTAATGATTCCTCTGAAGAGAAGCCTGGCTCTAAGAAGCCAGTCATCTGGCTTGCTGTAGGCTTTGTCTATTTATTACCATTCCTTTTGTCAAGATCTTTCACTTCTAAACCCACTTTGATATTTACCAGATTTCCCTGTACCTAGTTATTGGCTTGGATCTAGCACATATTCCACGCTGTTGATGATACCAGGCCGATGACAATTTTCCATTATAATTACTGCTCAGTCATAAGATGTGCAACCGGTATGATCTGAACAGTTGAGGTATTTCTTCACTTGTCTAAAATACTTATGATCTGCATCTGCAATTACTGATAAGTTGATTTTTTGGAGAGAAAGGTTGTCACTTCCATCATGATATAAAGGATCCCTATGGACCTTTATCATTCTTTTTCTGAATTATTATATGCAGAGTGGCATGGTCAAGGTGCCTGGGGTGTTTCTTTCCAAGGTGCTTTCTGCTGGCAGACCTTAACTTTTCAGGACCTTGGCTTTTTGAAGGTAGTAATTACCAGAAGCCTCCCTGAAGTACAAGCATTGAGAAGTCTTTTGCAGTCACAGTCACTTTTACTGAAGAGGTAACCTGATCTCATTTGCCTTCTGATTTTACTGATCAACAACTGTACCAAAATGCCACATACCTACTCTTCACAGCCCTGGGGCCCTAATTTAACATTTTTTGTTCTCAACTCCGTTCTTCTGCTCTTTTAAACGCTTTGAAGTTTGCTTCTTGATATGGTAGCAGTAAACAGTTCTTTCCGTTAAAATGTTGTATTGAAAACTACTTTTTGTAACTATTTGAATATTGTGGTGCTACATGTGGGAGAGAATCCAAAAAAAAAAGCTCTTTTCTGACACCCACACAGCACAATGGAAATGAGCAGTTTAACACAGCAACTTTATTCACAGACACATATACTAAACTAATTGTGGTTTGCTTCACTAACAGTTGGAAATTCTCAAAAAGGCAGATATTTTAAACATATTTCAATATGCGTTCTTTCATTTTCATGACTTTCCCCTTTGGCAAAGAGCACATAGTCAGCTACTAGTTTTCTTTCTTCACTCCAAATTTCTGTCATTTCCCAATGTAACCAGCATTTTTCTTAAGCAAATACTCATTGTTCTCAGTATGTTTGTCCTCCATACATCTTCTCATTTCATGGTAAACACATGAGATCTTTTTCTTTTCGAAATCATGCTATACCAGTAAGATAAACAACATTAAAGGAATATCAAAGAAAAACTCATCTGAATACATGAAAAGTAGGGAAAATGTATCGGTTTCTATTTCTTGAAAACATCAATCATAATGGAAGGGTTTGTTAATCACCATACTATTTTTTTTTTGTTTCATGTTTTCTGCCCTTTTCCTTGTGAGACACATACCTAGAAAAAAGTCAACTCTCTTCTAAGGTAGCAAAATTGTAATTAAATACATCTCTGGCCAAGTGAATGAATTGCAATGTCTGAAAGGTATCACTTTTCATTCTGGAAAAAAGGATGCTTTGTTTTATATCTGGTTTTATTCGTTCAAATGTCTTGATATCTAATGGTAAAAGGCAATCTGGGAAAAAAAGTAAGCTCAAATCTTTTCATAACGACTGAAAGGCTCTTCACAACCAAGGAAAGGTGTGTATATGCTTCTTTAGTATTGCTTTGGTATTAAAGATTTAGATCACACCTGGTTCTTTACTCATACGCTACTTTGGAGAATTGACTAATCATCACAAAAGTAAAAACGCAGTTTTCGTTACTAGCAGGTTTTGTGACACACAAGATTTCTCTAGTATGTTTAATAAAGATATATCTTTCTTCTTACAGTAGCAGATATGTATATCAGAACATAAGTAAGTGTAGAGGTGCATGAGTGTATGCAATTTTGACCTCAAGCTATTTGTGAGAAAATAGAGACATTTCTTATAAAACAATATTTCAACGTGCAAAAAAAAAAATCAAGCCAAACTTGCTTCTTTCATGATGTTGCCTATGACATTAAGGGAGTACCATTTCCAGACTAAAAACTCACAAAATTGGAACAAAGTTCTTCTGCTAAGTTAATGTTAAGCAACTAAAGAGATGACTACAACAAATTTTCATAATGAAAAACTTTATAAATACAATTAAGTCTGTAATTTGAATGATTTTATGCAATACCATTAAATACAAAGACTCTTTCAGAAACAGAAGAGGGGGAAAAAAAAAAAGAATGTTATTGCTCGTTCCATGATTTCCTGCCAGGATATTAAAGTCTTTCAAAATGAGCCATGCATTTGTAACACAGACACTGCAGGATTAGGAAGACTGTGGGATCAAGTGTTCCAAAAACCAAAATGGAAATGCTTATCTAGTTATGGAAAGCAGATGAGGCTCTTAATTTCAACAAAGAAGCATACTGTGTATGCTACATCTCCCAAATAAATGTAGGTAGTGAATATACGCCATCTTCAATTAATTTCTTTTTATTTCTGAAGTTTTAGAGAATATTCTGCATTTACTGAGGCAACAGTGAGATTCCAAGAGATCTTACAAGATTTTCAGTAAGGTAAAAGCAGAAAGTTCATTAGGTTAGTACATAAATGCTGTATCAGAATGTACAAATACTCTTGAATATACTCATGCTTTAGTGAAAAAAGTAACAATCTTTAATCATAGAATCAAGTTTAAACTCTCTAGGAGCTACCTGGAAGCATTTCTCTTTCATATAATTATTGTCAACCTAGTCTCTCATATACTGAAAACAAACATCATTCCCAATAGTGCTAAAACAGAGGCTTTCAAGATCCCAAGATTCTAAAAACCCCATGTTTCCTTAGATACCTGCATAATTAGCCTGATTTTCCAGAATTACTTTGAACAGAATATGTTTCCTTGATTTTTGCTGAACATCTACAAATGTAAGAGTATTTCACTGGAAGACACAAATCGCTCAACTTTTTTTTGCCAAAGCTACATAAACGATTTAGAAAAACGTCCCTGTTTGGAAATCCCATCCTCCCCTTGACCCGAGCCCCTTGCCTGATAAACTGAGTCTGTGCCACACAGTGAGGAATATCAAAGCAAAACAAGCCAGTTTACCTTTGCCTTGCGGAAATGGTAGACTACCAGCATGCTTATGAAGTCCAGCAGCATACAGAGCGTTTGGAATGAGATGATAGCCAGCCGTAAATACTTGTCCTCCTGCGCATAGCAGGGAGTGTCGTCGGTACAGTAGGAACATCCTTCTCTGCAGGGTAGGCAGGTGTAGACTTCCTCCGACAATTCACCAACTGAAAAGCGATTCTCTGCATCTTTTCCTGAAAGTGTCAGAAGGGCAAGGGGAGACACCTTTAGTTGTACAGGATGGGGAGTTCATTCAGACGGAAGCAAACCTTTACTCTGCTGGGCTCCCTTTCCCTCCCCGTTGGCCTCTCTCATTAGGTTACAAAATAGCTCAGCCAACTGTTGCTTTTCTCATTTCACTCTCCTCTGTATCATTTAGAAAATGCAGACCAATTTACACATGAGGGAAAGTGAGCTTGTTAAACATCAAATGCTTCCCTGTTATATTTAAAGCGGGCTAAATCTGCATGGCAAATTCTATGAAGGAGAATTCTGAATGGGGAAAAAAAGCACATGAAAGATTTGAGAATAGGCAAAGGATTTCACACGGATACATGACGAGCAGACCCATTAACTACCAAATGTTCAGAGTACAAGCTCTGATCGTATTTCAGATTGTTCCTCAATTTCATAAAGATGCTATCTGGTGAATTAATGAGCTCCAAATTAGATAAAACCCTTCTTAATTAATATTTGTTCAGCATGTTGTTGCATGATTGCACTACTCCGTCCCCAAAGCAAAACCAGTGCACTTACACTAAGTATAATTTTCCATTGTTCACGCAAGCACACCAGTAAATCTGGAAAACCTACTGGCAAAAATTAATATTTTGCCTATGAAAATCAGTGATTCTTGAGCTGACATCTCATCCATCAAAATGAACCCTAAGGCTTCTTACCCTACAGGCAATTAATGAAGTAAAAAGGTGAAAGGGGGCAAAGAAAGAATATTATTAAATAAGATGAAAAAATTAATTTAGTGAAAATGTTTACTATTGGCAAGACAGACTTAGGAGCTCACAGAAACAAGAGAATGTGGCTGAAGTCAAATCAAAGGTGTGTTAAAATGTGTGATAACTCCTCTCACTTTACACAAGACTAGAGAATTGCTCCAATTTCTTTGATCAAAAATTTCCTTTGTCACTGGCAATGGTAAATCATCCATTGTTTAGTCTTAATTCAAGGGATATCTTATTCCACTGATGTTGCATGTGCATGTGGGCTTACGGAACTCTCCTCAGACTTTTAGCTGAAACATATTAAAAAGAAGGGTATCTCCAAGGGCAATTACTTATTGCCTTCTCAAATCTACGTACGAATGCACACGAGCACGAATCTGCTGACGGCCAAAGCCTGGGAAGGGACAAAGGGGCCTTATACCCAGGCCTGTTTATTTGGCATTCCATTCCAACAGTCCTGTGCTCCTCACCCTCAGAGCAGGGTGCTTTGCTCCCGCATCCCCAGGTGGGGACAGAACAGAATGGTTCTCATGAAGACTGTGAATTTCTCTTTGGAGCTTAATTCTAAACAAAGATGTTGGAGAGCTGAATAGAGCAGAGCAGTGCTGACTCATGCTGATAGTCAGATTTGCTTAGATACAAGCAGACAGCAAGAAGAGATCTTATGCCTTTTTGACCCAGACTGTGGGAGGAATGGAAATGCTGGAAAATAACCATGCTTGGGCACGCAAAAAAGGTGGAAAACCTCTAAGGAATACTATCTTGAAGATATCATAGGACTGGAAATCCTCTTCAGAGCAAATACCCATGGGCCTCAGCCCATTAGCATTCCAAGAGCTTTCCACCTTCTCCAAATTTAACATTAGATCCCTGTTTTCTTAATTACAGCTAAAGCAATGGACCCACACTGTATTCTGGCAGAGGACAGGTATCACAGTCTCCCACCTCCCATCTCCATATCCAAATCAAGAGTGCATTACCTACTGTCCAAGTTTTCCACTTCATTTCCTCAACATTTGCACTTGTCAACCTGCCTTTCCACCACACACCTGTTACTTTATTGTTCCTTAAAGACTTGCCCTTTAATTAGCCCATCTCCAAAAAGATTAATTTAATCTCTTTAAAATCTCACATTCCTGAGCCACGTGAGCCATTTGTTAATATATTTTATTGTGTCAACTGAATAAATTATTTGCAGCATAAAAACTTACACACTGAGAAAATAAAATTTAAAACCTATAGTTATGAGACTACTAGTCACAAATATCACATGAATATGTCTTGATAATTTTGCATGGTCCTAAACTTGATACACTTACTTTATTTCTGAAATGTTCAACCTTGAAAGTCATTGCAAATACATTATAATCCATTTTAACAAGGATTTTCTTATCTGAATCACGCGTGGGAGTTTCTCCACGTGTATGTGAATATATTATATACGACAGGGATAACACCAATAAACAGTTGCATGTTGCAATAAATATCCCACAGATATGACTTCATAACACAACAACAAGCCTTTGTTTAGCTTCATCTGGTATCATGTTGTCTGTAGTATACAAAGGACAATCATCGACACAAATCTTCACTGTCTGCATCGCCAGCCACGAATGATTTTTCTGTGAATATTTTTTGACTTGGAAACAATTCTTCACTTTATGGGTAATATAAGAAAGATTAAAAAAACTGATTTAGCTGAGGATTTCCACAATGTGATAAGGAACTATTAACAACCCCCATATTATTAGGTTTTTTCCTCCTTGACAAAAAGAAAGAACATTTTTCAGATCCTCTAAAAGAAGTTCTTGGGAAAGAATGTCCATTGTATTTACCAATGACTGGGAGCTTGTTTGCCCACTCACACCCTTGCCCTGACTGTATGAGTCAGGGCACTGCTGCCCACTGCATAGTTGAACATTTCAGCCCTTTATGTCTGGTCCTGTCCACTCACCACAATCAGTGGAACATCAATTCAAACCACAGACAGTCCAAGCCAAGCATGAGGTTACTGCCTCTAACAGCACTGCTAGAGATTTCATTGTGCCTTCTCCCGTCTCAGCAGTTCTTTGGGATTACACATCTCCTCCAGTGAAGAAAATCAGTTTTTCCTCCTCAAAAGATTCTAGACACTTGTAAGGTAAATGGATAAGATAGACAAGAAGTCAGTTCTGCTCTACATAAAGCCGCAGAGTTTTTAGCTTGGATGCAAACGAGACAGAAGTAACACTGTGCTGCAGGAAGTTAAAACTGAGAATAAGGAAGGTGTAAAAAAGCCCTGTTTTAAAGGAAAAAAAGAACAGAAAAAAATGCAGTAACCAAAAAATAAAAACCATAAAAAGGAAGAAGACAAGAACAAAGAACTGGTGAAAAGTAGGAATAAGGACACAAACTAATATGAAGTACAATGCAATAAAAAAAAAAAAGCCTAAATGCTTCAGCTACATCCACTCTACCATACTTTTTTCCTAGTTCTTCCTGCTTCTATCCCAGCTAATTTTTCTGTTGGATTGGCCCATCTGTTTTTGAAATGGTCTCCTGAGGGCAACTCTTCATCAGCTTCAGTTCTCCTAAGGACAGTTTGCCACGCAAGGGATGCCTCAGCAGCTGCGATATTGCCAGCTGAGATCTTTCTGCAAACTAAGAATGGCACCACAAGCTGCTGAGATCCAGGGCAGGGATTGCTACTGTCCCAAACCAAATCATCCCATGCTCCAGTCAGAACTCACTGGATGAACACAGAGAGCACAGTGCATGCTGAGCACTGAGCAGAACAAAAGACTGATTCTGCCCCTGTTCTGTAACAGTGTAAATGAGGAACAACTCCAGTTGCTCCAGCGATGCTGCAGTAACTGAGCGTGATAACTCGACCTGCCAGCATCAAAACCTGGTAATCAGCCATGGTCATAAGCCTCAGCCCAGAAAGGGATTGCTGAAGTCAGTAACAACCTCCATACGTGCCAGGATCTGCACGTGTCAGTTCTGCTGAAGAACTGAAGCCAAAAGGGCAGGTGTAAAAAAATGGGAGTTCCGGCTGAACTGAAAACCCCTCTTGGGTTTTTATGTGACCATAAACTTTTTATGTGACCATAGCAGAGTTAGAGACAGCACAGTCCTGTATTCAGACAAAAGGGCCACCTCTGGTGCAAGTACCTTTTTGCATAGGGCAGGTTCCACGTCCAAACAACAAGAGCTAAGCAGAATTTCTACAATATATGGATAATGCATTGCTAAAGAACAAACTTTTACGTTGAACAAAGCACCATTGTTCTGCTAAGGATTTTCCAAGGCAAACCTGATTATCCTATGAGGCAGAGAACGGAACTGCTTTGGAGAAGGGTTTTTCAGAAATGTTTAAATGTAAGTAGTCATCAGTTAGTCTATTCTACCAATACTAATAGTGCTACCTAAAAATGAGCCATCAGGATAAAGTGCATAATCATGTACTTAAGTACTTACAGGTTAATACAACCTGCATACATGAAACACATTTTTTTTTCTAAAATCAATTTCCAACCTGAAAAGAGACCCTGGAAATTTGTCAATAACTTTGTGCCCCACTGGTACCCAGGGTCCTCATTAACACATGCATTAAAAATAGAAAGGTTTTACATATTTTTGGCACCATCAGTTCTGAAGAACTGATGCAGACTTGTGAGGGAAATGTTCTCCTACACGGCTTCTTATTCAGTAAGAGAACAGCCTAAATTCCGGCAATGTCCCTGTTCCAAACACTCTTTGGGAACCTGCAACCTGTGCATGCTCCCTGGGAACAGCAACACCGTACTGCTTTAAGACAGAAAAGCAACTGATCTGAAGAGTCTTTCCTGCATGGGACACTGTTTATGCCATATTGCATCCTGGTGTTCAGGGCCACAGCTGAGTTTGCAGAGAGACAGAAAAGCAATCATTTAAGTCTTCCTAACAATAAGCTGTGTAGTGTTCAACATCCCTGAAAAGCCATTTAATACAGGCATCTTTCAGGCTCAAACCAAAACATTAATCTGGACCTAAAGCAAAAAACCTTTCCCCCACTTAAAAGTCAGACACTTCAGGCACAATGTGCAGCTGTCGTTAACCATATTTTGCTGTGAAGCAGAACCCCAGTATCATCGAGAAATGCTCCCATTTCAAGACACAACACATTCCATCCAATTTTTCAATCCAGAGAGGTATAAAACTGGTAATTTCTTCTATCTTCTTTCTCATATCTCAAGACCTGCAAATCTCTGCTACCTCTTTATTTTACCCCACTAGGAATACTTTCTAAATGATTAACATTTCTATTCAGTTTCATCTCTTTTATCATCAGATTTCACCAACCTATCTCCCCAGAGATCTTCAGGTCAGACAGTTTCTGTCAAAACTGCTTGCAGGATTCGTGTCTGGAATTCCTATGTTATCATCATTTTGAATCACCAAATACATACTACAGGCATTTTAACCATGGAATTTTTTTCCCTCTTTTCCTTTTACAGAATGCAGCTGTTTGACAGGACCAACTTTCCTTTGAACCACAGGTTTTTCTCATCACTTCAGTAATTCCAATCTCACTGTTCACTTTTCAAAATCATCTACACAACTTGGCAGATGGAGCTGCATCTGGATGACTTAAACCAGTTCTTTACTACTATTTCAAAACTCACAGATACAAAGGCTCAACTCAAACTAGTCCCGTATCATGTAATTACACACCCTAAAATATCAGCATATGCAAACACTTTCCTGAGACAAATTTCACTCTGTTAGGAGCTAAATGTCCTTTCTAAGGTAGATATATAGGCTCTTCCTTCTAAAGTAAATGGAGAAAAAAAGGTTAGCTGTCTGAGGTATTACTTTTCCCATCTAAAGACAAAGTACCCTCCAGGGGAGCCACACTCCTGATGCTGACTGCAGTTGAAACTTAGGTGGCTAATACATAGCAAGCCTATACATGAAATAAAATGAATCTTATCCCTGATGATCAATGCTGTTGTGATCTTTAGGCACATTATTTTCATGTGCTGTCTGGAATTCGGTATGACAAAAATCTAAGAATGATATTTTTTTTAATATGCTTACTCAAGGAATTAAATCCTAGTTCTACCAGAACTCATTGCACTGCAGGAGGAACCAAACATCCTCCTTACTCCACCAAAAGGTTCACACAGCCCAGAGAAACAGCACTATCACAAGGCTGCCATCTACGACACTTTACAATATGAAAAGAGAAGGGGAAACAAACACTCACCAGGTAAACTGTTGAATAAACTGTGCTATTTAGGCTACAAATATATACGGGAGACATGATATCTCTCACAGACATATGCGCAGGGCTAAGTGTTCAATAGTACTAGACGTATTTCTACAGTGGAACGGGAACAGCTGTTCTCACACAAGGCAGGAGATAATACACACAGTCTTGGATCAAGCTTGGTGAAAGTTACTCATTGCCATTTCCTGGGCATCTCATACAAACTGCTCTCACAGAGGAGAGCTGATGACATGAACCTCTGGCTAAAGGATGCTGCAAAGAAGCCGGGGATGGCATTTACCCAAAAGCAGGAGGCAGAGAAGGATGCCCTGTTACACTTCCAAGGAGCACCTTTGCACCTGTGACTGCAGCATGAGCTCTACTAGCACAACAATTACAGCACAAAATCTGTGCAGAGATTTGATCATATGATAAAAGTAACAGACATCAAGTCTGGGCATGCAGTTTATCTGTTTTCCCTGCTGAGAATCAACCAAGTTCTGTTTCCCCTGCTGTGGGCAACTCACTCTAAGCACCATACAATGTGTGCCCTGGGCACATGGATGCTGTTTGTCATCCATATCATACAGACAAGCAGACTTCCAGGCCTGAACCATCTCTATTACCTCATCAGCACTTATTACAGTTTGGATGTTCCTTTGAATTCTCCTTTGCAAATGCAGTAAAATGAAAACAATTTAAGCCCACAGAAAGACAGAGGCTAGGGCCTTCTCATTTACTCTGGCCAAAGAGAAAATGAGTAGATTAATTTTCAGAATACTTCTGCTTGAGCACAGATGCCAGAAATCTCTATTTCCCCTTAGCACAACTTCTTTTCATGTTTTTAAATTTATTTACAAATCAAATATTCTTCAAGTGGGTATGTTTTACAGGATCCTCAAGAGTATCGTGAATGACAAACCAAAGGGCTAGAACTCCTTAAGTGATTATATAATCCAAGAGTTGCAAACCACTGGGATTTTACTGTATAACCCAGACGAGGATAAAAAGGAGCCCTGCATTATTAATGCTAGATCTGTTTTCCCTTTTTTTTTTTTTAGCTCAAGCAAAGGCACTTACTCTGAAAGCTGTTCACTGAGAAGATGTTGGGATGATAGAATCCAGCTTTGCAAATACATTTGTAGGCTCCAAGCACAAATCCAAGGCCTTTAATGGGCATGCACTGTGAGAAAGGAAAAAAAGAAAAGTCACGCAGATGATCATACAAGTGTATACTCAGATGTACATTCAAGCATAAAAAGATTACAAGATACTGTGCACAGACTTCGAAGAACAAACAGGCACTCCTCCCAGACTGACAGCATTTTCTCAGTGGCTTTTCCTGCAGCCATATATCACTCCAGTTTTTTTGCCTTGTCGTTCATCACCAACAAAGACCAAAGTTATGATCAAGTCTGTTCCACTGGTGAACTGACCAAGTGCGAAATTTAACTCCTGCACATTTGCTCCAAGCAGGACATCCAATGGCTGTGTTTTTCCCTGAAGAGTTTCCAGCACTTTTTCCCAGCAAAGCAGGTGGATTTCAAACAGCTGGAGCTCACACTACATGGGAAAGAACACCGACACCCACAGCCAAGCCACCAACCTTCTGCTGGCAGCACATGCTGGTGCTGGTGCCCCCACCACAATGGCAAGCACAGCAGAGTGGGGATAACCCAGTTAAAACATAAATAACTGGTTAGAGAAAATGGCTGCAGACATACATCTAACATTGGTGAAAGAGAGACAACCTATGTCAACAGGAGCCCCGTACTTTTAAAATCTCTTGTCCCTTTTTGAGGAAGCAATATGTGAAACAAGTTTCGTTTAAACTCAGCTTCATTCTTGCTTACTTCCGACATCAGGTCAACCACAGCAAATTTATTACCATGACAGAACTACTACTGTCAGACCATTTCTGTACATCAAACAATCTCTGCCTAGTACAGAGGAAAGAAACAGTACAGCAACATAAAGCTAGAAACACTGGCAAAACGATGTTTGCCAGTACAGCTTATTTCACTTCATCAGATTGAAGTAAACTTCTAAACTAAATGCCTTTCCCATCAGTGTAGCTGTACTTACAGCACAGGTGTACCTATACCAACATGTCTCCATGAGTAAGAACTAGACACCAGCAGTTCCTCAGTGACCCACTGAATGATTTAACCAAAACAGCCTCTGCCCTCTCTCCTGATGGTGACTTTAGAATATGCTTCAATCTCTAACTGTCTGCAGCTGGCAGGAAGGTGCAGAGGACAGAGTTCAGTAAAAAACATTCGAGTTTCAAAAACTCAAGTGTACTCCAAGAAAGGACAGTCTGCACTGACACTTCATAAAAATCCAGAAAGAAAAATTTTAAAAAAATAAAGATTAATAAATTTTTACTATCTCATATTCCAGCTTTGTGACATCATTCTGCCTGATGTGAGGAAAGCCACTCTGCTTTTCTTTGCCTCCATTTCTTAGACGGCATCATCTTTTCTTGCACCCTTTGCCAATATGGTGTCCGTGCAGGCAGTGCAGGCCTGTGGCTGTTACTGGAAAAAAGCTAATGAGCGGGAAACTGGTATGCAAGAACACCAAAAACTCATCCGGCTTTTGTATAAACACGAAAGAAGGAAAAAGAAAAAAAAGTATAAATAAAAAAAGCAAAGAGAAGGCACAAATCTTTTTTTTTTCCACACTTAGTCTTTACCCTGTAGAAATGTGACTGTTGATAGCATGGACGGCAGGAGAAATTCAAGTGGGATAGGTGTGTGTGCAAGTCCAATACCAGCAAAACCTCTTTAATCGAGTGCAAAAAGGTAGTAAAAGTGATAAAAAGAATTTTTTAGGAGAAAATTCTGTTCTGCCTCTCTGGCTTCTTGCTTTGTAACAAGAAGATACACCGTGCTACAGAGACTGCATTTTCTTTTTGAAGGAAAAGAAGAAAAGCAGTTTCTACTGCATTCCATGAACACTGCAGCACCCCTAGTACTATATTAATAATCCTTTCCCACTGAACAAATTCACAGAATCATAGAATTACTCATATGAAATATGCCATAGGCTCATGAATCTTTTTTAAAAATGAATGTTTTACTAATGATCCTTTCACAAACATCCAATATTCACATCAAATAAAAGTCTGTAACTTTTATTTTATTGTCACTGACCAGTCTAGAATTTGAAAATGAACAAAGTATTTCAAATGCTGTTATCTTTCCTTGGTCTAGGGCATTATCCTTGCTCCCAGATTTTGGCAGCTGTAATGCACACCTTAAAAATTGTCAGTTTGTTTCCTGCATTGCACATAATCCCATGCAAAGGTGCAAGAGGGATCAGGACAGCCTGTTGAAAGGTGGAATGGAGAGAAGGAGAGAAAGAAGCCTTGCTCTCTCTAGATCTAGGCTAGATGCAGTTTCAAACTCTGAAATCCCACTGTGCTCAACATTTCACACAAACATTTACAGCGTGAATTTTTTTAAGAAATTGCAGCCGCTAGGCAGGGAAGAACACCAAATACCATGTGGCCAAAAATGGGAAAAATACTTTCCCTGGGAAGAAAAATTTTCACTCTTTTCACAAAAGATTTAACAATTAGTATTTTATTAACCAGTGGTGGTAAACATTTTGGTGAAAAATAAATGGAGTAAGTTTTCTGCTGCACAGAAGGAGTTTAGCAAACAAAGTCCAGATTTGTTTGTCATGTTTGTAAACAGACACAGAGGCTTTTCCTGGCTGTCTGTGGGTGAAGCTACACAATATATAGCAGGCACAGACAAGCAGCTTTTGTCCTTGCCCTGGTAAATGGCACTCTGGTTCCAGCGACCCCAGGGGC
This sequence comes from Pseudotriccus pelzelni, assembly GCA_035584735.1. Lineage (NCBI taxonomy): Eukaryota > Metazoa > Chordata > Aves > Passeriformes > Tyrannidae > Pseudotriccus > Pseudotriccus pelzelni. Next base: position 15,727,996 of record JAWMRA010000078.1, read on the forward strand.
AGACCCTGAGCACAAGCCTTGCAAAGCTGTACTAGCTCACCCACAGCAAGCCCCCAGAGTGAGCCACGGGCCTCAGAGCCCCCGGAACTGAGCAACACACAACAGACTGCGCAGACACAGACAGTAAAATATTAATCTGCTGCTGAGTTACTTAAGATTTGATCCATATAGAACTTAGCACTGAAAAAAACCCCAGATGTGTGAAAAATTACTGCTTTCACATAGGCAAAAAAAAGATAAATAAAGTAAGCACAAAACAGACCTGGTTTCAGATTTCATTATAAATGTGAGAGCAAAGCTCTGGGAATAAAGCCACCATATTACTGAGCATTTTTCAATTCATCAGCACTCATAAGCTTTTTAAAAATCATATTTTATTTAATTAATGAAAGCAGCTACTATAGGTTAGATCAGAAGCTCCATTTAGGTTTGTATCACATCTCCTATGTGCCCAGCAGCCAGTGTCAAGGCAGACAGTGAAAGATGCAGATGGCTATTAAATGATCTTTTACCCATGTGCCCTTCAGGCCTATCATACTCCTAAATGGAATTTGTATTGTTTTAACTTCCAGCCATTAGTTCTTACAGATGGCTTGATTACCATTTAGATCAGCTTTATCATTATCTTTGCTAAAAAGAGAATAATAGGTATGTGTAGAATTCACACAGCACATTTATTCCACCTATCTGTTCCCTGGTATTATATTTTTAGCTTTATAGTATTAGTCTAATTACTGACTCCTAGGCTTAACATAGTATGCTTAAAATTATATATTCAGCTAAAAAAATAAGATATTCCATGAATATTTATCTTGAAAATATTTATAAATAGTCCCTGAATCAACACAGACACAACACTGAAACCATTTTTTTAAAGTCTGTATTGGTTTAATTTTATGCTGCTTGTTGTAAAGGACAAAGTTGGTAAAAACTAATGTGATAAAGATTATCTCTGCTGGAAAGAAAATAAACCCTTCAAATAACCTGTGCAGTTGCTTTGAAAGTCTGAGCCAAATCTTCTGGCACAAGTGAGACAAAGCCCTTCATCAGATCTGATTAGGCAGAAACCAATTGACAAAGTGTTCAGCAGACACACAAAGCAGGTGTTACATCCACGCCAGAAAATAGAAGGGGAGAAGAGGGCAAAAAGAAACGTAGTTTAAGAGAGAGCACGTGGTATCATGTCCTACATGTAATTTAGAAACTCAAATAAGTGACTAAACAAATCTGTCCTGTGGCATTCTTGAACAGAGGGGGAAAAACAGTAATTTTAGAATTTAAGGAGGAAAAAAAAAAAACAAACAAAAAAACCCAAACAACAAACCAAAAATGCAGCCAGCCTTGACTTGGGCAATTCTAGTTTTTTGAATAGCAGCTTTCAAAATCTGTATTTCCACATGCATACAGAAATGAGAACATCTCCCTTTTGTAAAGTCGACTCCTTGTTCACAGGATGCAATAGGAGCAAAGTCATGATAGATAAAGCTTTACAAAAATAATACAGGTAAGCCCATATTCCTTTGCTGTGGTCAGGGGCAGCACATAGGGGATTTCTAGAAAATGCTAAACACATACAAGTAATTTTGTGCCTGGCACACAGAAGCAGCTGGAGCAGGCTGCTGTCCTGCAAGACCCCACAAGCTTTTTTCTGATTCCATTTACCACTGTGGTCAAGCACATTCACTCATAAAAAAACATGAATAAGAGAAGACAAAAGCCAAAGTGTCTCTGCCTAAGTCAATGACAGCTCTGCCATTGAAAAGGCTTGAGCCATTATATTTCCTCACTTCATTTACCCTTCAGGAGCAGAGTTTTATGTTACAGTGTGTTTTCAGCCTCACATGTGAACAACGAGCACCTCCATACAGTCCAAGAACCTTGTGCCAACACCTGGGAGGCCCTGCTTGCGTCCAGAGAGCTTAGGAGGCAGCCAGCCTGCCAACCACACTACTCATAAGCTTTATTCTTCAAATACAGCAGTTTGCTTCAAAAGGACAGGACTGGGTTGGCCACTCCATGCTTTACACAGCAGAGTTGCTTAGGCCCCTGTAGCTCTTCTCCTTCCTTCTGAGTGCATTGGGGGAGTTAATTATCTTTTATGTGCAAGTTCAAAAACGTGCTTTCCAACAACAAGGGACTTAGAATAACACCAAGTTGTTTAAATCTGAGTCAGCTGAAGCACAACGACAGCTGATCTGATTCAGGTTAGAGCAAAGGTAGCTGTCAGGACAATATTTGTCTTCCTAGTTTGATGCTTTGCTAAAAATTCCTCAATGTTTTTCAGTTTGAATTTTCATTATTCTGCTTCTGTTAAGCATGGGCTGAGACTAAATACTGATGGTAAGGAGCCTTAATTCATTCACACAGATAATGATGACACGTGACTACTGACACACCGCAAGCAAAAAAGAGCAGAAAAATTAATGTCATTTACTAAATGTAAGAGACTATAGAGCCTTTAACATCTAATTAACCTCTTTTGCAATGGGAGTCATTTTGGTGACCAGGCTGTACATCTGAGGTCATACAGGATTCCCTTCTGTTCCTTATCTCCTTCACTCCCAACTGCAGACATTATCAGATGCATAAACATGACAAAAATGCAAGTACTAGGGGGGAAAAATTGTGAAAGTGAAGCATTTTGCAAAGAAATGAGAGATGAGAAATATGTACAACTCATGGTACCTGCTTAGAGGACAGTAAAAGGAGAAAAAGTTTAATTTAGCAGTGTTTGAAAGTAGGTTACTTGGGGGCCATGGTGGGGTTACAGAGCAGAAAACTCATCATCAGCTGTTGTCACATACATGGAGAACCCACAGTCAGCTACAAACTATGCTTCCCACAGTCAGGATCCTTTAGAGAAGGACAACAATTACAACAATTTTCAGAGGATGTGCAGCTTGGACACTCACAGGTTCTCTGCAATGACAGTGTTTGAGACAGATTTTTCATTACTGCTGAAAACACCTGTGCAGTCCACAGTCAGGCTACTTTAACAATAAAAATCTCTTTATTTGACAGTCTGGAATTGACATTGGTAACCTGAATATTATTTTAGAACACATCAAACTTCGCTTCTGATTAACATGCTAAACAATAAAATTACAATTTCTCTTCTCCTGGAAAACACCACAGCAATTACAGGGGAACCTGTTAACAGACACCAAAGGGATTGAGATTTTTATAGCCATTAAATAATGCAGCGTAATTAACTCGTAGGCATTTTCTCGGGGCCAGATATCCTTGGCTTTGAGGATGAATTAAGACATATTTCACCATTAGCACAGGTTAAACTTCACTTAGAGCAAAGTTTAATTCACTTCCTCGCTGTCTTACCTACATTAGAGAGCATTCTCTTCATCCTCTCTCTGACTCCTTTTATTCCTATCACTAGGATAACCGTGTGCTTTACACATGGGCAATACTGGAAATATAAAACATTATCTGCAGAAGACCTTCCAGAAGCTGTCAAGGAATATGCCAAAACATACAGAGGTCCTTTACCTCTGGATGTCTGGTCCTGCCAGCTACTACTGCATTCATCTGTGACTTGGCAGCAACAAGTTTGCCTGGAAGATGAGCCACACAGTGAGACAAGAAAGCTTGCCAAAACCTGCAAGAATGTGAGTCATTTCCAAAATCACTTAGTGGGGGGGAAAGCTGTATCTTTTTCTGATCCCCACAAAGGATGCAGTGTTAAGAAATGCAAACCCCCTTAATTTGGTATTACTTAGTGATGTAAATTTTTTAATCAAATTTTCTGTTGGCCTGTCTCTGCCAATAAACGCAATTAACGGCGCTATGACAGTATAAACCACTTCCATTCTGTAATCCATTTTGCGCATGTTTATAAACTTTAAAACATTTATTATTTACAATACTAAACCCACATTTTTTTCTGAAAGGCCAATAGGAAATACAAGAATAGTCAGTCCAACCCAGTAACTCATCAAGAGAATTGGGGAATTCATCAAAGAACTCATCAAGGAAAGAGTAACAGAGGGTGTATGGGAATTGCACAGCTCATCTCACAGAAAGGCACAGCCAACCATCCAGTAGATTGTGCCATTCTTTGGAAAGACTGACTGTTGAAATGCTTCCTGCATGGACAGCTTGCTGGCCCTGCTAGGTGGAAACGGAAAAAATATCATGTAGTTCATGCAAAAGCTTACAAATCAAGGGGTAATTTAGATGCACAAATCAAAGAGAGGAATAAAATGGTGGAAAACCATCCACGCTATTTTAATAAGTTAACATGGACAATACTGCTAAACCAACATTTTCTAGCTGGCAGACATATCTGTCATTTCTACTGTATTTCCCAGCAACCACTCAAGTAATTACTTCTTGATTCTTAAAACATTATTTTTAGGCTGATTCCACATACTAGCAAGACATACGTAAACACACTGGAAAAGGTCTGCAACAGTTTGTGTTGTTTTCCCAACCCACAGTAACTTTTTTGACTTGACAGTGCAGTGGGGGTGAGAAACTTGCTAAGCTCCCACAAGTTTCATGAAAATAACATCCTGGTAGAGAAGAGTTACCTTCTCAGTGTCCCTGCTATGGGAGAAACTACATCATGAGGACATACCTTTTATTAGACACCAGAGAAAACCAGCCTACAACAACCTGATGTTCCCGCACCTTGGTATTCAGTCCATCTTTAGGAAAGTTGGCCTGTTTTTCCAGAGGTTTTGACTACTCAGGACTAACAGCAGTCTTGAGTTGAGTCCACCTGTGCCAAGTTGGGTAAATGATGCTCCTAGAAACAAAATTAATTCTTACTGAAATTCTACTTGAGTATTTCGTGTGAAACATAATTGAGAAGACAGTTACGTAAAGGCTCACATTTTAGTAGCTTTGGTTATTTTTACAGCATTCTTTCCTTTCTGACCATCAGCAGCATGTACCTTAAAAGCATATTTCTTTAATTCAAGAAGACAGTCATGTACTGCAGCAGAGTGACTGCTCTGTCCCCAAGTTGATCCATATCCTTTCATTAATTTTGCTTCGTTCTAGTCTGTAGCCCCTACAGTTTGACAATGTGTCAACTCATCAGGAAAGTTAATCTAACTTAATCTTACTTAAAAGATACTATAAGAATTTGAGTTTTTCTACTTGTCAAACATATATCCATGTTCCAGTCACAAGCCTCCCATCCTCAGGGCTGGGTTCTCCCTCAGAGCACAGTTTCTAGGTTTAACCTGGGATCTGAGCTCTGTTAAACTACATATTCCTCTTGATTGTTTTCAATCTTATCGCTTGTCTACTTTCACAACTTCATCCATCGGAGGAAACCATGATTTTGTGACAATGCCATCATTCCTCCTCGTGCCCAACAGTTACAGACCATGGTCTGTCAGACTGCCATTCAAGCACCACCAGAAGGGTCATATCATAGTGAGAAGAAGCACCATACTGTTGCCATCAGAAAAAAATCCTTCCCAAATGCCACTACTTGACAGTGACACTGATCTCCATAGTCTGGAGCCGTTTACTCACTCACTACAAGGCACAAGTACCACAGAGGTGCTGCATGTCCCACTAGCACCACGAAAACAGAACACCCACTGTTTGCCAGCTCATTCCACCTCTTCTTTAGCATTAGGCAAGTACAAGCATTTTTAAAAGTGCTTTCAGCAAGACAGATTAATTTGTGGATAACAAATCAGAAACAAAATGTTTTAACAACATAATATAAAACAGCAGTACACTTGATAAATTAACACTTGTCTAGTTGCTTCCTGCTTCTCATCCAGGACACCTCAGGGATCAGCCATGAGAGCACACCATGAAATCCTGCTTTTTGCTCTGAACGCCCACTTTCTTCCTGCAACCTTTATCAGCTTTGAGGAAAAATGCCTTAATTCTGAGTAGTAACTGTCCTACAGGCAAGTTCTCATTTCTAGGTCTAAAGCTAGCCAGAGTGTTGGTGATGCAGCTCCATTTATGGAGCCAGCACATTCTAGACAGACACCTTGAAAATATTTTATCTGTTCTTCTGCTTCATTTATTTCAAATCTAGATTGCTACTTTTTATCTAAAGCCATGTAGCCTTGATGATTCATATCTCACTCCTCCACTGCCTTCTGGAGCTGGAGGCTTTGGGTTTGACCATGGATGTAAATTCCTTGGAAGGCTCTCTCTAAACCACTGCTTTTGATATTTCATGATGCTTCTCTCTGCCCATCATTATTTTTCCTTCAGGTTTGCACTTATTCCAACAAGGCTACTCCTGTGCCACGGTGATTAAAAGACACTTTTCCCTGTTCTGCTTGACTGCCATTTCCTGCCCAAGCTGAAATCCTCCTTCATACAAAGCTACAGCCAGCCCCCATTTAACATTATGAAAGCCACACACTATAATGTTGTTCTCTGAAGGTCACACTACAACACCAGCTTTGTTACAGACCTGTAAAGCGCATTCCGACTGAGAATAAGGTGTTGTGTCTAGGTATGTGCAGGAATGCAAATATTCCCTTGTCCTGTCTCCAACAGGAGTTGTGTTACTCTGTGTTACAGGGCCTCTTGCATCCACAGAAATTTTAGGTGGGTGGGTGTCTACTGGAGCACATCACCCACAGCTTAATGGGCCCCAGAGCCCAAGGAATCCACGGAGCAGTCCAGACCCACACGTGTGCCAAGGTGGCTTAAAATCTTGCTAGCAGTCCTCCTCCCTTGTGAGATCTCCAAGCAGGACAGCTTTCTTCTTGTATAAATCTGTAGTATAACTAATCTTTACCACAGAAGTCTTGCAACATTTAATTAATCCTCCAAGATATATACATATATATACCAGGGAGCCCCTGGTGGTCTGGTGGTTAGAATGCGGCGCTTTCACTGCCGAGGCCCAGGTTCGATTCCCAGCCAGGGATACTCCCCGGGCAGGTGGAGCTCGTTAGCCCTGTAAGGCAATCCACCTACGTTCTAAGGACCTCGCTGCCACCGTCCAAGCTCGCTTGGCCCCGGCAGATGAACCTTAGGATTAAAGGGTGGGTTCAGTTCCGTGCACACTGTGTCTCACCTAAAAAAAAAATCCAATGCGCAGGCTCGAAGGCGTAAAGACCTTCCCCGGATCTTCGTTCGCGAAGACTGGCCATTATTTATTATTCCATATACCAAAATGAAGGTTAAGTTCAAATCTAAGCTGGAAGGATGAAACACACTTTTTGTTTTAATTTGTTCAATACTCTGCTTTCCCTTGGTTCAGCAATGCCCCATTTTTGACCCAAGGTCCCAAACCAGCACGCAGATTACCCAATTCCAAAATGAGTTCCCTGCTAACCCAAATGGCAGATGGCCACGCCACAGAGATAAAACATGATGTTATTCCAGCTTGCAGCAGGAAGCTAAAGCAAAGCATCAAACAATTTCTGGAACCAGAAACTCTGGAACTTGTATTCCTTCTCCTGGCAGGGTAACTACTGATAACACTATTTGAAAATCATGCAACTGTAAATTTGGAAGTCAGTTTCCTAGGAGTCATTGAGAACATCAGGAAATTCAGCAAGTTTACTTGCACTGTAGTTATTTCTTCCTCAACTACTTGCTAGTATACAGTGGCCGAAGAGTAACACCAAAACACAGGAATCATAGTGGCCTTCAAGCAGTAGGGTACCTATCACTCACCAATTCTATTTAATGAACTTGCATGAAAACAGGGCTTAAAGTAACATGGTACATCAACTGAAGAGAAAGCAAGCTGGAGTTTTCTCTCTATTATTCAGCAGCTGCCAGGACCTGGTTCACAAAGCACGACAGACTGGATCTCATCTGACAACATTAAAATTAAAAATGAAATTGTTTTCCATTATTAATTATAGAAATGTACCTCTTGTTCTGAGAGCTCTCAGAAATGGTGAAACAGCATCTGGTAGCAGCACAATGTAGGCATATAAACCTCAGCAGATAATAAGATGCTTGGAAGAGTTTGCCTCAGACTCAACAAAATGTCAAGTTTACTTTCCCTCTGACAGAGCAAACCCATTGTATTGGAAGCCACTACAGAAATAGCACTAAAGCCCTAGTGTGAGACTGCCATGCACATACAAGCACCCACTCTTGCTCTGTATCATTACTTTCTAACTCTCACTTTGAAACCACTTGCAGATGTTACAACACAATCACTACTTCCATCCAGTGGCACAATCCCTGAGACCAGTGAAGCTAAAGCCAGGACAAATGAGGTGGAACCAGGTCCTGTCACACATCCACAGATTTTAGCTGGTAACATGTAGATATGACAGAGGTGAAAATGGAAGATGAAATGACTTTCAGGTTAAGAGAGAAAACGTTTGGTTAGTAATTTCATTAACCTACAAATTTAATGGCATCAGATTTTGTTTCATATTTATAAATAAATAATGGTCACCCATCTTCCTGGGTTGACAATACCACAAGAACAACAAAATTATAGCACGCAGGCTTGTAGAATGAACTTAATGCTATGTTTTGTTACTGCTCTCCCCTCCTCCTCCCTTTCTATTCATTCTACTGCAAAACATAACACATCACTGAGGACATGGGACTTGTGACCCACTTCCCCAGAAACATCTCCCACCTCATCCCCAGGAACAAAGACTCTCCATTTGCCTCCCTCCAAAAGACTCTTATTCCCAATGCTAATGAGGTAAGACACAAAAATCCAGGAACCAGCCCATTCAGAAGCCTGAAGAGCCTTCCCAGTTCAAATACATTTCCAAGTCTTCTAAAAGTGTAAATGGGACACAGACTGGGTCTTCCACATTTCTATTCTGAGATTCAAAAAATTCAATCTCAACCACTTACTTTATTAAAAAAAACAAAAAAACAAAAGAAAAAAAAAAAAAAAAGAAAAAATCCACCAGGTAAATTGTATTAACGTGTTCCTGCATAGTAAGTGAATTATAAATCAGCAAAGTTTCTAGACAAGAGTTTCCATTGAGTTTTCTTGAGTCTAAACAAACTCTCCCAAAGTACAGTCATTGCCTCATAGATTCCAGGAAGTTTCTGGATTCTATACATAAAAGTTGTAATTCTATAATACAGTAAATACAATCATATAATATGATAACTATATTTGAAAGTTCCATCTTAGTTGTTACATCATAGGATTGTATTCACTATATTATAGAATTATAAAGCTGCATGAATGGACCATGGTAGAAGCTTACAGTGAAACCCCAGTCTCTTTATCAACCTTGCAGCAAGTAAGCTGCAGAATATGTAATCAAAACCCTAAAACCCAGAGGTAGTGTTTTGGAAGCTCAAAAAATTCAGAAACGTCAGCTGAAAATGCAAAGCACTCTCTACTAGCAGAATGTAAACCTGCAGGATTCAGAGCTTGTGTGCTTCCAGGTCAGGTTTGGAGGTCCTTGATAAGGTTAAAAAAAATTCAGAAGTTCACAGGCATCAGCATGGTCATTCCAGGACAAATACTTCAGCAGACTGTCAATGGGACTTAGCTACTAACAACCTTTACCTACCTCTCATCAGAAAAATGTTTTCTTTGCTTATCTACAGGCTTCTGTTTTGCTTGTCTTGTAAATGATACATCTTTTCCTTATCTATGGACTTCTCAGGGGTGAGGAACTTTCTTTTTTCATCCCACTTGCAAATCCTCAAGACATCTCAAGATTAGGGATTTCATACAGCCTTATACCATGAGAAGTGTTTTGGTGAACTAGTATATATACCAGGTTGATTGTTCAGCATCATATCCATATGGAAATAGAGGGGTGAAAAGAAATTAAAAAAAGAAAAGGTTCCTTGCTCAAAAAGTAGTAACTTGCTCACTATAATCTAAATATTTTTACAGTATTCCCATGACATAAAGAAGGTTATCTGACAAGCTAAATTATACCTGGGTTTTGCACTAACTCTTTGTTACCTTTATTAGCTCTTTTGAGACTATTATGCTGCTTATAATTACCCTAATGTGTTAAAAAAACCAAACAAACAAAAAGAAGCCAAACAGTCAATATTGGTAGTGACGCTGGTACTGACAGAGCAAGTCAGAGATGCTGAAGTTAATTATATTCAAACTAAAGCAAATTTGGGAAAACCATTGGGATGCACTCAGCATTTGGCTACTTTTCAAATTACAATCTACAGTAAATGCACAACTTCACTTCCCTAGTGAATTTTTATAAACAGAAATCAGTTTTGTGAAGGAAAAGTTCTCTGTGCAAGGACCAAATGGAAAGAGGTGACTGTGCAATTAAACACTTCCACCTGCAGAGCACACCCCTCCAGCAGCAGCCAGGTGAGTGCCAGTGCCCCTTCATCTGCCTCCAGCTGTCACATGTGAGAGAGGGGAAGGAGTTTATATGCTGTACCCATCACGCTTTTTCTCATTATAGTTTCCAATGCTTCAAGACAGATGATTTAACACAGAAATGCTACTTTAGTGCCTTCAGAAATTTTACCCAGCAATTCATACAAACTAATAATATCCTGAAAATTGCCTCCCTCCCTCCCTAGAAATATCCTACAGGCTCCTCAGTCACATCTCATAACCAATTCCTACTACAAAATTCCAAAACAAACACACAGAGAGTGAAAAAAAAAAAAAGACATCTCATCTTGCACTAATAATCTTAGCAATAAACATTAATTATTGTTAATTCAAAATAACAAATATGAATTATACCAATTCACATAAATACCAACCACATAAAATCAATATAAGAAAAAAACAGAGAAATCACACTTAGCCATGAAAGAAACATGTTTGCATGTAAACCTGCATTGAAAATGAAAGAAATAACAACTAGAGCAGCTGTTTAAAATCACCATCAGTTAGCTGTAGCTAAAGTAACAATATATCTGTTCTATTGTTACTAATAAATCTGATAACTAATGAATTTTTCTTTAAATTTCATTTTTCTTTTAGTAACAACTCTACACTGCAATGTATTACAGCAGTCACTTTATAGTACATGTCCTCACTGAATCGCATCTTAGTGCACATAGAGTACATATTTTTCATTTAATATTTCTGGGTTACAAATCATCAAACTGGTGCTCTAATCAATAACTGCTGACTCGCTTGGTCAGTACCCTCATGGATCACTTCTTACACTCAAGTCAGAACTTGGGTTAAAGGATGGTTTGACAGTAAGAAATATTTAACTGTAAGAGCGTAATATAGAACAATATCAAGGAAGATTCCAACAAAATGCAGATACAATCTAATACAAACATGTAATCCTGGGGAGAGAGGATAGGAACAAGTCTGCAGCCAGACAGCAACCCACTGGAGGGACAGACAGGGACTGCAGCCCAGCCACACCCTGGAGTGGTCTAACCTTACCTTTCTGCACCAAACTCAACAGAGGTGACACCTGCCCTCAAAAAAATCACATCAGCTGAAATCTCATTTTTATGAAAATCTCTTTTCATCAGAAAACTGTAGCAAAGCTACTCTTATTTTAGTTTTTCTCACATTAAAATTAACACTACAGAGGAAGGGCGTGGGGGTGGGGGGATTTAGTATATCTTATTATTGCAAGGATGCCATCCAGTCTCTTCCTCCCTCATACTTCTTCCTCAACCTTGTAATCTGTAAATCTTCCAGACAAAGCCATTTATCCTCACAGGCAATTGTGCTGCTGAACCCCAAAGTAGAACTGAGGAAACACATTTGAAAGGCAAACCAGCTTTCAGTGGCATAATGTCAGAAGCAGCTGAAAATACACAGTGGTTCATCAGAAAGGACAATTCTTCTGAAAATAATTAGTGGTTATTTTCAGAATCACAATAATGTGCTCAGAGCTGCACAGAACAAGAGATGTATACAATCTATGTCATGTGGAGTTTATTGTAACTGACACTTGAAAGACAAAATGAAAACGACCCAATTCTGTTCTCATTTGCCTTTATTTTAAATAAAATAAAATTCCAGTGACTCCAGTACTTCCAGTCATCTCACTGAAATCATCTGCTAATGATGCCAGAATTAAATCCACTTTGCTTCCTTCTGCTTTTACACTTTAATCTATACTCTATAATTTTTTAATATAAATTCATTTGTTGAGACTATTAATAAGTTATAAAACCTAAAGAATGAAGATCACCGCAGCCTTAAGTGCCACTTGCAACTCCAGCTTCCAGCAGATTCCAGAAGGACCAGAAGGTAGGGCAGCCTTGCTGCTATTGCCAATTAGCAAACAACACTCATTAAGCCAAATAATTTCCCAGGTCCTCATCAAATTCCAGCTTTATCAGTGAATACTTTACTAAAACTGTTTAATCCCCAAATCCTGTTTTTCAATCCCTACAGTTCTAGCAAGCCCCCCTCCTTGCTGGAAAGTACACGCTTGCACTGAGATGCAACCAATTGCCAAGTTTTACCACTGAAACAGCTCAATTTCAGTCTTAGCAGGTGAAAAAAAAAAATCCCTGAGGTGTTCTTGAAGCCAATAATCTTTAAGGGAGGAAGAGAATTATACAATTGTATGAATGTTAACAGGACTTTAATTATTGTTATTTCTGAACACCCTCTTCACTGCTAGAACTAACAAAGACAGGCTCTTTCCAAGAAAACCAAAGAGCCTTTGGAATATTTATCTGTAACACCACTTGAGATGACAGAAAAAAAGCTGACTCAGAACAGAATCACAAATCACAGAACAGTTAACGTCAGAAGGAACCACTGCAAGTCATCCGGCCCAACTTTCTTGCTCAAGCAGGGTCCCCTAGAGCACATTACCCAGGGCTGTGACCAGATGGTTCTTGAATCTCTCCAGTGAGGGAGACTCCACAAGCACTCTGGCAACCTGTTCCAGTGCACAGTCAACTGCACAGAGAAGCTCTTCCTCATATTCAGGTGGAGCTTCCTCTGCCTGTCGCCTCTTGTCCCATGCCTAACTGATTCACATTTTCTTAGACAGCCAAAGTAGCTACTAGGTTCCAAAAAGCCTGTATCTCAAAAAAGCAGTTTCACTGGCAGAACTTCTGACATCGCAGAGACACCTTTTCCCTTTCAGTAAATCAGCCCATTTTTACGCAGCAGGAACTCATAGCTGAGCTATGAGAATTTCACCACCCAGATCTCTCTATGGTCAGCATCCTCTCCCTTTATCATGTAAACCCACCATGCTTTTCATGCCCTAACTCGTCTTTCATGAAAGCCGCCACTGGACTGGAAAGGCCTTGCCCAGTGCACAGCCTGGATTTGCTTTCTCCTCCTCCTGCCTGCAGCCGCATTTGCCTCCTTGGGAGGTTTCCCTTCCTGCACAACCCAAAATTGTGCCAGTTAAACCTCTCTCTTCTCTTTCCTGCTTCACATACTCCTTTATTTCATTTTTCAATTTAGGCTAAGACATGCTTCTTAATTTATAGAAAAACTGGTGGAAAGTCAGTAAACATTTTTAGGCCATCACCCTGGAATTCACAATCCTTACACATTTCCTTAACTGAATGTGTCAGCAGCTCCTTAGAAATGAAAACTGTTAGAATATTCTTCCTGTTAGGTTTACAAAGAGTTTAATCAGGATGTTTATTACAAAATTTCAGCCTTCAAGACAACTTTGCAGAATTCTATTAAACTTGTTGTCCAAACAAATTACCCCTCAAAGAGGTAAGAGGTACTCCCAGCTTGAAGACACTAACTTCAGATATATTTTTCTCACTTGCTCTCACAGAAGTAGTGTCATAGCTGCATATGTCTTAAGGCTACAACAGAAATACCTTCTTTGCATGGGAATTCTGTCACCTTCTCTATTCTGGTTTGCTTCTTACACTGAAAAAGCCTCTTGGATTCTCATGGTTGCTTTGCTGGTGTAAGAAACTACCAAAATGAGCAGGATAATTAAAATATAGCGGTAAAAAGCGTGTAACAAAGCTGTAATCCTGTTATCTGTGGAGATGCCAAGCATTCCTCAGGTCTTGGAAGAATCATCTATACAAATATTTAAGACCTCAAAGCCAACACATTTACCAATCATTTAGACATAATCATCTTGTCACTTACATACAGCTCAACAAACATGTCACTGGGGAAACCCTACAGTGTAATTAACATTGGGTTGAATGACAACTGAAGAAAAACATTATAAGCAATCTCATTCAAACCTGAAAGGCAGTATCTGGTATGTCAACACTCGCTTCACCAGGAAGGTTGATCTTGCCCATTATTATTCTTAATTGTACATATGTAGCTTTCAATTTAATTTCACCAAGTATTTTAATCATGGTTTGGCTTTGAGATTTCCTGTTTAGCAGTGCAGTCCAAAGCTTTATTCTCAGTAACAGAAGAGATAAATCCACATCACCTGACGGCACAGTTAAGAGATCTGATGGTCAGAAAGGAGAGGAAAGAAAGAGAAAATCTTACTGTAATTTTTATTAACCTTCAATTTTCAAAATTTTCAAAAGAAACAGTAAGTGCCAGTTCCACTCCAATCATCATTGTATTTTTCTAAATATACTGTCCAGACTTCTGAAGGAACTGTGGCCTCCAAAGGTCTTATTTTTCTTTCATGTTGTAAAATTTCATAGAGCAAAACAACTTGCAGTCATATTTACCTATGGTATAATATATTTCCTCAACATTGACTGTAGAGATGCCAGCAGAGTTATCTGTCAATGTATCATTTCAAAATATAGCCATAAACTGTTCTCTAAGCAGCACCACAGCCCAAAGCTCAGAGATGCAGCAAGGTCTCACCAGCACATCTGAATACTGCTAGTACTTTTAGTGTCTGATTAAATATTAATTACAAGAACGTAGTTGTACAGCATTTAACTGGGGAAAGGCCATTAGCAAATCACAATTTTCCTGCCAAAAATATCTAGCACAGCACAATATTACTTTCTGCCCTATTTAATGTGGATCACAAGGAGGTGGTAAGTGGTCTGAAAGCATCAGTCCCACCCCGTGGCAAAGGCTATGGTCCACTGTCCTCCCCACTTTAACCAGGCAGAATCCTGGCTAAAAAGCATTCCTGGGAGACAGGAGTATTATTTGTTTCAACAAGAGCAAGAGGAAAATGTTCAGGAGTTAAGCCGGTACATGGGAAGCCAACACCACAGATGCTCCCAACCTCCACTGTGCTCCCCCTTCCCACCTGCCTGATGGAGGTCTCGGCTGCCCTCACACCCCGGCTCCAGCCTGGGGTCTCTGCTGATCGCACATGGACCACGGCCATCCTTCCCCATGAGGAAGGGATCATCTCCAGCTATCCACACACATTTCTTGCAGTCACCTTAACCAGCAGATCAAACCGGAGGACCCTTCCCATACCCCTTGTCATGCTCAGCTGCTTCATGCCCTGTCCCATAGATGTGCACCAGATCTGCTTGTGAGTGCTGATTGGCAGCAGTGCAGATGTGACACCATTTTCCCCAGCAAATCTATGTCATGTGATGGATATATCACAAACACTTCAATACTGCCAACTGAGGAGAGTAGAACTCGTGCCTCCATTGAAAAATCGGGGTCATTCCAATTTTGCTAACTTACAGCGATGAGATAGGGCTGAATCAATGCTCTAGCACTACCACAGGTCAGGGATGAGCAAATACTTTTCAACTATTATTCACAAAATAAGAACTGTCTGGGTCATATTTAAATTATTTAACTGCCTGAATCCACTCCCATGAAAAAATACTGGTGAGTAGAAGAAGAGCTTAAATTTTGTATGATTAAAACATGGGTTCAGTAAGGGCTGCAGAACTGGTTGTCTCCTACTGGGCACTGAAAAAGCAGGAGAACCTGCACCTACCACAGTACAGCAGGCATCATAGGTCCAGGTCTTTGAAGGACACAAACTTGCAACCCCTTCCCCTAGAGACTGCTCAGAACTGTTCTGGAAGTAGTTTGTGTCAGATTCAACAGAACAGCCCAAGACACTGATCTCTGGGCATTTTAGTTTAAGTCTCTCAATGTGCTTTAGAAAAAGCACCTCACCGCTCAGATGCAGCCTTTCTGTATCAGGCTCCTAATCCATTCACACCTCCTTGGTGCTTCCTTGTCTCAGGGCAGCACTCTAAGTAACTTATTAAGTGACGCTAGTAGGGTATAGTTGAAGTGTAAAATGTACTTCCCATTTCCTCACACCAAAACACCCCCACACTTACCTCCTGTTCAAGGTGCCCTCTCAGCTTTCACACATTTCACCAGAGCGCTGAAATATTTTATAGCACTCAGAAGAGCCCTGGATGAAAGACACATGATCCCTGCCCAACGAACTCACAGCCTGAAGAAGCAGGCAAGGACGAGGCAGAAGGACAGCAGGAGCAGTTGGGTGTCAGAATTTCTGAGCTCTGGGATATGGCCTTCTTGGGCTTTTATATTTAGTGCTCCATCCTCTCCTGTCTGCCTTCTAGAGCCCATGCCTTTCACGAAGAGGCATCCTTACAGTTCTGAGCTGAGCTGCACTTGCAGGAATTGCTCTGCTGATCTTTGTTTTCTTTTTCCCCTTTTTCAATTTCCTTCAGTCTTTTTCTGCTTCTGACTTTTCCCTTCTTTTCAATTCTTTTGTTAGATCAGTTTGATATGATTAATGAACAAAGGACAAACCCCATCACATGGTTGTTCTCCATAGGACAGGACACATAAAATGCTTAAGAATTAAGGAGTCATCAAGCAGAGGTTTATGTGCACTACTTGTCAGAGCAACTACTCAATCTAAAAAGGGCACCAACTCAGAAGCACTTTTATATTGGCTGGAGAAGAAGGGCATCCTCAAGCAAAATGAGTCTACAACCTGTACAACTTCTGTCCAATTCCCCAGGCACTTCCTCTCAAGAGATCTGTATTACCACATTTACAGTACTTTTTGTGTTACCAGAGCAGTTTCTAATGGGAGCTGGTAACCTCCAAGAGGATGAGAAACAAGGCATGCTGCCTGGTAGGGCACCATCACATTGTGTGCTCCCAAGGCTTCAGTGGGAAGTGCTTCTCCCTCCTGGGGTCTGTAAGAAACAGTACTGCAAACAGCACCACATGAAGAAGTATGAAACTACACTTGGGGACAGAATTTGAGGATGTTTTTTCACTCCACTCATTCTCTGCCTGCAGCTGCCTTAAATATACGTGAAACAACTCCATGTGATCCAACTTCGTCAGTCTCTACACTGGGTTTTAGAGTAAAGGAACAATCTGAGCTTGTGATTTTCTGTTTTAGTTGTTGCCTCCGCATTAAATAGGTTATGCTGAATGAACAAAGAAGATTTCTTAAGTGCTGTCAGTAGGATTAGCCTACTAGGAGATGAATGCCAAGGAACCTCTCACTGGGCAGCCTGGATTCAGGCACTCTGGAGCTGCAGACACCCTAGGAGAGGCACAGGATTTTAATTGCAGATACTCTTGATCCTAGCTTACACTTGCAATTATTTGTCACTGCTCCTCTCCATAGAAATGAAAGGATTTACATCTTTTTAAATAACTGTTATAGAGTAATAGATTTGATGAATTTTCAAACATATCTGACAAAGACAATTAAAAGTGTCACCTAAGCTGCTAGAGCAGAGAAGCAAACAAATCCGTATGATTCCCCCTTCTTTTACTGCTGCATTTTCATATTCTGCATAGTTCAATATTTAGCTACACACTTTTTAAACTGATAAATGGAGAGCTGCAAGCACTGTTTGAATATTATGTCTAGGATTACTGTGTCATTTCTCCAGAGTCACAAGGAAGAGTTTAAATTTCCTTCTGTAGTCTTGCCCTCTTCTCCTTTCCTGTTTTTCAACTTTCTACTGTGGTATTTGAAAACAAAACCAAGAAAACCCAATAATTAATTCCAAAAGCGGTGATTGCAACAGAAAATCGGTCTAATAGATTTAAAATAGGCTAGTGCTCCAATGTCCCTGCCTTCCACAGTCAACGGTCATAAATTCTAACTCATTCTTTGAAATCAGAAGCAGGTTGTTGATGCAGACAGATCCAGTTTCACCTGGGAGGTAATGAGGTGAAGTCATTGCATGGGAGAGAAGCAAAATACATCCAGCTGACTATGCACCATTTAACTCAATGGCTCCCTAGCGGGAAGCATCAACAGCAGGGGTGCAGCTGACAAGTGAAATGCTGCTTTGTGCAACACTTTACTATCCATTTGTGTGCTATAGGAATAGCAAATCGTCAAAAGGCCACAGAGGAACAGAGCCCCATCAAAGCAATCTGCAGAGATACCCTTTGTGGTTAGCAGGCAAGAATTCAGAAAGCGCCTGGGTTGGCACAAAGCTCTGTCCCTTAAATTTTGTTAGAAACTAGTTTTCTGAAAAATGCCTGCCCAGGCTGTGCAGTGCTTTATAGTACTGACAGAGTATAAAGTCCTTGCTTTTAGACCTTAAACTACATAAAGGGCGTGTGACAATAGGATTTCACATCTCTCTTGATACCCTGGATGCCACTGTTATCATCTAAGAAAGATTCTATAGGCAATACAATGAAGGAAGTCTGGTTTCTTAACAGATGTACCTCATCTTTCACTCTAAGTTCTACTTAAATCATCTCACGTGGCTGGGGCAGTGACAGCATCTCCTGCACTCCTGTTTGAAACAGGTGAAGTCACCCCATGTTTTTCACCTCATGGAGAGCTTTCCTTCTCCTCCACTCCTTTCTCTTCACAAAGCACACAGGACCACAGCATATTTGTGACTTCACTGTCATATTGGCAAATGGCTCAAAATTTTCTGTGTGAGATGACCTGACAGTCACACAACACAGTGGTGAATGCATCTTTTCAATGAGAATCCAGGCTAAAATCACACAGTTAACCCCCACTCCTGTCATTCACAGAGCCTAGGTTCTGTCCTCATTACCCACTGAGCTACGAGACTATCCCAATTTAACCTGGATGGCTGGCCTCCAAAACACTTCCAGGCAGACTCCTGTTTAGCAGCATTGGGGTACTGGAGTGTGCCCACAAATTTGCCAAGATCTGACTCTATTTACCCCAGGGTGGGACTGAACACCATTAGAGAGGGCTCATTTTCAGCACTTTTCTACTGTTGAGCTTGTACATTTCTGCAATCACAGAACTGTGTGACCTGGATAGAACAGTGACTACAGAAACATGGGGGTTTCCAATATATTCGACACTTTATCAATTCAAAATAGAAATCATAGGCAAAAAATATTCTTTTTCTTAGATTTGTTTATCTCTACCACAGCTTCCACATTTCTACAAGCACTGCCACAGCTGCAGATTGGTTAATCTCACTATAGCTAATCAAGAGCACATCTCTTATGTCCAGCACCACTATTTGAGTCAAGTACAAGAGATAAAAGTCATGACATTAGCACGCTGTAGTCTCTGCAACTACATGTGCTGTTTTTGGCTGGTGTAGAGATAACTTTCTTTGCAGTGGTTAGTACAGGGCTATGTTTTGATTTGTGCTGAACACAGGGCAGAATATATAGATGTCTTTGTTATTGCTGAGCAGGGCTTACACAGAGCCATGGACTTTTCTGCTTCTCATACTGTCACACTGGTGAGGAGGCAGGGGGGCTGTGGGAGGTTGGGAGGGGACACAGCTGGGACAGGTGACCCCAAATGGCCAAAGGGATATTCCAAACCATATGACACTACGCTCAGCATATGGGGGGAAGAAGGAAGAAGTGGGGGGCGTTTGGAGTGATGATGTTTGTCTTCCCAAGTCACTGTTATGCATGATGGGGCCCTGCTCTGCTGGAGAAAGCTGAACATCTGCCTGCCCACGGGACATGGTGAATCACACTTTGCTTGTGTGCGCAGCTTCTCCTTTCCCTGTTACACTGTCTTTGTCTCAGCTCATGAGTTTTCCAGCTCTTACCCTTTCAGTTCTCTCCCTGACTGTGGGAGAGTGCGTGAGTGGCTGCCTGGGGCTTGACTTCTCTCTGGGGTTAAACCACAACAATACCAAATAGCAGAAAGAAGAAAATGGGCTCTTATTAATTGATGTTGCCTTGAAAAGAGGAAGAATTAGTCAAAACTTCATGCTTTCTAAGCAAGCGGATTATAAGACCATTTCCAACCAGTTCCTGTTGAAAGTAACAACTAAACAAGGACCTAATATAATCCTAACTGCTTATCGATCATTAATTGATTATCAACAGCAGAAACTAGCTTCCTGAGCAAAATTTATCCAGTTCCCACCATCAGATACTCTATCCCTCCCTGCTAAAAGAAAACATTAATAATCGCCATAATTGTTTCTTCAACCAGGGAAGTCACTTATCTGCATCTGTCCTAAAATCCAAATGTCCAAAGATAATACAAAGCCACCTAAACAATTTAGTAAGCACCACCGACCTACTCCCAGACAAAAAACACATCTGCCACCTTTGTAGCCTTGACAGCAAGCTGGGCAGCCTTGACCTGCAACATTTCAATTTGAGAATCACTGGAAATTTCCTCACAGCTGGGGCACTGCTGCACCTTGTTGTGACAGACATTGTTAATCACTGTCCTCAATCTCACCAAGGCTGCAGATGCAACTTTACAGGTATAAGAATAGACTACAGAGAAACGCTTATGAAAAAAAAAAAGGAAGTACTTTCTAGTCTTATTTTCCTCATGAATTCAATTCAAGACATTCTGAATTGCTATGTTTAAAAGGAAGTACACAGCAAGAACCCTCTATTCTTTTCCCCACATACAAGGAACATGTCTTTGCTAAAGCAGTGCAACAATGGTGCAAAAAGATTTCTAGGAGAAACAGGAGTCAGAGTCTAGGACACAGGCAACATCTATTTTCTTTTTCCTCTTAATAAGTCTCCAGAGTTTTAATAATTATTAGATACCTTCACTAAGGAAGAGTTTCAGTGTCAGAACAGAAACATATAAGTAGCAAGAAAATGCAATAATTGAAGTGTCAATTCGTTAAGGTAAATTTTTTTTAATTTAAAAAAAAAAAAAATCAAGTTCAAGGTTGACTAAACCACTATTGGGTTTTGCCATTATCCTTACTGACAGAATAAAATGTCTTTGATTTGTGTCCTGCTACTCCTTCCACTGAAGATACGGGCACGGATTTGCATTTTGTGCTTACCCTTCTGTTTGAATTTAAGATTTGCTTTGTGTTGTATTGGAAAATTCTAATAACACTCTAATAAGATTTTTAATTAGCAGATATGTATTCACACTTTCAGGTAAATTAAGGGGGTTTTTTGTCTGGGAATGACATGAATTTTCATTTATTTTTCAGTGGCCGTGGACTGAAAGCAGGCAGTGCTGATACTTCCCTCAAAGTAACTATCCTTAAAAGGATTTTAATTTTATATACCATCTTCATTTGCACTTACTCAGTTCCAAACCACACTTATCTAGAAACTAATGAAGTGCTTATATTAGGATCATTGTATTGCTTTCATAAATAAGAAATCATGCTTTAACTACCTACCCATACAAATAGCTATCATTCTAAATACGCTTTATCTTTATCATTCATAAGAATGGTCTTAAACAATTAAATGTACATTCTGGTATCTTTTCATTATCATTTTCACATGATACTCTGGAATGATTAAAAGTTTCAATGAATCTTCCATTATCCAAGTGCCATATACAAACAGCCAAGCAGTTTAGCAACAAAAATAATGGTGCAAACAATGAAAAACAAATGATGAATGCCTAATAGCTAGATATAGGCAAATATGTTCCAAGAAAACCAAAAGAGATGGCTTAAATTTGGAATATTATATTTTGGAGAAGAACTAAAGTAAACCAAGATGTAAATGTTTCTGAAATAAAGATCTTTATGAAGGCAGTTTCTAAATGCAAGCTGCAGGTTTTTCTTTTTTTTTAGTTCTAACTAGTATACTTGAAATAAAAGAACAAAATAAAAATACCGAAGTTGTATAATAAAGAATTTAAGTCAAATACAGTCAAAGTCAGAGGAAAGATTCCTCTTGAACCAAGCTTTAAATAAATATCAATATGAAGACACTACAGAAATTTCTGAAGAAAAACAGTTCATAGCATTCTAATCATGTTTTCTTTTTGCTTTAGTGGATAACTTGGTTGTACAGCATCTTTGCTGTTTGTTGCTTACTCCTTTCCCATTTCATGACTCTTTTACACCCTTAGGCTAAGGTTACTCAAGCAGCGGTAGTTTCCTTCTTTTATTTTTCTCTTTTCCTTTGCTCACAAGATTAATTGCATATTCGTGTATTACCACAAATCTTTCCCAGACCATATGAGAATAATTTCAATCTGCCCTAGGATCATTTCTGTCATCATTGTCTATTCATTCCCATTAAAGCTGTTACCCATCCTGTTACTCAACATAAAAATGAAATCCAGTATTATCTATTCAATGCACCACAGTGATGCCGGGGTTCACCTCCTACCATTTGAGCAGTCTGTGGCAGCAAAGACTGGCTTGAAAGATGGTCAGTTTTTACAACTCCAATAACAGTAAAAAATAAAAAAAATTTAAAAGGAGGGGTTTTTTAAGTTTCACTGGTACAAATATGCAAGTGTTCAGTGAAACTGGGAAATGGCATTGCTTTCCAGTGATCCTGGGGTTTGCCTGCTGTAGGAAAAAGAAACACAATTTTCTCTCCAGAGAACAGACAAACCACCTTTTCCCAAAGTAATTCAGGGAAGCAGAGGCTGCAGTGAGAGATCCAAGTCTGCCCTGGATCTCTCTGCCCGAGGACCATGGAAAGATGAGCAATCACTGGTCTCTATGCCCCCACTTTTAGACTAAAGAAAATTCCATACTTAGAATCTTTGCTCATGCTTCATCAGAAGACACAAGTCTGTCTCAAACACAATAAAAACCCACCAGGTTGTGTTTCGAAGGACTAGAGCCTAAATTGTGAACTGTCTGCTCCAGGTTCCGACCAGCTCTGTCGCAGCTTCTGACCAACAGGAAGAAGTAACAGTTCACCATGTGTTTTCAGCCCCAGTCCTACCCTGTACCATGGCTCCCAAGAGCCCCCTTCCTCTGTCCCTTCTTTCCTATGGGGGACATCAATCAGAGAAGTTGCTCCTGATAAAGCTGGGGAGAGCCAACTGCAGCCTCACTCTTCTCTCGTGGTGTCCTTCATTTTCTGACTTTTCCTAGACAGCTCTCCAAGATGCACACACCATGCCAGTGGGTCAGGGCCATTCCTGATCACTGTCCTGTGACACTCCTGGGGACACTCCAGCCTTGGTGAGACACACGTGCCTCTCCATTGCAGGGTCCCTGACCTGTCCTTTTGCAGCCATCGTAATGAGCCGCATTTCTCAATGTCCTGCACTGCCTCCTTTTCCTACCATTTTCTGAAGCCATGGACCATAAATATTACACATCTACTTGCTCTGAACTACATGACTGTTCTATTTTACAAATCACATCCAGCTCTATCCTAGTGCCACTTCCAGCTAAATCACCCAGCCTTCTTTTCATTTACTTTTTCATGTAGCAACAGACTTTCTAGGATGACTAATCTGATCACATCTTCTACCTTCACCCATGGTCCTGAAATTCATCTTTCTGTGACCCTTATAGTGTGACTTTATCTGGCACCAGAAGCAAGGGGAGGAATTTAGGATGGCCCAGCAAACACTGAGACAAGGAAGAGAATCGCAGGATACAGTCTGTACTTATAAGGCTGTTGGCTCTTCATTCAGAACACAGGCTACACCTGGATTTGGGACAAATCCCAGTGCTCACTGACAGTGCCTGCTCTCTCAGTAACCCTCGCTTCACGTGCTGCTGTAGTTAAGCAGCACACTGAAAATGAGGCAAAGCATTAGAGGACCTGCAAGACGATTTCATGACTCAGATAACTACGTACTTCCCTAAAGAACATGCTTCAATCCCAGCCCAGGTTGCAGTCGATCTGGCAGACTTGAGCTCACCCTGGCAGTGAGCTGATCCAAGACCACGTACATCCAGAGCACAGCACAGGCTCGTGTGCCCTGTGAGGGAAGTCAGGCACCCGGTTGCATGTAAAGTGTCTGAAGTCAGTAGACTGAAGTATTTACTAGGAATGTGAGCTTTTCTACTGAGGTCTGTTTGGATGAACGCCATCATACCCAGGGATAGCTCATGCTCTGTCCCAACAGCTGCTGCAAGGAAGATGTGCTGCTCAGAGCAATTCTCCCTAGTCCCCCTGACAGCTATCTTATCAAGAAAGGGGGAAAAGAAGAGTTTTCCAAGAGACAGAGGTGTGGTAAGGCCTGAGCACAGAGGATTTGAATTAATCCAAAATCATGAGAAGGAAAGCAGCAGAGGTCAGAAGAAAGAAACAACTGCCCAGCAGATGCCATGAGCAGACTCACTCATTTTTGCTGCTGTGAGCAAAGACAGCTCAAGCAGTCTGATAATCACACATGGTACGATCATCAGTTTCAATGGTTAGCCAGACAGGAGCAGGAACAAGAAAAGATGGCATACAAACAAAACCCATGAGTAAATAATGGAAAAAAACTCCATGGAGAGTTGCCTTAACAATGCCTCTAAAACTTCCTGCGTAAACAGTCCTCCAAAGGCCGCCTCACGAGAAATCTGAAATAAATGCTGGAGTCAAGAGTACGCAGCAGCCTGCAGCTATTCACAGGTTAGAAGCATCCTGTGTGTTAAGCACCGTGCCTTGCAGACTCCTAGGGTGCTTGTTCACCCTCCCGGCTGCACAGCAAGAGGCACAGATCCTGACACCACTCAGCCCTGACAGCAGGAACAAGCTCTGCTGGCTTCACAGCACACCCACCCAGTCCCAAAGCACCCTGCACACACCATCTATGTCTTGCATGGAGGTCACCCCTGTCTCTGACTGCCACCTTTGTCAATGAATAACAACTGCTGCAGTTCCTGTATATTTACATGCAATAATACTGCCCCACATATTTCTGTGTGGCCTAACAAACACAAGGCGTGTTGCACACTTAGTTTTAGTTACATAATGCTATATCTAAACTACTATTCTCAGCGGTGTTTTATAGTTGAACTAACCTGTAAATATTCCAGCAGTCAAAACACTAAAAGGATGCAGACTGTGCTGGTTTATTTTTAAGCAGCAACTACCGCATTTCATTTTTCTAGCAAGCATTTCTCTTCACTCTCATTAAAGGGAAAAGCTGTTTTCACAGAGATTGATAGAAACTGAGTAAAGGATGTTATCTGTATTTTATGAACCCTGTGTAATTCCCAGCTTTCAGAAGCCTTCAGAGTTAACAAAAAACAGGAAACACTCAGCCAACATTTCATATCATTTACCCAAAATAAACCCACAAACAAGTGCTGGGAGTTAATATGTTCTGAATTACTCCAACAATAACCTTTGAATAAAGCTCTGAATAGTTTGATGATCAGATGGCATGTACCAAGGTGATAAGTCCTCAGACACCATGAGTCGTTATTTTCCTCCCCCTTCTTATGATCTCTGACCCTGCTCTGCAGTGATCATATGCTGCAGTTTTCCTTTAATCTAAAAAAAACCCTTGAGAAGGTTACAATAGGTGAAGTGATAGTGCTGTAGACGTAGCCTACTTCTCCTTTTGTGTGGCAGTTCTCTGAAACACTCATAAAATATGCATGTTTTAAGCTTCTTCATGGCACTGACTACTGTGCTAGTTAGCTTGATGAAAGCACAGCAATAGCAAATTTAAAGGGACACCATCAACTGGTTTGACTAGAATTCAGCATGTGTTTGAAGGTGTTGGATGTTAGACAAGTCTAATAACTACAAAAATGCATGTTGTGACAAATAAACTTTAATTCAGAATAAACTGAATTCCTTCAAATTATCTTCCAGGAAGTTGTGAAGCCCCTTCCAAAACATGACTGTGCCAAAATAAGACTATAGACAAAAGAACTAAGCAAACTCTGTTACATAATCAAAATGATGTGATTTTTTTAAAATCACTTTAAATGTTTCTCTATTTTTGACCAAACATCCCCACACGAAAATCTTTCTCTATTCCAACTGCTGCTATCTTCTGAAAAGATGGCTCTGAAGAAAAGATAATACTGCAGAGAAGTTCAAGCATCTTGGTTAAGTCTGAAAACTTTTCGGTGTCTGTGAGAAAACCTTCCAAGAGGGCAGCCCTAGCCTTCAGCTCTGAGTATCCATTACCTCAGTCTGCTCAGGACCACATCCAAAAATGGCTGGTGGACTTCAGTCTTAATCCTTCTTCCATTACTAGCCTTGATGGCCCGAACACCCATCCCCCACAAAAAAAGGGTCACAGAGTACTGAAGGCCCTTAGCCTGTTGACAGAGTCCCTTAACAAGAGCTCACCAGGCTTTCACACTCTTTGAACAGACACACCTGAGGAAGATGCAGAAGTCGAGTACTCCTGACCTCACTCCTCCATGCCGCTCCTGGCAGGTATGTGGGTACCGACAGAAGCAGGGCCTCTGCACAAGGCAGCTGCTGCAGTTACCTGCTTGAACATCCTGCCCCCTTTCCCCATTTTTGGATTCATCATCATGGCTGGGCTTCACGAACAAAGATTTGGGAAGGACTCTACCCACACTTGCTACAAGCACGCTGATGGCTAAAAAGGCCGATGCGAGATAGATTTTTGGATTAGAGCAGTTGCATAGGACATGGAAAGACACAGACTGAGGTGTCTCTTGTCTGAACAAGGTTCAAACCCTCACCATGTAAATCCCAAGAAAGAGCAATAACCACCAGACTGTGCTTGTTCAAGATGAAGGGCAGCAGAAGGTGGGAAGTGCTCCTCAGCCATGTAGCTGAAGCATTATTAAACAGAATTAAAGATTCATTGTAGAAGGCCAAGAAATTACATACACAGAAGGGAAAATGAAAGTCTCCTCCATATCTAGCGAGGTCCCTGACCATTTGGCTACAGAACAGAGCTTTCCACAACCCTTTTCTCCCATCTGATTCATCTTGGATCCTTGGTTACACAAGTTAACAGAAAGAGAGGTTAGTGTCCCACCTGAGAAGAGCATTAGCCTGGTGACATGTTACTCCTCAGATCACTGATCTGAGTGGTTTTACATTCACTCTGAAGTAATAATATTGGAATCTGGTCTCCTTCTTCCTGGATGAGAGCTTCAATTACCAAGCTATTGCAGCACGAAGATACTAGCAGGAGCTCTTCCTCAAGCAATGTTTTAAATTAAAAAAGTGAAGCATGATGAGGGTTCCACAGGAAAACACAAAAAAGGCTGCCCATAATGCAGGGGGGGGATGCAGCAGCATGGAAAGAAACCTCTCTGTTGCCTTCAGTGACTTACCAGAAGTTGTACAAAGGGTCAGGAACTGAATGTAAATCTGCCCTCTAACCTAGTGCCCTTTCTGCTGCATCTTCTGAGCTCCCGACTTCCAGCACTGAAGTAGAGCTCAGCTGCCTGAGATTCCCCAGCTATACTTGAGTTTGCCTTGCAGTGTGCTGAAGCCATCCAGCACATTTCCTCTTGGACAAACCCAAGAAAACATACACAATTCCTCCCCTACTGCTTTTATGTCTAGGTGCCATTCCCCTACTTTGAAGAAAAGGACAAAGGAGAGAAAAAGCCAAATGGGGGAAGATTCAGAGAGACAACCTGCCCTGTCTCTGGAGAGCCTTCTCAGAGTGCATGTCTACAGTTATATGATCAAAGCAAAACCATTTTTGCTGTTACCACTCTTCTCTAAGTCCTCTGAAGAAAGGAAATAACAGTTGACAAGAAAGGCGAGTATTTACTCTTGAAGCACATGATCACTATCCAGCTTCTTTGGCTTTTGCTACAGCTGCTGATGTGCTTCCTACATATATTGGAGGAAAGAAAGGCTTATTTTCCGACATCAGCTATTTCAACCTCTAAAAGACTTTTCTCTCTCTTTCTCACAGTTAACCAGCAAAGAGTTTCCCTTTAACAATCCCCTGAACTGTTGCCCATGGAACTCAGCAGTTAAAGGAATAACATCAGCTTATGTCACTAGAATAATCTATACTTTATCACCATTGTCTTCTTCCACCTTCCACTCTCCTCCAAGAAGATAAATCAAACTATCACTGACTTGAAGACCTTCCCTCTCTTTTGTTACCTCTCTTTATTGACTACTTAAAACTCTGTGGCTCAGAACACTTCCTGGTGTACAGCAGATAACACACCGATAGACAGTAGGACAGTCTTAATGCCAGAAAATTTGGAGTGACTCATCTTCATGAAAGCAAGCCATGTGAGTCACAGCCATGATGACTCAGAAGCCTGAGAAGGAGGCACCTTTCTGGGAGGAAGAATTGAAATTGTCCTACTTTTCTAAATATATAACTTAGAGAGGAGCTTCCCATAGAGGCAGACTGAATCAGGGGGATGGGAGGAGGAAGGAGTGACGTGGAATTACGTCATCAAAAAGTAAAGGGATAACATGTATATTAACAAAAGAAACCCACCAGTTACATTATGACGTGTCATATTTTCATTATTAGACCTTCTATTTAATACATAGCATCCTTCCTTTCTTGTTATGGAAAATTAAACGGTGTTAGGGTTTCTGCTGAAGTGCTTCATTGCCTGACTTCATTGGCCATTTGATAATGATTTCATGAGTGACCACGGGAACATAAAACTTCCAAGACCTACAGTTCATTGAAACGATCAGAAGTGCATAAATATGACACACTGAATAACAAATTGCGATGTTTTCTGCATATAAACATGATAAGGCATTTATTCGTCATGCTTCACATGATGGCAGAAATATCAGACAGGACAATCTGAAACAAACAGCATGAACTTAATAAGTCTGCTTTTCATAATTTGTATATAAACTAGAAATTATAAATCTGCATATCAGAAATTGTGCAAAGATCTAAAGTAGCAACTACCCAAATATGATGGCAGAAGTCATGTCAGTTCTCATCTATGGGCCGCATGTGGTCCAGACCATGCAAACCACAAAGCACAACAGTTTCCTTTTCTAAACGATGTGAAGAAGGTCTCATTCATTTTTTTTCCACTGTTGCCCACAGGGTTTGCCCTGCTTTTGAGTGACCTTTGAATGCTTCCAGTGTTAGAACCATTTTATTCTTCAAGTTTCAGCTCTTGGTGCCAGACATGGCATTAAAAATCTGAATTTTCTTTCTTCAAGTTGTCCATCCTACCCATGGCTGTTCTGGCCATGTCCTTTAAAACGTACTGTCGCGTGGACTATACTAATCAATCGCTGTCTCTACATACATTCTCTTCAACCTGCCTCCCATTCCCCTAATTTCTTTTTATGTTTCGATTTCCCATATCTGACAGAGTTATGAAGTAATGCAGCTTCACTTAAAACCTCAGCAAAAATGTTTAAGCTAATACATTTTACTCAGGAAGACTACGAATATTTAAATGAACTCCTGAGGTCCCTACCAGTCTGAATTGCTCAGAGAGTCTCTCAGGTTGATAGTTACAGTGCCTTAAATAAAAAGCAGCAGTCTGTTACCCCAACATAAGCCATTTGTTCTACACAGCATAAGCACTTGAAGCCACAGCTTAAAAGCACATGCCTAAAGCATGGGCAGTCACACAGAGGGCTGTTTAAAAGGCTGTCAGTGTTCAGATACTTCATAAGGAGAGAAGGCACATAAGTAGGCAAAGCAGACAGGTTTTGCAGATGTTTCCCAGAGAACCTACCTGTTATGAATTATTTTTAATATTTAGCTCGACACCCAGCACAGCTGGCTCCAGCTGCTGCTGAGGACATTCTGCCCCAGCTGTTTATTCTGCCTCAGACACTGAACTACTGATGGCCTTACCATCATCAGCTGATAAAGGTGGGTTTGCATTAAAGCTCAGGATGGAAAACAGATGCAGGTAATGTACCTGCCCAGAACCTCTTGGCAGAACCCTGTGGCAAGGGTGCAGGTCTCTGACAGCAGGGACATGCAGAGGGTTGGGGACAGCAATGTTTCAATCTACCACACATAGGTTTGCCAGGGAACATCTGCCACAGCCTGAAATTTCCACGGACTTAAATTCAGATAATTGTCTTCCTATGGATGAAGACAGAGCAATGCTCCCTTCCCATGTTTCTATTACTACCTCAAAGATATTTACAGATCTTGGAAACATTTTCCATAGCAGCTAGCTCTTGTATATATTCTGATTTCAGGATGCCTAGGCTCGATACACCTGAAAAGGCCCTGCTAACAAATACACCAAGTGCCAGCTCTCTCCAGAAGCAGGTCATCTTGAGGAAGCTGAGCTCCCTCCACACAGCCAAAACACTTGATCTGTCTCCCTGGCTCTTCTACTTCATTAGGAGACTTGTGGCAGGCGTGAATCAGCAGAATTCCCACTGGCTAATAGGTTTTCTACTTCAGTTGTCACAGAGATACTGCCCTTCAAGTTTTCTCTCAGTTTTCCATATATTTTGGTCACCTCTTCGAAACAAATCTGAGGTCACACCACAGAGCACTTTTCTTGATAAAGGCAGCTTAGAAGAAAAAGCATAAAACAGAAGTACAAACCAAGCCAAAGTGACTTCTAATCTGTGTGTAAATATGTGATTTTATGGTCCTGCTATTTTTTCTGACATACACTAATAGAGTCAGTGGCTTGAGGGCTGCCTTCGGAAAGAGAAGCAATTGATTAAAGATCCACAAATTCCTCTGACACAACTGTTTACATTTATAAAAGTCCTATTTCCCTGAGCACAGGAGGAATCAAACAGCAGGAGACAGTGGGTGTGTTGATGCTGCAGGACGCAGTGCAGCACAGAGATACCATCTTTAAACAGGCTGGCAGGCACACCGGGTAACCGCGCTGCCGCAGCAGCACAGAGCTCCAGTGTGGACCAGCACAGCCACCCAGGTTTGCATGCTAACTCCTTAACACTTGAAAATTTTCGTTTGGTTGACCTCTGGCTCCCTGACTGTAGTGTTAAAAGCCAAAGAGGGTGTGATGGAGGCAGGCTGAAGCAGGTTGCTACGGTGCTGTTCTCAGCCAGTGTGCAAACCCTATGGAATAGGTTCAAGCAGCGTGGCAGAGGCAGAGCAGCCAGGCACCACAGCCAGGACCCAAGTTTCCTGAGCCAGTGACTGTTTCCTAATTTGTGTGCCCTTATATATTTAAGCAGCTCTAGTGCTACTGCATGTCTTGCTGCTCTTATTTCTCTCACTACCCAGAAGGATTTACACGAGACTTCATGAACTATTGCAAATTAAGGCTGGATAGGAGAACAATGTAAGAAAACATACTTACATCTTGGCACGTACACACATATTCTTAAGGAGAACTGATAAAGGAAACTTCAACAGGAGCTAAAATCTGGATTAGGCTCAGGCTTGTCCATACTCTTGGCTCAATCTGTTAGCCCTCCCGTTTCCCAGTGCCCAAGCTTTGCTTTCACTAGCTCTTGTCATTCCCTCTGGAAAAATTCACTCTGAGATGCTGGGTGAATAGTGAGGGCATTTATTATCCCCCTGCACCACATCCCACCTTTACAAGCTGCTTCTGCAAGCAACTGATAAGATCCTGAATTTCATCAACAACAGGAACTGGCGTTGCTGCGCAGCAGTGCTAATGCCTCTATTAATCCATAACCTTCATGAAACCAAGGCCAAAATTCACGGTCCTCACAGGAGACTCCAGGAACAGCCCAAATCAGACATAATTAGCAGACCAGGTGCCTAATGATAAGGCATCAATAATATTCGACACTGAAATTATTTCAGAACTTCAAATTGCAGAGGCTATATATTTTAATTATAAGGCTATTTATAGCCTTGATAAGAGGATAAAACTAAGTCCCTTCTGCCTATCCCTGGCTGCTGAGCACATGGATGCTAAAGATCCCCCTTGCATTCAGGGATCAGGATAACCTATCTTCATCAAAATAACATCACCAGCAAAACTAAATTCACAGCTGTTGATACCACACTTGTTATCATGTTTGAATATAAGTAAATAAACACTGTTAGACACATCTGCCTACACCTTAAGGTACTAGAGCAGTGCAATGGTAAATTGGAAATAAAAGTAAATTTTAACTTTAAAAAGTTTTCACTGCTTAGAATACAACAGTTAGTACAACAGCTGTATGCATAATATATGGATTAAATGTGTTCTGATCTAAAGAAAATTAAAAGTAATACTTTTTATAAAATACTGTTTACTACAAAAAACATGCAGAATTAGATTACGTTCTGATTTTTCTTGGGTACCCAGCAAACAAACATAATGTGAGTTAATGTGGATAATGGAGCAAGATTTTTGAATGTATCTCTCCACATCTTAGACAGAGAGCTGCACTGCAACTGGCAGAACCTGTGGAAACCTGCAATACACCAAATTCAGAAATTATCTCTAGAAAATCACTTGTACAGTTTATTAATTCTGACAGAGTAGTTGGCTGTACCAAAAATGGTGTCACCATATTGCAGCCTGGAATTACAGCATGATAATTCATTTGTAATCAGATTTCCAGAGAAAGAGAAGTGTAAGAGAGATGGGTGACATTAGGAAAAACAAACCCTCCCCAATTATTTTATATTACAAAGCATTCTTGAGTTCATTATTCAGAAATTTTAACAGCTTGTTCCAAAGAGTTACCAAATGGTCAGGTAAGAATTAGGGAGAAAGCACAAATAACTGAGCGCAGCAGACAAGGAAGAATCCCGTTAAACTCAAAAGTCAAAGATGTGCCTTTCAAAATCCAGCCCTGCTAAGCCTTCCTGAATTAATAAAGAGATAAGCTAGATAACTTCCTATCACCTTTGCCACAATTCCCAGTTCAAAATATAGGTTGGTTATGCAGTCTCAAATTCCCACTTACACTGCAAGAACTAACATCGTCCTCCCTATCCAAGAGTTTTACAAATAGAGCTTCAAGAAATACCCTGCATGACGAGCAGGAGCTCCAGAACATTTGGACTGCTCAAATAAACATTAACGACATCTGTTCTGAAAACTAAACCAATCTCTGCAGTTTTATATGAGTAATACACTAAAAATGGATCATAAGTGGCCAAACTTAAACAACTTCAATGATTTCAACACTACTACCCTAATTATCTCAGTTGATATGCATCACTTCTGCCCATTGGCAAAGAAGCTACAATATTCACTATATTACAGGATGAGGTGCTTTCTGTAGTTAAAATTCTCTCCTTTCATTGTCTCTTCCCCAGAAATTTTATTTCCCACTACTCTTCAGTCTACTATAATTTAGTCATTTCACATCCCTTTGAACACTCAGTTGAGAATTACAGTTCGAAAAAAGTGCACTAGGAGAAAGGCAGAAATGGACAAGGGAACAGCATTAGCATACATTTAATCACTCAAACTGCACCCCCATTCAGCCCAACAGCAGAGCATGAGCTGCTCACAGCCATGAGTAACAAAGTGATTACCAAAGGAACCAAGGAATTTCTCATTGATTAGAGTCTTTAATCTCAGATTGTATGTTTCTCTCAGATACACAAGTTCAGTTACGATTTCTCAGACTTGACAGCTTTTACTTACATCCTAGAAGGGATGAATTTCTTCCACAGCAGGAATTACCAAAGTACATTTTGTGCTTTGAATTATGCAGATGATCAGACCAGTTATTCGTATCTTCTCTATGTGGCCTTGAAATTGGTGAGCCACAGCTGAGGCCACAATATGTGATCTGATGTGGCCTAGACTTTCCACGTGAATATTTCACTTCGCTTTACAGACTAATCTCCATCTTAAACAATTTAAAAGCGGCACCCTTCATCAAGTTACCAAGTCCTGGCTGATTCCAACTCTCAGTATTCTTGGATAGGAACATGGTTTTAGTTTCAGTTTAATCCAAGTCCAAAATTAGGAAGCATTTCACATATGTACAAAGCCGTAGCCCTGAAGTAAATTAATAATCAGGTTTAGATTGTATGAGGGAAAGAAAACAAAACCCACCAATACTTTCTTTCAATAACATTAATCCATTAATTTTTATCACTGTTAACTTGCAGTTATTTTGAGACAGATGAATATTAAGTGATTGTGTAATCTTTATAGTACTACTTTTATATCTTTGAAGAACACTAGGGCAAGACTTGGTGAACTCAAATTTCCTGAGCTCCTCACAGAAAATCGCTTGAGGCTGGGGAAGTTAATATCTCACAGGTCATCATCATCAGAATATTCCTTGCACTAATGGAATACAGCAATTCTCAATTACCAAATGGTAGAAAGCATTTTATTCTATTCCTGGCAAGTGGCATAATAGCAGACATTAAAATAACATAATTTCATTTTTATAACATTTTTACTTTCCTCTTATTTCAACTTGGATGCAATATTAGCAACCAATAATTCAAGAGCAGCCAGAAATAGAAACCAGATTTTTGTACTAGCCAAGAATAGCTTAAAAACATTTCAAAGGCTATGAAGCATTAACCTTCTCCTTTAACTTCTTCTAAAGTGTTATGTATTTGATCCTTAAGTTATAGCTGAACTGGGAGGAGGCAAGATTAGAAGCAGATATCAAAGAGTCACATCTCACAATTCATAGTAAGTAAATACACACAAAGTGTGTAAAGGCACAAATGATACAAGGTTACATAAGAATTTCCAAGTGTACCCTACAATCTTTCAGTAGCAGCACCATAAAGCACTTTGCAACCAACTGCAATATAGTCCTCATCTCACTGCTTTTTACGCTGCAGTAACCAGTGTAATGAAAAAAATATCATTAAGGTTAAATTTGACCAAGGGAAGTAAACAGGGACCACACTCACCCTTCTGTATCACACTCCAGTAAAAGGGGACATATATGAGGCTTTATTTGGGTCTGATCTAGGGGAAATTTAAGTCAGTGGAGTTAAATAAAGTTGTCTTACTTTCTGTCTCACTCTAAAGGATTCTCAAAATTGACCAAAAAAAGATTAGAATCTCTTTTAAAATTTCATAGAAACAATACAGAAGTTGTAGCAATCTTCCAGTGATCCCACTACACACAAAATTTGAAGTCTATATTGTTTTGATACCTACACAAAAATTAAAAAAAAAAAAAGATAATTTTTTTATTTATTTAACACTTTGACTTTAACAGTCTTGTTTTGTTCCACTGGTGGTATAGAATGATATTCTGAATCTTGTAGTGCTACTATCCAATCTGAAAAACTACATTCAAGTCTCCTTTCAAACACAGAGCAAACCTAACACCATAGGACAACCCAGAGTATGCATCTGTCTCTCCGTAGCAGAGAAAGGACTTATCACCACTTTGACACTACTGCAAGGACCATCTTATGATCTCTTGACCATTTTCATCAAAAGAAACCACTTAAACTGAGTAAGGGATGTTGCCAGCAGAGAATACGGATAGCAGTGGGATTTTCGGCTGTGTTATTATGACAGCTCAGCCAGGTCGATACTGCATGCATTAGAACAATATAGAGTTCAGCAGCCAACAGGCAAAACTGCTTTACACTAAGAAGGGACTATGCTAACTGCACAAACCTCTAGAAGAGTTAAACTCATAATGATGATCTCAGTAGTACATTCAGGTGTGGGTAAGCAGATAGATCTAACAAAGCTAACTAGGAATAGAATGTTTTCAATTAAATCGCTATACTTGTTGATATAACTGAAAATAACTAGATCTGGAATCAGGGTACCTATTACTTGCCTACCAGAATAATCTGAAACAGCTACAGACTTGCGTATTTCAGGTGTACACAAAACACGGAGGAATAAAAGGGGCAAATCTGGCCTATTTCTGCACTGGGCACAGATATGCACGCAGAGTAGCGAGCGCATGGTGTGACATACTGGGAGGTGTACTGGGTAACAGGGGAGCTATAAACCAAGCTGCTGGATGGCTAAACTGAACCTGGGTGGGCAGTTGGAGGTGCTGCGGGTGTGAGAGGTAATTCTGCTGTTGAATTGTGTTCATGGCTTAATGGTCCTGAAACTGTAGAGGCTAGAAGGCAAGGGCAAGCTCACACCTCGCCATGGAAAGCTCTATCGTGCAGAGCCAAGGCTCAGCTCCAGAAAGAGAGCATTGCAGACAAGTTAGCAAGCCCCCTGTTGGCAGGAGTTACAAGCTCAGGAAAGTCAGCTCAAAAAAAACTGCAAGAAGAAAAAAAGAAACTGTCATCTTCTCAGTTTTTCACCCTAAAAACTTCATACACCAGGGTTGTATGAAAGAGCCTGTATCACCTGCAGCACAGCCCCAGACAAGCAACCAGTGGGCCAGGCATGCCTTAGAAACCACTCATGGCTTGAGGGACAAATTGTCTATAGCAGAACTCCTGAAGCTATTAGCCATCCACAATCAAAAGATAACCACATGTAGAGTAGACTTAGCGGAAGAAAAATGTAACCACACTCAGCAACAGGAGCCTACCCATGTATTCTTCTGGGATTCGTAGTATAGTTTTTGAATTTTAACAGAAATTTTTATAATTTTTCAGCCTCTAGGAGATCACTGTACAGTTGCATGTGTCCTGTCCAAAATTTTGCTTGTAAGAGGATCTTTAAAAAACCAAAATTGCATAGGTTTAGGACTCAGTAAGGTACAGTGATAGAGAACAAGGGAAGACTTCAGAAAGTTAAGCATAAAAGAGAAATTCACTATTGTTTTTAACCTTTTCCATTCTCCATAAAGCTAGAAAGCTACACAGTGCCAGCAACTTCTCCTGCTTTTGGTTCCATACAGCCAGAGATCTCATCTGGTTTTCCTATTATGAGCATTCTTTGAAGAAAGTTGCCAAGAACACAGGTCAGACACATTAAATCAGACCCAAGGGGCAAAGATGCCCAGCATGCAACATGGTACTGTGGCTAATAGCAAATGTATCCCATAAGGACTGTAATAATACAAAGTGATACTTCTCTACAACACCCTCCCAAACTTCCAGCTTGAGGGGAAGAGGCATTATCACTGAATTTCATAATGTCCATTTGATTTTGCTTCCTTTCATCTGTCCAGACATTTTTTTGAACACATGTGAACTGTTAGCTTCCACAGTCCTCCCCTGTCAAGGAATTTCAGTGCTGAACTATTCAGTGCACAAAGGAATCCTCTCTTCTTTTTGTCACCTGCTTGATGCATTTGTTATTTTCCTTCCCAGAACTATTATGGAAAGAGAAAGTATCTCTGGTACCTATTCCCCACGTGTGGGGGAAAGACTAAAAAAATTAAGATGGATATTGACCTCCTTGTACACAATAACAAAACAGTGCTAGAAGAAAAGAAAGATGAAAGATTGTATTCTTCTAACAACCTGAAAAACCTGAGCCCTTTTCTCCAGGACAGAGCTATACCCCAAAGGCTACAGCAAACAATTAAAGTGGTGGTTGTAATTGTAGTCAGTAGCAGAGCTTGCAGGACTCTGCCTCCCCAGACCCTTGTAAGAAAGTCAAGTCCTTGCCACAAGTATCACTGAGAGACGAACCTGAATTGTTTCTGGGTCTGTCAGCCTGTTGGGAGTGACAGGAGGCAACACTGAATACACTTAACAGACTAATCAATAAAATTACTCACATTCAAAGGAGTTATGTGCATGCTCCAGTGTGTATTTATATCCAGCCATTTAACAAGATTTTTACATAAATGCTGAAAGAATACTCCCAACCGAAACAGAAATGCACAACATATTTTCACAGAAAACTCCTTCCAACTGCATTTCTCAGGTGAACATAGCAAGCCATCAAATAAATATGCTAGGGTCAATAAGCATAAACTTAGGAAATTTAACTAATATAGAGCTAGTCCCAAGGAAGTGAGCTGAAAGTATTGAGAAAATAGCCAGCCTACAAACTGCAAACGTTTTGTCACCACAGGCTTCCAATAATGTCATATAATCCTGGTAGACAGGTAGTAGACTGTTTAAAAGTAACCACTGCTGTGAATACACAGTGAGCAGAGCTGACCGGAACCAGAGAGCCTAGGGAAGGCAGAGTCTGTCTGAAGGCACCAATAACAGCACACTTTGGGCTTGAAGCCAGATGTCAGCAGCCACCTGCATTCCTCCCCCATGCCAACAACTAGTGCAGCCCTGCACTTCTTACACACTATACACAAAATCCCCTACTTACTCCTGGTCCATACTGCACAGAACTATTTTTTAAAATCTCCGAATTTAAGAGATATTCACCTATTTTAAACAGAAAGCTCCACTTTAATTATGCTACACATCATGTTCTAAATTTTAATGTTTTTGCATTTGTCGGTTTCATTATTTGGGGAAGGAATAAACATCTTTTTCCCACTAATTCTTCTTTGAACAACTGTTTCTCCAAAATAAAATCCACATTTTCAACAGTTATGTTATGTACACTTATATACACACACGGAGCCATGCCTTTGCACAGCTAGTTTTTTAAAGACAGTCACAGTCAAAATCAGCCACATCTCCAAGCTGATCTTCAACATTCTATCCATTTAATAAAAAAACAGGCTGTTTTCACTAATACAAACAAGAAGAGAGATGTTCACCATGGAATCCAAGACCTCTTCCTCTTTACATACCATCTCACTTCCCTATTCATTTCCCGAGCGTGTCACACACTGTCTTTTATCAACACAAAATTCAATGTAACTCTTAAATAGGAAATAAAAATAACCAGACATTCATAATTAGGACACCTTCAGATTTTTCATTCTGATTTTTTTTTCCATTTGTTTTATTTTCATTTGCTAACTGTTTACTTTTTTAATAGCTGACTGAATTTGGGTAAGGATGCCAACACCTGCCATAAAATTAGAAACACTAAGTAGCTTGGATAAGACTTTTCAGCTGCCATAGGGATAGGCACTGCTTCCCTATGTTGTTGTCTATATTACACTAGAATACAGTGTATTGATGTACGCCTTGAACACCACAGTCACCAAGGAAGCTGCTGCCAATTGCAGCCAAACCTCTACAGTTCCTGGCCTCCATAAACACGGAGCCAACAGCTCACAGAAGCCAACTGGTCACCAGAGGCTTCTGGTGTCTTCTTAGGCAAGGCATCCAAGTGACCCCTGTGGCCTTGTCACTTCTAGGCACCACTCCCAGCAGAGAAAGCTGAGAGAGCTTCTGACTTATGCTTCTCGTGGAACCCTCAGCTTACAGCTCCCTTCAGCCAAAACAATGCTCAACAAGAAAAAAAAACTAATGATAAAATGTATAAGAGCATGAGAAGCTGAACAGAGTGGGACTCTCCAGCTTGGCAAAGACATGCTTCACTAGAGACATGATTGAACTGATGACAGGCACCAAGTGAACAGGACAGGACAATTCACAGTTTCCTATAACACAGCTAGAGGCAGAAGAAAACTACTTTTTCCCCACAGAATGTGCTATACCAAGCAAGGACAAAGCACCGAGACATTTTAACCCAGTTCAGTCAGTACTGAAGTCTGATCAGTCTTGTAGGATTTTGTGTGCATTGGCTTTCACAGAGAAATCACAGACAGGAATTTTAAAACATAAAGTTAGTAGTTTTGTTGCTCCCAGCAGAGCAGAGTATCAGTTCTAGGGAGGCTTCTCCAGAAGAGCAGAAACAAAACTTCACAAGGCTAAAAGCCTTTCATTTGTTCTACATAATTATTTTTCTTCTGTTATGCTAGTGACAGCCTAAGTAGATCATCTTTGCTTTCCTGAAGCTCTGAAACGTGCCTATCAAAACCCATTACCACAGCAGCAGCCATTCCCACTAGGAGCCATTAGTCAGCAGGAAATAACAAAACTGTTCAGACACAAGCAAGAAAACAGAGCAAAAATTAGAAATGTGCATAGACAAGAAAAGGCTAAAAATATCAGTGAACAAGTTTCCAGATATAACCAAAAAATGCAGTTATAGAAAACATCCAGCTTCTAGCAAATGCTGATGCTGGTTCTACATAAGCAATGGTAACTAATTACAAGCAAAATATATTACACTATCTATAGACAGAGTAAACTCTCAGAACTGGGTTACAAAAAGCCAAGAATACTTCTGAAGATCATAGATCTACCCTTTCTGTGCTAACAGAGGCAGATCTGCTTCTCCCAGGCAAACAGCTACATGAGCATGAGAAACTTCATTTTTTATTTGGATGCCAGTGTAGCCCAGGGCAGAAGCAGATCAGCATCTTCAGGGTAACAGAGATCCAGCTACTCTGTCTGGAGCGTGGGCCAAGACATCTAGAAAAGTCACTAGAAAAGACGTAATCCTGCAAATGGTTCCCACTGCTGATTTCACACGGTTCAAGCGGAAAGGAGTTTAAACCACTTACTGTGATCTCTACAGTCCAAAATACTGACTGAAGAAAAACGTGGGCACTGCACAGCAGTGCCTATG
Organism: Pseudotriccus pelzelni; assembly: GCA_035584735.1. Taxonomy (NCBI): domain Eukaryota; kingdom Metazoa; phylum Chordata; class Aves; order Passeriformes; family Tyrannidae; genus Pseudotriccus; species Pseudotriccus pelzelni. Next base: position 15,768,088 of record JAWMRA010000078.1, read on the forward strand.
GGTGTCCGTAACAGAAGAAAAAGGTGGTGACACAGGCTACAGAGCAGACAGGAGCAGGATGTTGCACCTCGTTAATGGGTCATTCATCTGGCTGGGCCTTATGAATTCGTAGGTCTTCAAAAATTAAGTGCTGTCAATTTTAAAAGGCCACGGAATATGCAATAATCAGTTTTATCAAGAAAGATTTATAAAACAGCGACACCTAATATTTAGAAGGAATCCAAGCTTTCAATGAATAACCTCAGGAATCTGGAACATTCCAAATTACAAAGTCATTTCTTGTGTTATTAAGTATATGTGCATTTTTTTCCCCCAGTTTGTGATTTCTGTAATTTTTTTCCCGGTGTTCCTTATTGCGACTTAGCGCATGGGACAGGAACCTGCTCCATGTCAGGTTCCATAACCCAACTCAGTGCTAACACTTCACATCTGAGCCCCAGAAACCACTTCATTCCCACAGCTGCAGCTGGGGGGAGGGGCGGGGGGTAGTGGGAATGGGCTGGTTTGCAGAAAGAAAATCTCATGCCCTGAGAAACAGCACAAAAACATCCTGAGCATTTCCATTAGGATGCCAGGACATTCTGTCTGCAGAACTGTCCTAACCAGACAGGGATGTCTAGACATGTTACGTAGCTACTACAAACCTGAAGCTTCATCTGTACCCCCAGTTGCTGGTGCTGCCACGCTACTGCAGAAACTACAAAAGGAAAGAGGTACAATAGGCTACACTGCTCTTCTGCTACACAAACATCTGCTAAAATTTCCCACTTTTACAAGCAGAAAAAAAATTTACCCAAAATGATGATGCAAAATTCCTCCGTTCTGAATAACTGTAATGCTGAGGGTACCCCTGAGCTGGAGTTGACCTACAGATGAACTTTCCAGTCAAATATTATATTTAGCCTAGTAGTGTATTTAGTTCTATATCTGCTTATTAACCAAGATGCTATATAATCCTTAATAATGCAAACACAATTATATTTGTTAGCACAGCATATTATTAATAATTAGTAAGGCTTGTATGTGTTACAAATGTGCCTTCCTTTTAAATTAATGCCATGAAAGCACTAGGCCTCACATGGTTGCAGCTGGTTCACATTTGAGATACAAATGTAGCCATAGTTCTGTATTTAGAGATTAGTCAAGGCCTTGGGGCATTGATAGTAGTTGGTCCAAATTTTCTCCCTTTATAAACATAAAGGAAACTCCTCCTTTTGTTCCAGAAAATGGAAAGTCAAACTAGGAAAACTACCGTTTAAAAGGAAGGCTTGATCAAGAACAAGTGTTACTAAGATAACAGGAAAAACATGAATTCCATAGTTTAGGAGATTCACAGAGCATGCAAGCTGAATTTTACACACAAAGGAGCAAGGAGCTAAAGAAGATGAAGGACAGTGTCAGGGAAAGAGGTTACAGAAACAGGAACATGACTGAAGTTCAGATCTTCAGAAAATATGGAGTCTGATAATCACTGAACTTGAAATTAGCAAAAGAAAACTCTGAAGGGCGTCTGGATGATTAGAAATTAGTGATGAACATTTACCAGGTAAACATTCCGGTCACCTGAAAGACTAAAAGATAACAATCTTTGAATATAATACAAGGAAAAATATCAAATAGTGAAGTAGGGAGGTCATATCATCTCTGAACTCAGCAATGGTGAAGCACATTCTGGGATGTATGCCCACTCCTGGGTATACATTTTGTGAAAGATCAGTGGTACACTAGAGTAAGTCCATAAAAAGATCCATAAAAATGAGCTGAACACCAGAAAATGAGCTTTACAGGAAGACTTACTTTTTCATCATAAAAAAAGGCTGAATAGTTTAGATTGAAACATTTTCACAAAGAAGGCAAATTTCATTTGATAATCAGCCAAATATCTATAGCAGAAGAAGTTAACCAATAATAAAGACCTTTAGATAACATGATGTGACGAGGCTGATAGCCACGTTACCTCTGAATTTGCATATGACATTCATGATTATAAGCAAACTGAAGCTAAATGCACTTAAATACAGAATAAGAAACTTATTTTCACACAAAAACCCATCACACAGCCAAACAAATCATTTACCATTTGCAATGCAAAAACTCTCCAAGTCATTGTCTTGTGGTCTACCAAGTTCATGCAGAAATTCCTAAGCAATTCTAGGTAACTTGAGCTGCACAAGGGATTTTAGGTTTTTGACTTCTTTTCTTGGGAAAGTACTGCACAGAACTGTTTCACAGAAGGTGTAACAAAGAAAGTCTGGGGTACACTCTTTCAGGCATAACATGAGAACGCTTCTTGTTCAGTCCCTATGCCTGCTACTACTCCAAGATTTTTAATTCTCTCCAGTAATTCAGTTGGTACCTTTGATTTTTGTTTGCCTCACCTTGAAATATTTACAATCTTGGTGTTCCTCAAAGATAGGAGACTGAAAGATCAGCTGCAATCTATTAGAATGATAATAGAGTGAACACAACCATGGAAACTTTCCTGAAAGCAAGAGAAAACCAATCTGAAATAACAGCAGATTGATGGAATATGGCTGGTCCTTCTGTAAAAATGGATGACAGAATCCCTCAAGTTTTTTGAGTTAAAAATGTGAGTCTGCTTTTAATGTTCATGATAGGTAAGGTTCACTGTGACCACGATGACAAGAATCATTCCTTCTAAGAAATAAATCAGCATCACCATTAATTAAAAAAAAAAGGACAGAAATTAATTATTTTAGATGTCAAAAAGATATGTATCAAACTACGTATTTTTCTGGCTCTTATGAAGCCTTAAGGAAAATGCATCTTTATTGAATGCAAGCCAACTGATCTTAATCAAAACAACCTGAGGATGCAGAGGGTCATGGCTCTCATCTGTGTTAACCACCCAGGAAATATTTCTCTTTCCCTTTTCAGCAAGAAATCCTTGGAATCAGTGAATACCAGACCTTCCAAAAAGAACTGTTAGACTGAAATGTTTCTATACTTTAAGAAACGTGAAGACTGCCAAGATGGAGACTGAAGGTGGAAGGACAAAAGAAAAAATTTCTTGAAAATAGCTTTCAATAATTTCTGATTAAATAAAAATAGATGTTTTAAAATACACCCTGTATTGTGTGACAAAGAAATCAGGACTTGTAGATTCTGCAACTCTTACATTAAATAGCACTTTTTTCTAATATCACCTCACTAAACCAGCACAGCTGCCTGTGAATTGAGGTGTAACTAAAACAGAGTAATAAGCATCCTTCTCAGAGGCTGCAATGGGAACAGTCCTGTATTTCATTAAATTTATATTCATCATGCCTCTAACAACAGAGCTGGGATACAATTTACATATCATTTCATTTTTCTATGTACATAAAAAGATTTCCCTATTTCTACCAAGCACTGGTAGAGACAGTAATCCATAACAGTAAGAAAATTCCAGTATTTATTTCTGGTCTATTAAAACTAATAATCAGTTCTACTGCTGTGACAATGCTGGCAAGTCAAAAAATGTGACTTTTACTCAGTAGGGAAAATACCATTTTTGCAAGAGAACTGAGACTGAAGAGGTTCTCAGTAGATAACAAATGAGATCCAAAGGGCTCAACCCATCTCTGATTTTCCCAAATCTCAGTTAATTGTCCCTTTCCACCATGAAACAAATTCCAAAAATGGTTTTCTTTGCCTAAGGAGTCTCACCAAGCTCACTAAACGATATATAAGCACTCTTAGCATTCCCTGTATGCCTTTATCAGTCTGGAAAAAGAAATGGCTTGTTTTGTGTCTGTCAGACGCAATTCAATTACTTAGGTGTTCAATTACTGAGACAAATGCTGACACACCCTTTTGATTACCACAGACAAAGTTATGCCATCCATTGTGGCATTTTCCTCAGCATTTTTTCCCTTTATATTGGTTCGTACTTCTTTGACATTACATATGAGGTACGGTGTCCTGTATGTATTTATGCAACACTTAGGAAATCATGTCTTCAGCATGAACAAGGAAACAACTCAGCTACCTGCACTTAACCTGGCAACACACAGACGTGTCAATTTGTGTAAACTGTCCCAAACTCTGTGTTACCCACCTTTCTTTGCTACTGCTGCTAGCTGGGCTAGGCAGATGAAAGTTGTCTTATGGGCCAACTTTTGTCATTTTTATCGTTATTTAAGTTTGGAAATATCTTTGCCTATCAAACAACCCTTTTCAGTATTACAAGCTTCCTCCTGCAGGCATATAAAACAATTCACTACAAAGATGGGTAGCCCACAAATCCAAACAGAGTGGTCTTGTACTTTTTTCTGATTGAAGACAAGTTTTACAGTGTAATGAGCTAATTTCTTCAGTCACTCCCAAGCCAGACTTCATATCAAGAATGCAATTAAGCTTGTGCTGAAAATTGAGGTGGCATTTCAGCACCACAGAGGTTTAAGTCATTCTATCCTGTTTCTAATGTACTCCTGATCATAGAATGGCTTGCATTGGAAGGAACCTTGAAGTTCCAACCCCATTGCCATGGGCAAGGACACCTTTCACTAGAGCAGGCTGATCAGAGCCTCATCCAATCTGGCCTTGAACACTCCCAGGGATGGAGCATCCACAACTTCTCTGGGCAGAAGAAGTCTGATCAAGGAACCAATTTGCAAAAGGATTTGCGTTCCTTTGAGGGTGAAAGACTTTAAACAGCCAACCTAATTGTTGGCTCCTTTATTGCTGATTCTCTTACTGCTGTTTGCAATAACTCCTTTCAAGGGGTTTCAAGCCTTTCTTCCTAAGATTGTTATTTTCAAAACAAGGTCATTAAAGTCTAACTACCCTACAGCCACTAAAGACAACACAAATAATTGTAATTACAATTAAGAAAGGCAATTCCTCAATTTTTCATTACATTTTAAGGAAAAAAAAAACATTTAGACTGCTCAGCACCTATCAGTCACAAGAGAACTGAAGTTTCAAAGTCTGTAAGAGTTGAGCTCTGATTCCAGAAACAGTTTGTGTATTTACAATCAGCTTTTTTACCTACTTTTCTTATTTTCTGATGAGAATAAACAAACTAAAAAAAAGTAATTTAATTATAGTAATGGTTCATAAATAAAAACTCCATCTTGGTACAGTCAAGCATACAGGGTAAGCCCTGGAAGCCCCTTATTGACATTGCTACCTACTGATTAACTGACAAATACTGTAGGTAAAGTGCATAAAAATACTTGGAAAAAGCAAGTTCAAAACAACATTTACACCTGAAACATTAAAACACTGAACTGGAAATTTTTAAGATACTCACCTGCACTTAACACTCGGTGTTAGGCATAGCACTGATTGGTTCAAACTATTCATAACTCTGGTCTTGTATAAACCTGGATGGAAACAAAGTCTAGGAAATTTTTCCCCCTAATTTTAGCAGTAACACACACACAACCTCAGAGAAAGGTGCTCCTCAAGTTCCTTAAAGACCAAGTAACTTGGTTTCAGATAGATAAATTAATTTCATTCTTATTTCTGAATTCAGTCCTTGGTATGTATATGACACATTAAATATGGTTGGACAAACATGAACCTGATTTTGTCTCAAAGCAGAGCACAGATTAACTTTTGAGATTTTAAGTTGAGTTTGTATGAGTACAAGTTAAAGTGTAGAAAATACGTAAAAAATCGTCAACACAGAAATTAGGTAATAGGCGCAAATATAAAACAGCAAGGAAGGGAAGGAGCAATAATTTTAAAAATTTCTGAGTCATGCTTTGGGACTTTTGGAGGAACTAAACACCTTACACATGACAGTTGCTAGAGCAATGCCTCAGGTTGAAATTGCTCAGAAACACAAGACTCGGCGATGATTTGACAGCCTGACACAGAAGCAGCTCCTTGGAGCCTGTGGAGTCACACTCAAGCAAACCCTCTGTAAGCAAGAAGAAAAAGTAGCCCTTTAATAGCCCGTCAGTATCAATCTTCAATAATCTGCAGGTATTTTATGATTCCTCCTGTCAAGCTAAGACTGGTATGCGAAACAAGCAGCTCCCTGCCACACAATAGTTCAGTTAGGTTCTTTCTTAGAATAGCTAGTTCTAAAATCAGGTTTTTCTCATTCCATCTAGGCATGCAATTACATACCAATTACCAACTGTAGCAGTAAAACAAGCCTCAAGTATTATGTCTGCCACTGGAGTTCTGAATTTTGAAACTAGTTCCAGCCTTTCCACTTTGGGTAAACTGGACACCCTGACCCTGATATGACTTCTTACAAGATAGGAGGAACATTGTTAAAATATAAAAAAAAAAAAAAAAAAAAAAAAGAGGAAAAAAGAGATACCTAGTGCAGGACAAAGGGGTTTTTAGCTTCTTCATTAGATGGAAGGAAATAGATCATATACAAAATGCATAAACTGAGAGCGACAGAGATGAATAATGTATCCGTTACTTGTTTGCATAATGGAGTTATTTGATCTACTTTGACTTCTCAGGCAGAGCAAAACCAAAACGTAATGGTTTTCCCACCTTCTTCCAAGAAAGTCTTCAGACACCCATGTCCTTCTAAAGGCCACAGGATGCTATAGAATACTAATGAACTTCCAGCTGTTGTTGGTACATCTGTGAAACAGCACAGGCAATATTGCCCCTTTCAGCTCAGTCCTAAACAGAATTCAAGGGCACCAGTGTCCAATGAGAAAAAGCTGAACACCTGACCAGACCAGCTTCTGTTGACTTTCCACGTAGTAGCCATACCTGTGCAGGTACATATGGCACTGCCCACCGGTTTCCTTTTTTCCTCTTTTAAACTACCCTTGAAAGGATGACATTCAACTCAAAACCAAAAAACACACTTCCTCTGTGGCTCCTCTGCAGTAATGTTCTGCTGGAACATTCTGCAGCAGGGAAGGGATTTTCATCTTCTCAGCTGAAGTTACTCCACTGTCATAAAAGGTTACAGCCAGACATCAGCGTAAAATGAGTAAACCAAGACATAATCCCTCAAGCTAAGTAGATTTGTTTTTTGTTTTGGTCCTCATATCATCCCAATATGTAAAGTACCAGTTGCCAGATTTCTGTGGTCCTTCATATCGTGGTTAAGAGTCAGTACACCAGATCCTTGAGGTTTGGTCCAGAAGCTGAAGAGGGCTGCCTGGCCTGCCCAAACTATTACAGTGGCTTTCACGTAGGAATTTTGGGTGTGGGCAGATACGGTGTAGTTGAAAACCCTGAGACCATGTGTGGACAAACTAACTTTACAGGTGCTCAATAGCATCTCTATGGCAACAACTTCTTGCTCTGCTGTATCTAGAAATTTCTTAGGAACCCTTGTCTCCTGTAGTGTCAGAACTATACTTATTGGGTAAAAAAAGTTTTATTACAGAAAAACTTTGGCATTACTTTTATTCTAGCTAATCTGAAATTAACATCAAACCCAGGGATTTACCAATAAAAATACTGCCTGATAAAAATTTAGAGTATAAAATTTAAGTTGGTTCTAACTTGCATTATAACAAGTTTTTACACAGTTCTCTACTGAATAAAAATGTTTCACTTACCTTAATAAAAACAATTGCATTAATAGGACTGCATTTTTCTCAGTTTACATATTTGAAACTTAATAAAATGCCTTTTTCCCTGATTTATTTAGTTAATATCATCACTATGCCCTCACAATTAATTACATCTTTAAGTAAGAGGCTTCTGTTATTTATCTTTCATTACATAAGTTTGCCTTTTTAGCTAAGAAGCCTGCTGATCTCTTTTCCTTTTATTTATTGTTGTCAATTTTAAGTTCTAGGGAAAAAAAATAACTAGAGAAGGATCTTCTCATTCAAACCTAGAAGATGCTGAGCTGTGTTTTACAAAGAAATAGCACACAGCAAGGTGCACAGGCAATACAGCTACAGCACAGGGCTTCTCTGTCAGAATTTGCCTGAGTGTATTGACAAACTCGCCATCAGGGATTTAATTTCTACAACCCCACGTTTGAACTACTGTCCTTATACAACAGTTAACGGCCTACCTTTCAGAGACAGAGGCTGACAAAGTAGTTCAACAAACGTTTGCTTTAACCAGAAATACTTTCAGTGCAAGTCATAAGAAAGAGCTGTTTGTTTCCAACCTTCCTATTCCTTTTCCTTGGCTTGAATACAGTCTACCTGACTGCAACCTCTTCAACTCTAGTTTACAATTGCTTTTAGGAACATTTAATTTCATTACGACAAACATGTCTCTATTCCTTGTATCTGTGATCCAAAACCCATCGCACTTTTCCCCAGTACAAGTGGGATTTTCGGGGGATGAGTTGCTAACATTTGTTTCCCTGCCTTCACACCTTCACATAACTAGAGCAACTCTGGCACACGGTATCACATGACAGAATACATCCTCATCATCGTTTCTCCTGAAGAAGCAATACCAGGGGCACTTCCTGGGAAGATTAGATTGCACCTCAACACACGGGACTATCAGAAACTGAAATGTCAGTTAGTGACATTCTGACAGAGACAAGCAATTCTTAGTGAGAAAGGGGAACAGATAAAAACAACACTATTTTGAAAGGGTGCTGAAAAAATACTCTGTCATGGGTTTGCAAAAGTCCCACTCCTTGGGGATTGGAAACAGTTTGTCTGGATGAATTTCTGGACAAGGGCCAATCAGGAGTTTAGGTGACGCCTTTGCTAATTACATCTTCAAGAAAAAAACAGAAGAGAAGGTGGTGGCGTGGAAGAAAATTGGGCAGCCACGTAAGGGAAGACGTGGCAGGCCCCAGGTGGGGGTCAGGCCTCCCTCCTCCCCAACCCTAGGCCGGGGGCAGGAGCAGCACTGAAGCCTCTCTGACCAGACATGTAACAGAGTGAAGGAAAAAAACTTAAAGAACTTGGACTGTTACAAGAAAGAATTCCAGCTGCAGAGATAGTGGAGCCTCCAAGGTCAGAGCTGGCAGCCAGGAGAGAGATGAGAAATAGCAAAGGGGGGAGAGGGCTTCTTCTCCCCCTTCTCCCTCTCTCTCCCTTCAGCAGGGAAAAGACTGAAATCTAAAAATCCCTGCTGCTTGTGGGACATTGCTGAGAAGCAGAGACAACTCCA
>JAWMRA010000078.1:15777220-15805944 GCA_035584735.1 Pseudotriccus pelzelni
CTTTTGTTTAATTAGAATTGTTGTAAATGTAGTTGTTTAATTTTTATTTTTGCTAGTAATAAATCCTAATATTTTCTCCCCAATCAGATCTCTTTGTCTGCATAAAGCTTCTCTCACCTTAGAGCAATTTGTGCAGAGTGTGGTGAAAATTGTCCCCTAGGCAAACCCATAACATACTCCTTTTGAGTATACATGGTAAATATCTTTAGATGTTCTGACAACTCACCAACCCTGCAGCAGGTAACCTTTACCTTTCAGCCAGAGCACAGTTTCTTGAGTCAACTCTCACAAGATTAGTGCTAGCAGTGGTTTAAGAGAGAACCTACTTAACACAAGTAGGGAAAAGGAGCAGAAAATAAATTTAAGGAAGTCTAATGTCCACTGTTCTGAATCTGAACCTTTTCCTTAAAGATGGTCACGGTGATTGGGGGAGAAAGAACAAACTGTGCTAGTTGCTTTAAAATGCTGGGTGTTTCTTATATTTATCCTAAAGAAGATTCACACAGTTCACACCTTTAGCACTTCCTCTGCACAAGTCAAACTGGCAGTCTCAGGCAGGCATCTAAAACGTAGTTGTCCTTTTTCTTCTTACAGATTACTTTCAGTGAGAGATGTGACCAGTCCAGTGATGCTTCCCAGGAGGAGCACAGGACCAAAAATATATATGATGAGATTATTCAGCATGTCCAATACTTTACTGACTATATTTTAAGACAAAGGGGAGTATCAGATGATATAATCTGACCACCTATGTAACACTGACCACAGCAATTCAAACAAAACATCTCAATCCAAATCCCAATGGCATGTGAATGGTTAAGAAGGATTTTCCAGAAAGCTACTGGTCTGCATTTAAATACCAGAGAGAGAAGAGGCTGGACCATATTTGACTTGGTCTTCCTGGTTAACAATGCAAATATCCCCAGCATCACTATGCATTTGTGATGAAAGTCATCAGGGCAAAATAAACAGCACAAGCAAATGCACAGTTACACCTTCACACTCCCTCACTGGCTGTCAGAAGGGGTTTCACACTGAGAGAAGGCAGCCCCCCATCCAAGGGAGAGTGCTGCAGCCTCCTGCTCCCCAAGAACCTGAGCACACACACTTGCACAACACAACTTTCTGCCAGTTTCTAAACTCACTTCAGCCCAATGCCTCACAGATTGTATTTATTAAAGGCACTCCGTAAACTGGTAAAAAAATAAAAATAATAGGAAAATAATAATAGAAAATATCAGAAATTATTTTAGAAAAGCAAGCCAAAACTCCAACGCATTTCAGTGGGTAGTCAATCTAGAGAGGAAAAAAGCAAAACCAGACTTAAGGCAGAGTTGCACACATAGCATCATTTACATCTGCATACGTCCCAAAACCAGGAAGACAACCTAAAACCAAGGCTAATCTAAGCTAGAGGCTCCAATTTAAAATAAGACTGCAGACTCAAGAGCACAAATTCATGTAGTTGTTTAGGATTCTTTTTTTCTGAAAAAGTAAAGTGGGGCAGGGTTTGGTGGAAGGAAAAAGGTAAAAAGAAAAGTGTCTGATTGACCCAATTATGACACTAAGGCAGATTAAAGCAAAAATAATTATTGGTAAGATCCTTTCAAAAAGAGGAAGCAGAAACAAAAGACTTCCTTTAACCAGCACGAAGGTGCTCCAGAAGTGAGATGAATGCCTGCCAGAAACCAGCCTGACCTTAACGATTTGGACCATCTCCACAGAGCTACACTTCTGTATACTTATGTTGCCTGTACTGATGGTTAAATTGAACACAAAGATCAATAGTACCTGAAAAGGTGAGAGAGAGAATGATCCCCTGAACGGTGAGCTTATTAGCCTTTGCTGCAAGAGGGAAGAACATATCCCATTTGCTTTCATTCTCCCTCCAAGATCTAAAACATCTTCCTACAGAAGATGCTCTTAAAAAAGCTTGTCATAGAACAAAGCACAACTGGATTTCTGAGGGCCAGCACAATGGGTCAGCAGCTCCACTCACAGATTACTGCTTCTGTTCTTCAGGACCAAACAAGGATTAAAATTATATTAGTGAGAACTGTCTCCATGCTACAGACAAAGACCAATTCCTAATGCAAAGCGATTGCTATGAACTCAATACAGTTATGGATTGTCTGAGTAGAGAACTATAAATGCTCTTGCAACCCAAAATTATGCAGGACTTAATAAAGGCAAAAAATAACATGGGAAGAAAAAAAACAACAACCACACAGACTGTTTTTTGCAACAGTGTTTATATCTCTGAAGAAAACTGAGGGAGTGGAGTAAGAGCATAGAGTCAAATGTTTGATGTTTGCAACTGTTTGCAAGTGAGATGTTCTTTTATTGGAAATAAAAGTTAATGTTAGCAGTGTTATTCTTGCCATATAAGTCTTACTAAGAAGGTAAGTATTCAGCTGTTGTATACAATTTATGCTTTTCAAGCCCTTGTCTTCTTCCATCACTCTTTTCCTGGTAGGACATTGAAGTTTGTAGCTCTGGCTTATGGGAATAGCTCCTCCGGCCACAGGATCCCACTGACACACACACAGCGCTTCACATACACACCAACTTTCTTCTCCCACGTCTGTGAGACATTACAGTCATTTCTCATGGAGCACACACGCAAATTTAAACATAGAATTAATGCAAGGAAAATTCACTGAGAAGAAAAGACTTTAAAACTGATGCATCTCAATTATTATAGGTATTTCAACATTTTCACCACCTAGCAGTTTTACAAAAAAAGATATACAAATACAGGAAACACTTAAATTTGCTGCAGTACAATACAATGACAAAGATGCAAAATATCTCTCTTTATAATCATGTAATCACTGAAGAAAATCTTTTTTAGGTTACACTTGTAACAAAAATGACTGCTATAATGCACCATTTCTTTTAAACCATGTTAGAAAGCAGCTAGAATAATCCACTTATGCATAATTAAAAGCAACACTCAATCACCTATGGAAATGAAACATAACTGAAATGTGCATTAAATATGCAAAAATATTTCTTCCTGAAGTAGCTGACTGAATAATACTTCATTAAAATTGCTTCTTATAATTACACAGTCTATGCAGCAATATAGTGGTCCCTCAGAAAGCATTATTATGGAGTCCTGTCCTGCACAAAAACTCAAATTTTAAAATTAAAATTCATTCTATTATTATGAAGAAAAAAAAAACAGTCTTGGAGTTTTTCACAAAAATATTTCAGAATATTCATATCAGGATGATTGGAGCACCTTATTTAAACATTTATTTCAAACAAGCATCCTATTAATTACCTGTATAAAAATTCTGTTTAACTAAACTACCAAGAAACATCTCCTTCAGCTAGTGTAACACAGTATTTGCTTTGAAGAGCTCTGGAACAATACAAACACAGGAGCTTAAGCTCTACAGGGCAAATGTTTGTCCTCACACACTTTAAACCTGTTTGTGCCGTGTCTTGTACAGAGTGGATGTTTTATCGTGTCTGGTAAAAGTTTACAAGTTCCAGAGTGCTGCTTTATTTGACTTCCTTTCTTGGAAGAGAGAGACAAGCTGTTTTGGCGGAGCTCAAAACCACAATGAATATCGAACAGCACAAGATAGAGGTGATTAGTGACGGAACTGGAAAAATTGTATCAAAAGTTTCTAAACCTTTCAAGAGACAAAAAAGGACATGCTTTTGGTGGGGCTTTGACTGGTAGACAGGTTTCTAGAATTGCTCACAATGTTACCACCAATCCACTTCCATTACCAGACAACAGGTCTCTCTCAAAGTGTCCTTTTCTTATTTTCTCCCCGTAAGAAAGGATTAAGACTAATGCACATTTTTAATCAAGCTTTATCAGCTTTTCAAATTATACAAATCACAGAGCAGCACCCTGAAAAACATATTTTCATAATTCAAAATTGATACTTTTTAAAATGTTGATTCAGGAAAAGGCACTGCTGGTGTTGTCTTCATCGCATTTCAGGATGAAAAAAAGTATCAAAATGTCTTAATTTCAAACAAACCTCTAGCAATTTACTGAATAGCCCTAGCAAGTCTCTAACTCTAGGGCAGTATTCTATAAATGCAGTCTAATTAAGTCTGTTTGGAAACCTCACATTTTACAATGCAGCATACAGTGCCCAGTTAAATCCCACAACCATATCCATATTGCAGATCTTTCCTCCACTCAAGGATTTAAGTGTTAGATACTTAGATAATATATATGAAAGGACAAAAATATTTCAAACTTAGTGCAAGCAGTAAGCCAGTATAAGTCAAAATTTTAGTGTTAGGCTTTCAAAGTACTGAAAGCAAATAAGTAGAGATGTTTACAGCTCTTATCTAAAAAAATAAGAATCTAGATATACTTACTCTTTTTTCTTCTACTACAATAGAAGAAATAGTGTTGAACTTGTTATAGTAAAAGTGCCTGAAATAAATGATTTCTCAAAAAGAACTCACATGCACACTTACAAGAAGTTTAAAAGAAGCAAGTGACAAGCAAAAGCAGTTGGCAGTGGAAGAGAATCTGGACATAAGTGTAAATAAAGCAGAGTGGAAACACAAAGCTCAAAAGGGATACTGTACTCTCTGAATATAAATCAGACAGCAAAAACGAATCATGCACAAGATGAAAGAGCAGCTGACCACAAAAATCACACAGCAGCTGAGCCTGGAAGGCACCTCTGAAAGTCATCCAGTCCCAACCCCTGCGCAAAGCAGGCTCAGCTAAAACAGGTTCCCTAGGACCATGTACGTTCAGGTTCTGAGTATCTCCAGCAGTGGAGGCTTCACCATACCTCTGAGCAACCTCTTCCAGTGTCTGACCACCCTCACAATTTAACCAAAAAGAAAATATTTCTTTCACTGCTTCAGTTCAAGCACTGCCTCTTGTCCTGTCACTGACTACCCCCGAGAAGAGTCTGTCTCCTTTACATCTTTCCTTCAGGTATTTACACACATCGATAAAATCTCCCAAACCTTCTCTCCTCTAGGCTATACAGTCCCAGCTCACTCAGCCTCTCCTCATTCAACAGGTTCTCCAAACACTTAATGATTCTGGTGGTTCTTCACTGGAGTCCCTCCAGAGCATCCATAACTCTTGATCTGAGGAACCTAGAAGTGGGCACAGCCCTCCAGAGGAGGCCTTGACCAGCTGGCAATGCTCTGCCTAATGCAGCCCAGGAGCCTGTTGGCCCCAAAAACGCACTGCTGGCTCATGGTCAGCTTAGTGTCCACCACTGAGCCTTTTCTGCAGAGCTGCTTTCCAGCCATGCAGCCTGTACTAGTGCAAAAAAAAGTATCTCCCCAGCCTCTGTAACATTTCACAAAGCAGCTCTAGCAGAATGCCTCTGTGCAAAGGACCGAGTCAATCCCAGCTCTACAGATATGCCTATACAGACATTCATGCACATGCATTTATAGTATGTCTGTACATGTGCACACATACACAGATTAGCTGTAAATATATATTTATATAAAAACATACACAGAGAAAAACGTTTGAGGGGTGCAAATAATTCAATTTATCAGCTACAGAGATAGCTCAGTTTGTTTCTCAGGTGAAGCCAACATAGAGAGCTGTACTTGAAAACGTAACACTAAGACCATAACTGGTTTAGATGAAAGATATGGGACTCACTTTGCTTAAATTAGAATGCATAGTTATATCAGTCCATGAACACTTTTTTCCCCCTAGCAAACTGTATTTGAAAGAGGAAAAAATTATCAGAATGGTTACATGTAATTAGTCATGAAAAAAACTTAACCATAACATTCTGAGAAAAAGAGCGGAGCTCAATAAGCAAATCCTACTATCTATTCCATGCAAGTAAATGAGAACTGATTGCCTTGAGAACAGCAGTTGTGGTAAATCTAAGGACCAAGTTTAACTGCAGAGGAATTCTGATCCTGCTGCAAGCAGAAAACAGTGCAGTATAACAAATATAAAATTATCTGATTGGTCTCTATGGCAATATCTACTTTCCCTCATCAGGCCTCGTAAGCTAAGGAGGAATCAAAGACAGCAAATATCTTATTTAAGAAGTTTATATGCATAAGATGATGAGAAGAGTTTCTTCTTTCATTACTTTTTCACTGATAGAAAGAAGAGTAAAATCCTTAAAGGAGATGAATGATAAAGAAATGCAGTAATATGATGAAGCTTAGTAATGGCTTATAAACTAGCCAAAACACAGGAAAAAAGCAATACATGAAAATCTAAAGATCAAAAATCAAAAGTTCTGCATTCCCACGTTAGTACTGAAGTCTAATATATTAATGATCTAAAAGAGCAAAGGGTGAGAAAGTCATGAAGAAACAAAAGATATTGAGCAGCTTAGTAAAGACTAAGAAATTTCCAGGAGACCAGCCCCTGCTCAGTGAACAGATGACCTCATAGCCATCAGTTTACAGTACTGGCAAATACAAACAGTAAGAATAAATCATATGGATTACTGGGATTCAAGCAAAAGCTTAGGTAACCCAAAAGCAGTTATTTTTCATTTGCAAAAAAAGCATTCACTTCCTACCAGAAGTCACTAATAAAAATTACTGTGTTTGAATGTCTAATACTATAAGACTGTGCTTCAAAAATAAAACTAAATTAGTATTTTTTTCCATTAAGGCCATTACTATGACTCACTACATTGCTTTGAATATGAAGATTCAGCAGCTATTCTTTTCAGTTTTTCATCTATGGATCTTTAATATGTTTTCAATCTAATTTTAATTTGTTATAGAAAAAGAGGAATGAACTTTCTTCTCTGGGTTAAATTAAACTTGCCTCTTGTGTAGGTATCATGAAGTATAAAAAAAGCAGAAAAAACAGTTGTTACATTTCATAAAAGCTCTTTTCTAAGTTAGACAATGAATTTTTTTCTATTAGTTAACTGTTTCTCAAGTCCCTGGCAGGGGTAGGGAGAGAGGGAGGGATTTCAAGGAAAATAAATAAACTGTAGAATGTGTACATGAGCAGAATTGTCTTATTTTAATAACCAAAAAATCCTCTGCAGTTCATTGCCTGAGTTTACTCAAGAGGAGGTCAGGTGACTTCATTTTTGCCCAGAATTCTATCACAAGTCAAGATCACTAAGAAAACTATTAAGCTGGTCAGACACAGGCTTCAAAAATATACGAGGATGCTTAACTCTTCCTGAAGTATGGAAGTATGGGGTGGGGGGGTGCCTGCTGTAATGCACCCCAAAATCCCATTCTGAAGACAATCCAGCCTGGGCCCTGGCTGGAGCACATCAGACTCTCAGCTCACATGCTTGTCATACCTTTCTGCAGAAACCAAACTCTGGAGGAGGGAATTTACACACCTAGAGATCACTCTTCAACTCCAGTCAGGGCATCTATCAGCTCAGAGATAATAATTTTGTCTCTGCATCCCAGCACCAAAATGGTGGTAATAGTCTTTATTTTACCTCACAAGATATGGCAGTACTTGCATTTCTTCCAAAATAAGCATATCAAAATTTCTCACAGAATGGAGCTGATGCTTTGAAATTGAAATGAAATCAAATATTTATTTGCCTAGATCTAATTGTGTTTAATGCTATTAGATAACATTTTTCAGATATTGTACAGTCTTCTGAATGTAGTAATAACAAATGATAGTCCTGAACGAAGCCATGCTCTGTTTATGCTGGATTTGATACAGCTTCTGTCACTCCACATCTGGGACAGGTAATTCACAGCCAGTCTGCCAAGAGAATGGTACAGCCTGGCTGCTGTCCCCGGGCTCCTTGCTGCAAGACTTTCCGTGGCTCCCAGTACACCTTGATCTTCTGTTTCTTGCCCCAGCCACAGAGAGTTTCTCAGCCTCTCTCCAGGGAAGAGCTCTTCTCTGGGCCCACCCGTTACTCAGACTTCCCCTTTCCTACCACATCGTATATTTTGTTCATATTCCACCAGCTAACTAGATTTCTGAGCCTCACCTCTCCCCTTCCCAAACACAGTGGAAAGATGCACCAGTTCAGCTAATCAGCATTGTCTAAGAGGATGTTCTACTAAGCAGAGAAAAATCCAAAACTGTAGGCATAGCTCTGAAAGAAATGGGAATAGATGCAATGCTACCATCGCCTGTCATATGCAAGATAAACCAAATACCTCCCTGCTATTTTAATTTCTGACAGACACCATCATTCAGCCAACTATCTACCACTTTTCATGTTTTAACTCTGGGGGAAGGAAAATAGCAGCAAATAGAACTGACCCAGATGAATTTAAATGCTCAAAGTTAATACTGCTAACTAGGATGAAAGGAATTGTTGCAAAGGTTTTCTCCTTTGAAGAAAACACTGATAACCAAGATTAGCTCCTGCAAAATACAGTCTCATTTAAAATTTTTCTCTTAAAAGCAAAAATGCTGTAGCTAAGCAACCTGGCTCTTCCTTAAACTGAAAGTTGGTTTTCATAGCACCTTGTTTATCACTGAGAACTCCGACAAACCTCCACCTTATTTTATGTAACAGTGTCTGAGGGAGTGCCAGATTAGATCTGGTTTACTGTCATAAAGGGACTTTTCCCATGAATGCAGATGATGCAAGTTACTTTTAAAATAGCATCCGAGATGTTCTTTGTGTCTACTGCGCACTCTTCAAATACCCTGGGTTGTGTGAGCAGTGATCAGCAGGAGAGAACAGATACACCCTCCTGCTTCCGAATCCCAGAAGTGCTGGCTGTTTTCTTTCCCTGCATTAAAGGCACTAAAAGGAGCCACTGCCCTTTCTGCCTTAGATTTCTCCTTCAGCCCAGGATTTGATATAGCATTTAGTATTTGGATTCTATCACTAAAGATGTTTTCTTCTAAGAGGAAATATATCCTGACATACAACTCTCTACTCTGGTTTGGGTACTTCTCTTGCCCTATCTTGGATGCAATCTGTAGTTTCAAGAATGATTTTTTCCAAATTATAAGGTAACCATATTCCATACGACCATTCACTTTTCTTTCACATTTTTCTCATTCTGATTGCACTTCCCCTAACAGACAAGACAGAAAATACATGCAGGTAATAAGCAAAACAAACCATACTGAATATGACCCACTGGGTTAGGACTTCAGATGTTAAACTGTCATGCTTCTTCTCCCACAGACTATGCACATTAATATTCCCACTTTGACAAGGGCACTGAAAAGCATTTGCTTGAAAAACCTGGAAAGCCTTTGGGTTTTTTTTCCCCTTCTCTTCCAACTCAGTTCCTATTACAATTCTATTTTCAATCAACCCCCGCCTCCCCCTTTTTCAGCTGCTTGTCTGTAGTACTGGGTACAGTATGATAAAATATGATGATCCCAAATGTTTTGCTAAACAATGGAAAAAAGACCTTGGCTGTAATGCACATTTGTTTTCCTTTCTCAATTGGCTTTGTGTTTGCACAGAATAAATACACACAACAGGCCTATGCATCTTTCTGCAAACAGATATACAGACACTGTATATAGACAGCAATGCAGCTTTCTTGTTTACTCTGCCTCTCCCATTTCCTCTGGATATTTTCGCACGCTGTCATTCGTGGAACACTGTCGAAACCCAAAGGGATATCAGCTGAGCCTGCCTCACATTGCAAGCTGTTAGCAGGCTCACTGAGGACAGGGGAACAGTGTGGAGTCCACTGCCACTTTTCACAGACTGCTGCTGCTGGTTAGAAGCAGTCAGCCGAGCTCAATGGGCTACACCAGCTGATTTCTTCTGATGCTCCTCAGCCTTGATTTTATTGTTGGTGTCTCTATAAGAACTCTAAAGTTGTTACTAAAAGTGCCAGCAGCTGCTGCCAGCACATACGGAGCAGAAATCCAATGTAATAAAAGAACAGTCTTCAAGGGTTTCAAACAGGGTAAAAATGCATGTTTTCTTACTCCCATAAGCAGTCTTGACAGTACATTATACAACATTGCCTGTACAATGAAATTATTCTGGATTTGTTCTTGGGCAACTACACTATTTCTGCATTGGTTAATTTCAGAGTTGTCTGCATTATCTAATGGTCTACCCAATTTAATTATTTTTAACTCTGCAGATATTACATGCCTCATCTCTAGTAGTCCCACAGAATCCAAATTTCTTCCCCATATACCTTTTGAGGAAGTTGTTCTCTATTTGAGCATCAAGCTAGAGGGCAGGAAGGAGAGTTGTAGTTCTTCGTGGTTCACTATGAGCTAACCTTTCTTCCTCCAGGTCATGAAAATAACACCTGGCCATCAGCCTCTTTTTGACTGACACTATTATAAAAAAATTAAATTAAAAAAAAAAAGTCACAACTGAAATAGATTTTAACCAGTGCCGCAGTTTGGCTTTCCTGTGTGAAGTCTTAACTTCTTGCCTAATTAGACTGGGCAGTTCCCAGTTATTCTGAGGTTAGAGGAGTGCACTCTTGTTCTTCCAGTTCATCTAGGCTGCTATGAAATCAGGGTGTACTGTCCACAAAAGAGAAAAAATCAGGAAAAAATTTGATATGTATCAGGAATTTAAGTAGTCAAAAAAGGAAAATCCAAAGTTCTCTGAGCTTGCTTTTGTTTGGTATTCAATTTGAGGGCACCATTCATAAATCAAGATATTTAAGAGCCACCTATCCTAAGGAAGAACACCTAAACCTAAGGACAGATGGAATTTTAAGGAGGAATAATATGTCTAAGCATTTTGCATATTTGGGTCATAATATTCTTCAATTCCTCAACCAGACGCTACTTTTCTCTCAAGAAAGGACTAGCACTACAACTATTCCATCATCATCGGTTACTCTTGATGCCTTTCCAAAGACAAATCTCAGTGTCACAATTACCATTGTGTCCTAATGATTCTGTGCCATACCATGTGAAGGCAACACAGTGCTTTCAACAACAGCCTCTTTATTTTCCGGTAGAAGTTGGATCCTGTCCATTCCTTCCCTTTTTTCTGTCTAGCACATACAGATCACTGGCTTACCATATGCTTACATTCACTGTAATGCACCTCTATCTCTCTCAACTGATTTTTGTTTAGAAAATAAACACTTCAGAAAACAGCACAGAAAACAGGGGGATTTGTCTGCAGTGTGCCTGGTAGATTCCAGACACCATAAAATTACCTGAAATAGAAGACAAAATAAAGAAACATTTTAAGTAATCTGTAGGTTGGGTGTTTTGGTTTTTTTATCTTGTCCATTCCTTAAGTCACTAGCTATGTTTTCACAGCATTAGGGAAGAGAGGAGTTGTATTTCTGAAATATTGAAATATTCTGAAATATTGAGCTTTATGCCTTAGATTTAACGGCATTGGTAGCCCAGCCACGTAGTATGGGCTACGCAGTAAAGAGACTTCCAGAGTCAAAGCAGAAATTCACTATGGCAAAGCTTTACCAAGCAGTCTGCACAAAGGCTATGCTGCAATAAATACTCAAGTTCACTCAACAAAACTGAAGAGAGCAAGGAGGGTCTAACTTAAGCAGAATTGGAAGTCCAGACATCTCCATTCTCCTCCTTCTCAGCTGGAGATAAACTTTGTAAACGAGGGCAAAGCATTCCAACATCAGCAGATTTCTGTATCTGCCTCTAAGCAGATAAAAGAGAGCATACAGAGTACTATTTTATTAGCATTTATAAGGAAAACCGTGGAAAACACTGTTGCACAATTATGTAAGTTACCCTTATCCCACATAGTAGATTCCAGTGAAACAAAGCACAAAAAGCAGCATATAAGACCTACTCCTGAAACTATCCCTGGTTTCGGCTAAGACAGTTTCTTCTTAGTAGCTGGTACAGTGCTGTGTGTTTTGGATTCACTATGAGAATAACGTTGACAGCAACAGCAATGTGTTAAACCATGCTTACATTAAGTCAAGGACTTTGCAGATTCCCATGCTCTGCCAGGGAGGAGGTGCACAAGAAGCCAGGAGGAAGCACAGCCAGGACAGCTCTCCCAAACTGGCCAAAGGGATATTCCATACCACAGAATATCATGCTCAGTATATAAACTGGGAAGAGCATCACTTGTTGTTCTT
Organism: Pseudotriccus pelzelni; assembly: GCA_035584735.1. Lineage (NCBI taxonomy): Eukaryota > Metazoa > Chordata > Aves > Passeriformes > Tyrannidae > Pseudotriccus > Pseudotriccus pelzelni. The sequence continues at coordinate 15,789,191 of JAWMRA010000078.1, forward strand.
GGGTTTTATTTTCCTTTTTTTTTTTGCCCATCATTTTAGTAGTAGTATATTTTATTATCATTAGCATTATTATGTTTTACTTTGTTTTAATTATTAAACTGTCCTTATCTCAACCCACGAGTTTTCACGTTTTTCCCCCAATTCTCCTCCACAGGGCTTTGGCAGCAGGGGAAATGAGAGAACGGCTGCACAGTATTTAGTTGCCAACTGGGGTTAAACCACAAGAGACCTGCTCATAAAGAAAAAACATTTTTCTTTACAGACTGAACTCTCCTAAAGCAGTGACCATAGGGTAAAAGGAGAGGAAGCTTCTCTATAGATTGTTCCCAGCAACTCACCATGCCCACTCTTATTAAGCAAGGACTTTCATCCCCTTCAGATGTGGTACGGAAAGGGACTCCCTGCCTGCAAGTTTCATTTTGGAGGAGGTTTTTACTACCTATATACTCTTCCTTTAGCCATGACAGTCTTGTTGATTTAACAGTCTAGTAAGTGTCGTGGAGAAGGAAGAACAGCTGGCAGGTTTATCCTCTGCATACAAGTTGAAAAGCCTTTCATGAAGTGGCATTCATCTCCTTATCCATGTTATTAACACCTCCAGGTGATCCCACCACTGATCTTTTTTTCATTTTTTCCATTTTCCTTTTGCCTTGTTTTATTTAGTCTTCTGATAGGGTTGGGGTTTTTTTCCCTATTTTTTCTCAGTTCCAGAAAGAGATGTAACTTACAGTCCCACCCCTCTGCTGACAAACTTTGCTCAAAAGACATTACAAAAAGGAGGAGCACTTGCCAAAGTATATAATCACATTCAGGATAATTGTCATATGTTAAAAAACAAGGTTTACCAGATCACATGGGAAACGATATTTCCTTCTAGGAAGAAACATGAGATATTTAAAAAGTATTCCCTTGAATTCAGAAGTATTTGACAAAGAAACATTTTTCTCCATTTGCAGAAATATTTAATCTTTAATCAGTCTGTATTAAAGAATTCCTTACTTCTCATTTCAAGTTCATTCTAAGAAAATAATCAAATTGAAAATCAAACTGAAAAATACCCCAAAAAAATAATGTTTAAAAAAAAATTGTGAGTTCTTGGTCAAAAATGTTAGTTGAATTCACCAAGACCAACTGTTTTCCCAAAATTAGATTTGGCTTTGATAAATCGGCACTTTACAGCAAATTAGGGAAACATCTCCTGACTTCTGGTAGACAACCGTCAACTTTCCCAACCGTCCCTTCAGAAAGCAAAGAAGTGCAAGAGGTGCCTACTCCCACAAACAGGTGCCTTTGAAAACAACTCCATACGCCATAACAAGAAAAATCATTGAATGTATTTTGTTTTAAAGTTTCACTGAACACACAACTGGCCAGGCTGAATGATCTATGGTATGCTGACAGATGGAGTCAGACAGAGACCTTCAGGAGAAAGGGGAAGCAGGAAGGAGCTGAACAGAAACATTTTAGTCAGCTCTGTCAAAATGTTGGCATTTCTACTAAGAAAGAATTTCAGTATCCAATTCCACCTGTTATTCTGTATCAATCTATCAAAATACCATGTTTTTCTGACTAAATTACCATTAGCATTTGAGCGACTTCTACTTTATTTTGCAAAGCTGTCCAAGCAAAAGTGACACTGACATTAAAAGCCTATTTCATTTTGAGCACAAAATAATTGTTTGACTTGCAAAGCAGACCCTCATAAATCATTTCATTGGTAATATTCCTTTCCCCTGTAACTGTTATTTCTTCATAATAACTTAGCTTCTGTTTCCTTTAACACCAATAATTCTAAAATGCAGGCACTCCCAAAACTCATGCATACCGTAACACCCTGCATGGAAAGATTTCTTCAGCCTACAAACCACATTTAACACCTATAACATAAATAACATTTATACTACAGAACTTTACTAACAGTGGAAAGATTGGTGAAGTCCCTTAGGGACAGACATACCTCAGAATTGTTGAGATGACACCTGTGTGTCCCAGAGAACCAGCCCTCACTCGAACACTGGTCAATGTCCACCTTCTGCAAATTGATGTCAACCTTGACAACACCTCTGAAAAGAGAGAGAAACAGCTGTGAATGTAACTGCAGATAGAGGTTAAACTTCTTTGTGATGCCATAGCCTACAAAGCAGAACTACACCTTTCCTTTAAATACAGAATTTGATAAAGTGTCTAAAAACAGTTTTGGGCTCCCCAAGCCATGATCACAGAAACACATTTTTATTTTAGACTTTAGTGAGATGTATTATGGCAAGAGCTCAGTAAATCAAATGCATTAAGTGTAAGGTGGAAGTTAAGAACAAGTTACATACTCAAACAATGCAATACCCTTCACATTTGATAATGCAGCAAAGACCCAAAATTTATACCATGAAAGACGTGCACTACTTTTTCTGAGGCAGGAACCTTCCCAGCCAACTCTGAATACAAGGTACCAGGCACCACACCTCATCATCCATCCAGAGATAACTACATCCTCCCCTTTGCTCCAGGGAACCCTACTTGCTACAACAACTCGCAAAAGCCTTTTTCTTTATTCTCCCTGGAGACACTCCAATGTCTCGTGACATTCAGGCCTCCCCTCTGCAGCTCAGCGTACTCTTCCAGCAGGCATCTAAACCCTCTCCCCCCGTTCCTGCCAGCTGGTCCTGGTATAAAACCTGATTACATCAGAAAGCAGCATGAGTTAGCAGTAGTCCACTGATGTCTGTGAAGCCAGAAAAAAGTTTCCTACAGACGCAGATCCTCCAGGACCATCCGAATTGCGTAAGTCTCACACCGAGAAGACTCAAGTTTTCATCAAGTTTCTCTCAAAAATTCTTTTGAAAGAAAAGCTAACAAACCAATTTCAAGGCCAACACTGTTTTATAAACAACTCAAAAATCACCAGAAGAAAAAAGCTGCAAGGCTGAAGTTTCAGATCTTAAAAAAAAACCTTCAAAGACATTGATATTCTCTCTAAAATAACCTCCAGAATGACTTTGGACGTAGAACATTTATAGCATCACTTTGTAAGAGCACATTATCTGTGACTGCTTTGCTGCTTTCTGGACTTAGCAAAAATGTCAATATGCAACTTCTAGTTGCTAGATCATTACACAAGCTCACTCATAGTGGATGAATGCTCTCTACTGATTCCTTAAATCTGGGGTATCATTCATTTTAAGTCAGTCATTTCAGCCACTTTAGGCAGAATTTTTCATTTCCACAAGTCTGAATTTCTACAGCTACAAACACCATCATCCCCTTCTTTCACACTGTGGACTATCAAGGACATGGCTCAACCTCTATCTCAAGAACACCTCACTCACCTCAAAGTGTGTTGCTTCTTTTAATCAAATCTCATAATAATGCACTAATAATAATAACATATCTACAGAGCCATATATTTGAGAGGGTGCTTACTAACACAATTAGAACAGGTATAAGAGTGAGCTTGATCAAAACCAGGACAATATTGTTGACCCCAGTACAACCAAGTGCTAAGTCTTCACAACAGCTAAATTTGGGCATTCCTCAGACATGCTATATAGTCATTGGAGAAACACAAGCACATCATTTAAGTGATCAGAAGAAGAATGCATTACAAAATTACATAAGACATCAGTAGGAAGTCAGATGGTACAGGAACACTTCATCCCCCTCAGCCTCCTGCCTAGAATCTAAATCTGATGCTGGACACACTCAGAAGTTACCTGAAATATTTAAGAGCTGGTTGTAGCAAGTCCAATTTAAAACAGCACACACCCCACTTCTAGAATATTTTCATATAGTTTCAGTTTACAGCTTTGTGCCTTTGTACACTTGTTTTGAACAGTAGCTTTTCCAGGAAATGCTCAAATCATACTTCTACCCTAATAAACTGGTTTTTCCATGTTCCAAGTGACCAATAAGCTCAAGGGGAAAAACTGCCATACTACACAGATTATCTCTTCCAGGTGTTGATATTAGCAGATTACAAACTTAACCTGGTAAGAAGGTACCTGACTCAGATGCTCACAGCAGTAGAGGTAGGCAGTTACTCATCTGGTCACATGCAGATCCCACCAGGTCCATTTATACAGAGAGAAAAGCGATATTCCTTCCACCTTATTCAAACTGCAACTCCTTCACCTGAGAAACTCTCAAGCACCTTAGAGAAGGTCTTTATTGCCTTTATACAGAAAGTTTTTCCCCTGTGTACATTTTGGTTTTAACTGGGAGGAAAGGAAACTCCTTTTTCCTTCTACAAACACTTCTGCAAAAGAAGTACAGATTGCAAATGAAGAGCAAATTAGTCATTGCTAGGAGAGGAGGAAGACCTTAAGGGTTTTCTGTGTAGTACCACAAGCAGGCCCTGTAGGAGCACAGTGTCAGTAAAAAAGGACAAATATTTTCAAAAGAACACTTACCTAGACATTACTTGCAAGAAGACCACAGACACACCAGAGGAATTAGGGACAGTAAGCATGCTGAGCAAGCATTTGAATGTGGCCCTGTACCAGAAATGCTGCCATTTGGAGAATTCATGGCATGTTCTACTGGGACAAGCATCAGGAGTTAGGATAGCATCTTAACACAGAGCCATATCCTGAAAAGAAAGGAGCGTACTTCTGGATTTCTCACATCAGAATTGATTAGGTAACTTGTATCCTTTTATCCTTGTATCCTTTGAAAGCTCCTTAACACAATTATTTTGTTCAAAATAGATGCAAAAATCAGATTCATACAGCAACTGTCATTGCAAGAAACCTCTTGTGATCATTCAGTCCAACCACCTGCTCAAAGCAGACTCAGTTCAGTTGAGTTTTTTTTATAACTTTAATAATGGAGACTTCACCAGCTCTGGGAAACCTGATCTAGTGATTGACCACCCTCATAGTGTCAAAAAAAGGTTTCTGATGTTTAAATTAAATTTCTTGTATTTCAGTTTGTGCCCCTTGTGCGTTCTGTACTCTCATTGAATAAGCCTAAGAAAGGTCTGTCTCTCTCTCCCTATACTTTTTCACTGGCTGTTTGTATACACATAAAATGCTCCTGGAGCCTTTTCTTCTCCAGGCTGAACCGTAACAGCTCGCTCAGCTCTTCTTGTCCGTCAGATGCCCCGATCTTGAACCAACTTTGTGGCCCTTCGCGAGGCTCGCTTCAGTACATCCATGTCTCCTGTACTGAGGAGACCAGAAGCAGACACAGCACTCTTGATGGAGCCCCACCAGGCTGGGTAAAGAGGAAGGATCACTTCCCTCAACCTATTGGCAAAACTCTTCCACAGACCAGGAGGCTGTGAGCCTTCTTTGCCACAAGGACACACTGGTGGTTCATGTCAAATTGGTGTTCACCAGGATCCCCCAGGCCTCTCCTTCCAAGCTGTTTTCCAGTCATTAAAGCCCTCAGCCTGTATTGGCTCATGGGGTTATTCCTCCAAAGGTGCATCAGCTGGCATTTCCCTTTGCCAAACTTCTGGGTCCTTGTTTGCTCATTTCTCCAGCCTGTTTTAGACCCCCAGAACGGCAACACAAACTACTGGTCTCTCAGCCACTCCTCTCAGTTTTTATCGTCTGTAAATTTGCTGAGATAACACCCTACCCTATTGTCCAGACCACCAAGTGAAAATGCTAAAGATAATTGACTCCAGTATCACCTCCTAGGATATATCAGTAATTACTAACCTCCATCTGGACAGCTAGTCACCCATGCACAGAAGGCTGTTGGGTTGGTTAAATACTATTTCCCCTTCATAAACCCATGCTGACTACTCCCAATCACATTCCTCTTCTTCATGTATTTCAGAAGGAGTTTTCACATTTGCTCCATCACCTTTTCAGGGATTGAGGTGAAGCCAATCAGCCAGTAGTGCTTGAAGGCAAGTACCTTGGCCTTTTCAACATCCAGTGTCACAGAGTACACTTCTCCATTCAAAGACCTTGGAAAAGACCTTTAAGACCATTGAGTCCAACCATTAACCTAATACTGCCAAAGCCACCACTAAACCATGTCCCTAAGTGCCACATCTGCAGAACTTTTAAATATCCTCAGGGAGAGTCACTCCACAGCTTCCCTGGTCCAGCCAGCCACACTGTTGCTGACACAAGATGTTCATGGTCACAGTCATATTCAGACTGTCCCCATATTCCTCTCAGGCTACCTGACCCTGCTTTCACCTCCTGTGCACTTTCATTTTATGCTCCCTGTTAAGTCATGCAGGTCTGAAAGTCATCTAATTTCAAAATATTTTCATAATTCGTCTTCCAGAATTAACAAAAAATTCTTCTGTTTCAAGCTAAATGTGTTTTCCTGTTGCTTCTCTTGTGTTAAAACTCTTCTTACGAGAATGTATTTTGTGAAAGAAAAACAAGCTTCATCAACTCAATACAAACTTTTCTACCTACACACTTCATTTGCACAACCTGAACCTCTAATATGGTTAAGTTGTTCTGGTTTTCCCTTTTCTCAGAGCTGTGCAAATTTCTGGAGTGAAAATCTACAGCAAGGACAAACAGTACAGCCCAAGAGCAGGATCGTGAAAGCAATCTATAACAGTTACAATCTATCCTAGGCTATCAATTCCCCCCCCCCCCCCATGGTGCACGTTATTCTTTTTCTTTGAGCATACACCTGGCATTTACAGAAAGCATCATGGAGGTACAAGACTTCTGCTGCGTTCACTTGGGACGCTTTGCCATTTTAAAACACCACCTCAGACTTGCACCCCACCGTTATTACACACAGAGTACACCAATATGTACACGATATATTTTTGAAATTCATCTCTGATTAATACAGTAGCTGGCACAGCCTGTTTAGCCACCCACATTTTCAGTTATTTTTGACTCAGCATTCGGAAAACGGAACATATGGAAGAATGCATCCTCTTGGAACGTATATGGACCAACTCCCTGTGTTACATTTATTGAACTAATTGGGAATCATGGCAGTGTTGCTATCTCGATAGAAGCGATCGAGGCAAATATCAAGGGTATAAGAGTAGGCTCAGTTTGTCAGCATAACACATTCACCCACACTGACAGTGCTGCCTGGCTGAACCAAAGCCACCGCCATAAGTTAATAACAATAGTACTGGTAATTGTGGACCATCTGGCAGGTAAGTATATTTTGTTAATCTCCTTACAACAATAAATTTTTTTTTCCTGCCACAATTTTCAGTCCTTTCAAAAAAAATAAAATATATTTAAGGATTGTGTGTTTATATTTCACATGTAGTTAAGAAAGAATTAGTTGAATTGTACATAAACAGATAATCATTGAAGAATTATGTCATCAAGGATTTTTTGTCAGGTCAGAGGTTTGATTTAAGAGGCTTTAATGTCTGTCTTTATTTCCAATACCACTGTTTGTTGGCATGCTCTTTGCCTTGAAATCTGTGCCAGAAATTGATTTAAGCTTATTTTCCCAACCTACTAGCTATCTTGATAGTTTCAGTAGTTATAATATTTCATTGTAACAACATGTTGTAAAACCTCTATCTACAGAATAATTTTTTTTGCCTCTACTGTTACATCATAAAAAGAGCAGAAGGAGCATGTCCTCTTTCTCCCAGTCAGCTTAACCCAGAACTGCACAGAATAATAGCCTGCCAACATTTAAATGGTGATAAATAATATCTTTGTCCTTTAGATCTTCAAAAGCTTTTTTGGCACAGAGGTCATCACAGCTCAGCTAAACACGCAAAGTTTGTCTTCTAAGTTTGTACATTTATTTTTGTACCTGTAAGCACTGCAAGCAATCATAATTAAGATATGAGGCATAGTTTATCACACACTGAAGCAGACATCATCCCCCAAATCTAAGCAGCTCTTTAGATTCTTGCTGCCATATTCATTCAGCCCTACATGATGTTCTTCAAAAGTTCTCCTTACCACAAAACAAGGAGATAAGAAAAACAAGTTCTCTACAGTCATCCCACATCTGCAAATGCCTGCACCTCTAGATAAATGCCCACTGTATTTAGGATAGCCAAGGTTTTCAGGACAGATGCCTTTTCTGACCATTCATTTTGGAGGCTAACACTTTCAAGAATATTAATTCTCAAATAGTGCATACTGACACCTGAGACTCTTCCATCAACTGAGCATCCAAAAATAATTCTGGTGTCAAATTCCCAAATTACTTTCAACTATAAGTCTTACAGACAAACAGCAGCTTCTGCAGGTTCAAGTTGCTTTCAAAAGTTAATATTTATGATTCTGCATCACTTAGACATTGTTAAAATTGTTACCTCTGCATATCCAGCCACATTCACAAAAGGCTACTGGGGACATTACAAGAAACCTAATTTTGACCTGGTCACAGAGTTACCTCTAATTCCAGACTAATAGGACAGAGAAAGACTTACCTAATTCCTCAGCCATACCATGACTGCTGCTTTTCAGTGCACACTTTCATAGGAGAACCAGCTTTCACTAAAAATAAACTTAAGTGAAGAATAATGCACAGCAGTGTGGGCACATGAATTAGTATTCACCTGCAAAGGAAATCCCTCTAGGCCATTTGGAACAGTAGTACAAGGGCAGAATACTTAAAGCTGAATCCTCTGTTGTCTGAAGACTAATTTCAATCTGCCTTCATATTTATGGCATGCAGAGCTGCCTCTCTGGGGATTTCCCTTCAGTTTAGTTAGCAAGCTTCCTAGATACTCCGAAGGGCAGTGATATTTTTTTTGCTTGAGGATGCTTAAGTTGCTGCTAGCATCTTAACTCTGCCACAAAGCATCACCTTATACAGGAATGCCAGGAGTCAGTGATGGTGGGGTACCACTTGCATTAGATTCTCCCTACAAAAAAAAGTCTTGGAGCCAAATTCAAGTTACTTGCTAAGAAACCAGCACTTTTTTTTTTTTAATGTTCCCATTACCATCCATGGGGAGGAAGAAAGGTTCTCAAGAACAGTACAGAACATGATAGCAGAAAAAAAGTTAGGAACACAAAAATCTTTTTAAATAGAAGAATCCTACACTGGAGGGATGGTCTCAGCAGAACTATAACTGGGCACAGAGAGCCATAAACCTGGGCAAGGAACATACGAATCACAAGAACGTCAGACAAAACCAAATTACATCTTTTAGGACCAGCATGCTAAAAGTATAGGCTCTACTAATTAAAAACACTTCAGAATAATCAGAAATACATCAGAAACATGAAAGCTGAAGTAGAATCTCTAAGGCCAACACACAACCAAGATATAAAAACTGCTCAGAGTGAAGACAGCTTTTGCCAAATACGAGTTATTTTCATCACTCTTGAAAGTATCAATGTAACAAAAAGTCAGCTTTCACAATGCAGGACAGTCAACAAGCTGGGCATCACAACTATCCCTTCTTTGTTTGGCACAGTCACAGTTGACCACAAATGGGTGGCCACTGACAAAGGCTGCAGGCGATAAAAACATTTGATATAACCCACAACTAAATCTGGCTGACACAGAGAAAATATAATTAAGAAGAACACTTTGGAAAGTGTTCATTCGAGAATCTGGGATGTCCCAACAGTGTTGGATTCACACAGCAAATTTAAAAACAGAAAGTTATAGAAGCCATACTATATACATACTGTGGAATACATAAATATACCATGGAATACAACACCGAACTACATTGCAGAAGACAAAAATGTGTTAAAAGGCAAATCAGAATCATGAAAGTCAGTTTAATCCACACTTACTATCAACACTCATTCAAAAACAATCTGAAAACCAATTTATGTTTATTGCTTGTTATTGGTGAATTTGATGCAACCACAATAGGAGAACTCGGCACTTCTGCTGCTCTTACGTTTTCCCTGAAGTACCTGCCAGAAGCTGCTTTTGGATCGAGGGCTAGGTAAGCTTTTCATCTGACCTAACACAGCAATGCTTTTTTTCTTACCTTCAGGAACATTTCTCTACCTCAGCCCACATTCACAAACAGAATAGATGGATCTGAATCTTGGATAGTAAGGACTGACTGCCACATGTCCATTCCCTTCAAAAGAGCTCTGATAACCTGCTGTGCTGGAAGTCTTGCCCAAGGGGGACAGAGATAAAGAACAGAGGAGTTGGAAACAGCAGTTTGACCCCCAAAAAATAGTTCCTTTTATTGCAACTTAGCATGTGCTACATAACAGTGGAAATTTATGCAGTATGTGTTTCAAGGCTCCCATGGCCATATTTAACTTCTTTCTTCAAAGACCCGCTTCTGTTTCTCCAACACTGAAGAAAGCTGAATCGTGTTTCTAAAAAGAGAAATCCCTACTTATTGCTCCTTTCCTGTGTTTCATCACCATCCAATTTCTATCCCTATCCATGACCTCATATGAAAAATGCCAGCAGAGACATAATTGATTGCCTAGAGAATACTTAAAGCATACTGGGGGTTTCTACAAGTAGACAGTAAATCATAAGAAGTTTCTTTGTTCTAACTTAACAGGAATATAAATCCAAGACTTTCAGAAGTTCTAGGAAATAAATTATTCCTTTTCATTTTTAAAACCTGTTCTAAATCCACCCACACATTCAATCATGTTAAGGGCCAGGACATGTTATTAAAAAAAAATGTCAAGCTCATAATTTTAAAATATTTTCTAGATTATACAATTAACATATGATGTCACAAAACATTAAAAAGTCACCTTAAACAGTTAAAATGAATTTTCTTTCTTGGCTCAGTACTGAGACTAAAGAGAGATTGGGGGGAAACTAAAAAAAGGGGCTAGAGGAAAAAATTAAACCATGTTTAAAAGAAAAAAATTACTCATTTTTACAACTTTGTATCTACGTTTGTTTTTTTTTTTTACTAAGCAATTTAATAGCTGTGAAACATTTAGCAGAATATGAAATCATGTATAATCCCTAAGAAGTTACATATTTTTCATATATACTTCTATCTCCATGGTTTAATCTGCCTTCAGTAATGTTTCCTTAACTGGGAGTCCCATTATAGCCTAACAAGAGAGTGGTCCGAGTCATTGTTAATAGTCCAGTGGAAATCACTACATTACACTGCCTTTAGGGAAGAAACAGCTCAGTTTAACTGTGCAATAAAGATTATCCTCTCATCAAGGATTACCTTCCAAATAATTGAGAGAAGTAGCAAACTTATGGAGGACAGAAAATTTTAAGATGCAACACCTGATCTGGCCAAACTTCAGAATGAAGTTATCTGCAAATGCTCCAGGATGTGACACCATTCAAAATAAAATAAAAATTTAAAAAAAAATAATTCTCAGCTTGCTGAGTACCTTTCTGCCAAAACAGATATTATTCCATTGCATTCCCCTCCAAGTCCTTAAAAAAAAAAAAAAAAAGATAGCAAATACTGTCCTGGATTTGGTGAAAAACTTGCCAGAGTATGGTGGAAGGGGGACAAAAATACCAGTGCCCCTGTATCCTGAAGACAGTCTGACCTACTGGACAGGAAATAGTGCAAGACCAATGACCAGTTCCCAAAATGTTGACACATTACAAGATGGCATTAAAGAAAATGAAAAGAGCACACACGGGAACATTTTGAACTGCAAAAGCAGCAATTCATTAATCAGAATTTGGGGATAATTGATGTCATTGCACAAGGCTGAAACATTGCACATGAATCTGACTAACCATGTTCAGGAAATACTGGAATAAGACTTGAGAAGAAGGGCCATGGCAACAGAGAGCTTATAAAAGAAGCCTAAATAAAGCCATTTTATGTAGTGTAGTAAACAAAGGTGGAGAAGGGACTGCTGCCTATAAATAAGTCAGGGCAGTAAACATCAGCAAAGAACGCTACGTCAGATAAAAAGCAGTTCTGGACCAGAATAAATGGATGAGAACTGACTGTAAATAAATTCAGACCAGAAATCAGAAGCTATGCAACCATCAGGTTGTCCAGAGGGAAGCCCATCTACTTTAAGATGGAGATTTGTCAACTGATGACATTGAGGGGGCTTGTAACAGCAGAGGACTGACTCAGTGATCAAGAAGGACTTTTGTTTTTTAATCTGTATATTCTAAGTGGCTGAATACTTGGTCATCTTTCTTCCAGCTCAAGAAGTGATCTTCCCCGCTTGTCTCCGAGACTGCTGAAGCAATGAAAACCTCCCCCTTCCTCTCCAGAGGCCAAGCAAACACTTTTAGAGAACATGCAGCTTCTCACACCTTTCCACTTTCTCAGCAGGGCTGCAAAGAGGCCAGTTGGGTCATCATGGAATATTGTTCATGCTCATCATGTGATAGGCAGTAGCAGAGGAGGGTCACAGAAGATGTGACAAATGCTATCGTGTTCTACCCTCTGCAGCACTAGAGTTGAGGAGCGATTAGGCACATCAGATGGTGAATTCCAGCTGCCAACTGCATCAGTTTAGACTTCTTAAGAAAGGAGAAGAGCTGGTTAACATCAAGTGATTACTTCTAGTCTCTGCGGATCCTCGTTTCTGAATGAGAACTTGCACTGCTTCTTGTAAGCAGGTAGTAATGTTCTCTCTCTGCACTTTGGGTGGACCAAGGACCAGCAAATGCAGACAACAAAATACCAGTAAGTACTGCTAAGAAGCTACAGCCAGCCAGCACTGCTAACTTAGCATTGTACTGGGCTAACGTGGTCCCATTGGGCCTGAACAGCTTCTGGTACATTTATCAGCACAACCAAGTTGTCCTTGGTTTCTGTTTCATCTCACTATTGGCCTACAGCGTTAGCCTTGGCAAGACAAACACATCCATATTCTCTCCTTGGCCTTCACTTTGAACATTTAGCAGCAACCTCTTGGTAAGGAGGGAGGTGAAACTGAAGACAGCAAGCTGTTTGCAAGAGCCCCCCTGGCCTGTAATACTTGCATCCTCCAGCATAAAGTACTATAACCCTTCACAATGTGAAGAGCAAAGCTTGCTGCTTTTTGCCGCACCTTCAGAATGCCATTGACAACAGTGCTGCTGTAGTAGCATGTATTGAACATAGCCAGTAGTAATTATTACTACTGCCTTCATTAAACTTTTTCCATTGCTACACCACAGATGTACCATCTGTTGCTGCCAGAGAAGAGATATTAAGAAGAAGGAGCAATGGCTTTTCCTTCTGTAATCTGAAAGAACTCTCTTTCATGGATATAGTAAATTCCTGAACATCTCTTACTTTCTTGTACCATGCCATAAATCTAACACGAGCAAAGAGAATCCACAAACTGCTAGAACAATATTAAAGGGGCATGCACTAAATTACCGTTAACAATCTTAAATGGATTATTAAATGGAAGGAACACGTTAACTAATGTATTGACATCTTCCTAACAGATGGTTCAAAGATACTTTGTTTGGAGAACCAACGTAGCTTTTTCAAAAGATGAAGGTTAATAAATACTGCCTTATCATACAGGCCTTAAACAGGAATTTAAGGCAAAATATTGTGTTACTCAAAGACTGGTGGTGAGGAGAAATAAAGCTTATTTCAGGAGGCACCTTACAGTGATTCACACTAATTTCCCGGTAACTACATTACATTTTACATTTTTCTATTGCATGCTCGTACTTGGAACCATTTTTCCTCTTAAGAACTCACACTGAGGCCATGTATCTATCAAGTATAGAAAACATTCTGCAAATATTAAGACAAAGCACAAATATTGGAAAAAGATTATTTTGTGTGTAGTATTTCCTATGTAGCTGTAAAGTTACTTTCTCAATATGCCAAAAAAAAGTTTGTATTAGAAGCCCATCTTTCATGTAGCATACCTCAAACTAGCAACACAGGAACTATCATTTAGCCTTAGCAGAATATGAGCATGTGTGTATTTATAAAATGTTCTTCTTCCACCTGCTTCTTTAATAGTTACAAGAAACATACAGACCCATTTTCTTAGAAATGCTTACCAACTCATCTCTATTGACACAACAAAACTTTGTTAGTTTTGTCCTAACTGTTGGGTATAACAGCAATACAACACTTAGAACTTGCACACTGTACTCCATCTCAAGATATTCTAAATAAGAAGTGGTTCTCCAAGCTTAGATGAGCTCAATGGATGTCCTTTGAAGTATCAGAGTCATAACAGATTATTCTACTTCTTCAACTGAAGTGACTCGCACATGGCAAACAGAGGCTGGGAAGGTGAGGCAGGGAAGGCAGTGCTCTTACTGCATCCAGGAGGACATCTACTGGTTGCCTTGATTGGCCAGAGTTACTCCAAAAAGGGACCTGGTGCTTCCTGCACATCAAAGCTACCACAGCAGAAACCTACACAACTGAGATACCTCCTGGTATCACAGGATCTTGGCACAGAGCTGAGATTGAAGCTTTAGACATGGGTTTATTTCCTCTTCACTGAACTGAAGATTGAAGCTTCTTTGAATCATGCTTTATACCAAAATTCACATTCTCAGATAGCTGCCACCCCACCTCCAGCCTGCTGGTTCTGCAGCTTCTGTGAACCTCTGTACCCAACAAGAGAATATCAGCCTACATTAACTTTCATCCACATCCTGAAGTTCATCAAGTGTTAAACACCGCATTTCAGTGACCTATGAGAAATTTCTTGAACTTTTCTGCACCCCCCAGGGTCCAGAAAAGCTCTGCAGTAGACCTATTCTTGGGTTTTGGTCTCGAGAGGAATTCAGCAAGGAACAGCCTACAGATGAGCTCATTTTACCTTAACCCTACCATGCCCATAAGTGTGAAAACTGCAAGGTAAAAAAGCAATTCAATAGAGAAATAAGCAGCCACTCTCCATTCAACAGATTCCGGCCCCCCCCAAAGGATTCATGACTGCATTCATATCACTCTGATCCACCTGGATTTCAGACTAAGCCAAGAAAAACAGTGTTCACAGACACTACTGCCTCATCACCTAGGTATGGCAAAATCTCTTCGGTGTCTGCTGTGTTATCTATTTTTACCTACTACTAACCCATAGCACAAAGCAAATTCTGTGTTCCTCTCTCATCCTCTGACAAATGCCAGCTACTTCTGGGCAGTGGGTATTCCCCAACAGGCAGAGCTACCTATAAACCCCATCACAGAACTGCCAACAGGAAAATCTGGCTTCTCGTACCCCACAGGTTGCTCTCATTCTTTGAGCCAACCTCTCTGCTGTCAAAATACAAAGACACAAGTGAGAGCCTTTTTGTATCTTCCCCTCTCATAGTCACAGCCCAGGGAAAAGTCCTGGGATTAACAGCAATAAAAAATAAGCACATCTTTACATATTCCAGGTACCAACTACACAGCTATGTAGCCAGGAGTGTCCTAAGGAATGCTTTCCTACCTCCAGTTCAGGTTATAGCCACATGCACTGACAGAACTGCCATCACCAACATTTATTTATCTACAAGTGTACTGGCCATTGACCAGGCTCAAGCACCCCACAGTGGATGCACTCAGGAGACCAGAAATTGCAGTTTACCAGCACAGTGGTGGTGTTTCCAAGCTGGTTAAAATCATAGCTGGGGTCAAGCTAGGTTTAATTACACAGTATACTAAGAAATAACACCTCAATAAACGTCTTCCTCTTGCAGGCAGAAATAAACTTCAAACAACAACTGCTGCTCTCCTCTCCCCACCACAGGCACACCAGGAATGTAACCCACATGCACATGGGCTTCCATGGGAGCAGGTAAAGCAAACGTTGTCTTACAGATACAGATGACAGCGATTCTCTTACAGCAACAGCTCCCTAAGGCACACGAAGGTACAGCTCAATAGGAAGGCCTGAGGTTGCCCTGCGGTGTGACTGAGCAGTCCGTGCGGCAGGGGTTGATCAGGTCACTCCAGAGACACGGCACTACCTTCCTTAGGAGGGGAGCAGAACCAAACCCCCACTCTACCCCCCTTCTCAGCAGAAAGCGAGCAGAACTCCTCCTACCTGAACTCAGGGATGGAGTTTGGCCGCAGCCCATAGAAAGCCGCCGAAAGAGTCACTAGCCAGCCGGGTTTGTAATTCCCATTCTCACACTCCAGGTAGGGTGAGGACCACCTGATGTGGTTCTTATCAGCAGCGAAGCTCTCCCGCCTCTTCCAGCTATTCTCCAAAGTTTTGGGGCCCGCGTTTAAGACCTTCCTATGCAGATGTGGCCTCCATTTGCGCTTCAAGCTGTGGAACCACTCTGTTTCCACAGAGGCATTGGCCAGTCGGTCAGCTGAGGAGGACAAGTCCTGCAGGCGAACTTCGGTCTCGTGCCTGCTGGCCTGGAGGAAAACCTGGGGAGTGGAGGAGAAAGGCTCCGTGCTGAAAGTGATAGCTGCCCTGGAGATGTTGGGGTCCTCCTCCACCAGGCTCCTGATCAAGGCGCGGTACCACTCCAGGTCCTCCTGCAAGTTCTGCTCCCGCGACTTATTGCTCTGGAGGATCATGTTGAGTAAGTTGGTGGCGTGGGTGAGGGTGCCCAGGGCCCCGTGCAGGGAGGGGTGCGAGGTGAAGCGCGACTTGCCGGCGAGGCTGGCCAGCTCATACCGCCCGGAGCAGTTGGCTCGCCGCAACTCCCGGGAGTCGCCCGTGTAGAGGAACGAGGCCACGTCCTGGGGCACCTCCTCGGCGAGCCGCTGCGCCAAGATGGTGCTCTCCGTAGAGCGGCTCCGCGGGGCCGGCGGAGGCTCCCGGCTCTTGATGTGGTTGTAAATAGACTGCGTCCCTCCGAGCGCCCGCTCCCGGCCGCGCACCGCCTGCCCTTGGCCGGCGGCAACCCCCGGTCCGCGCTGGGCGAGGAGCAGGAGGAGAAGAAGCCGGAGCAAAGCCATGTCCCCCGGTGCTGCCGGCAGCGCCGGCACGGCGAGGAGACTGAGG
Source organism: Pseudotriccus pelzelni (assembly GCA_035584735.1). NCBI lineage: Eukaryota > Metazoa > Chordata > Aves > Passeriformes > Tyrannidae > Pseudotriccus > Pseudotriccus pelzelni. The sequence continues at coordinate 15,805,921 of JAWMRA010000078.1, forward strand.
ATGGGCTTCGCGCAGGCGGCCGCG
>JAWMRA010000078.1:15806150-15955161 GCA_035584735.1 Pseudotriccus pelzelni
TGCTGCTGCTGCTGCTGCCCGGCGCATCGCGCAGGGGCGGCGGCGCCCGCGCCCAGCGCAGCGGCGGGTCCCCCCGCGGCGCCCCGCCGCCGCCCGCGCCCCGCCGCTCCGCATCCTCTGGGCGCCGCTGCCGGAGAGGGGGACCCGCGGCGCGGGACTGCCACTTGCTGCGGGAGTCGGCGGGCGGGGCTGCTGCGGGGGAGCCAGCGCTCGGCGCTGAAGCGAGGACACCCGGCCGCGGGAGGATGCTTTCCGGACGGCTCCGCCAGGGACACCGCGCGGCGCCCCTCGCCGCCGGCCCTTATAGGTGTACGCCAGGCAGCGGCCGCCCTATGTGGCCGCCTCGGCTGTCAGTCAGCCGGCAACCACTCACGGGGCAGGAGGACGGCGCCGTGCGGCGCTGGGGGAGGCGGTGCTGCTGCCGGCGAGGAGAGAGGCGTCGAGGCACCTCGCTTCACCTGCCGCCGGCTCAGCGCGGGGCGGAGGCGGGGGGGGCGCCCGCCCCGCCGGCACCGCTCGGCTCTCCCGAGGGTCGGGGGTCGCGGGCGGGGAAGCGGCCGGGGCTGCCCGCGGCGGGGGGCAGCGACACCTGCTGGCCGGGCCAGGGGCGGCGCCGCTCGCTCTGCGCCCACGCTCCGGGGGCGACCGGCGGGAGCGGCCGCGGGGCGAGCGGAGGACGGCGGTGCCGGTGCCCAAAATACCTCCGCCTCCCATCGCCGCGGGGAGCGGGAGAAGCCCGGCGCTCCGGGGAAGGTGCTTATAGCGAGATTTGCAGCGTGGGCTACCGCCTGCCAGGGCTGCGTGCCGCCGTGGGGAAGGCACTGTTGCCTCCAGCGGGGCTGGTGTGGGTGGCGGGGACACGGGTTGCTCCTCGGCTTCCCCCGGGATACGTGGGCTCACCCGGGCTGCCCCGGAGGGAGGAACGAGGCGTTTGGCTGAGGCAACGACGTTTGGGCAACTCTGCCTTCCGTCCGGGCCCACGTCCTGGATGCCCATATCACCCGCGGGCCTCTCGCGTGGGCTGCCCACCCTGCCTCACTTGCCCGGCATCCCACCGGAGTGGGCACTGAGCCACTCTCCCTGCAACTACAGAGGCTGGCTGATTGTATTCATATAACCATGATCTTTTCTTCTTTTTTCCCCTTAGTGTTTTAACTCCAAGGTGCTAATTCCTACTGCTGTTTTCAAAACTAAGCCCTTAATCCAATGGCTTTCAACGCTGACCTGCAGAGCACCTGTGCAGAGACAAAGCAACAGAAGCTGATCACTCAGCTTTCCTCCTGCTCTGTGGAAACCTCCCTTGGAATAACACAAGTGCATGGAAGATGTAGTTGGGATTTTCCAGATAAGCCATCATGACCGTAATAAGGATCTAGTTTAGCAAAGCATTTCCTCATTCATGTGTTTAAGTTGGTTCATTTTCCTTGGCAGTATTCGTCTGCTCGATATCTTGCTGTTGGATGAGGAGTTTGTGACAGGAGGCAGTTAGCAAAGGGTGAATTTTAGAGAAGGTGGCCTACAGCAAAATCTCCTAACTACAATTAATCCCATTCTCATTTAATATAAAATTCCATTTTGGAACTCAAAAGTGCAGATTAAAAGAGTAGTAAAAGAGGATCTTTTTTTTTTTTCTCACACACATACACACCTGCATGCACATCCTATAACGAGCAGATTTCAGTCATGCAGAATATAGGATCTAATTTTAAACCACTGACAAGATATATCTTTTCCTTAAAGCATAATTTTATTTCAGAAATATTTGAAACTACTCTTAAAGGAATAACCACTCCAACATAACTAAATGTAAATTACATATGTCCTAGGACATGTAACATATGATGTTATACACTTTATCTTTGCCTATCGAGACCTTTAATAATCATAATATCTCATGTGGATAAGAGAGAAAGTTATAAATACTTTTTTTCTCTCATTGCATGCAGTTGAAGAGGATATTCACTGCCTAGGAATAATTTACTTTTACTGAACTTTCTCTCAAGTGAATAGTCAGTGAGATTATTTAGAAACTGGATATACTGAGCAGCTCAGAAGCTGGTATTTACAGTTTAGCACAGCACAGGGAGTCTGTGCTTCCAAGTCTGCTCTGAGCAAATACCTAAAGATGCATCATTTACTGTGGATAAGAGAGAACCAGGGCTTTTGACAGCAGCAGCCCTCAGGACTGAGCTAAGATAAGATGGGATCTATTACATGGGGAGATATCGAAGGCAACATAAATAAACAAGCATTTTTTTAATGGTGCACCTGTGCTGATTCTCTTTTTGACAGACAAGGGCTGTTCTAAAGGAAATGTATGTTCCCTATTGAGAATTCGCTTCCCCTACTCTAGCTTGACTATTAATACCTATCTACATTGCACTAGACCTGCTAAATATCCACATTCACACATTCTCATGATAGTCAAATATCCACTTAATGTACCTGCATATTAAGTTCCTTCTATTTCCTGATTGCCTCACAGTCCTTTCAAATACCCCTCTCCAGTAGCACCCACTGTTCCCCCACCCTCTTGTCCTTCACTAATAACCCCAGAAGTGTAGTTCTTAATCCAAAGGTTTGCCAGGAGTCCAAACGGGTTAGTGCACAGCCCCGGCTGCTGGAAGTCTCTCCCTTAATCTCAAGCATTAGAAGTCTCTCTTTCCTATTTTATCGGTCTGCTCTGTGTTTGCTCTCTCTGCACCACTTCCGAGTCAGAGGGAGAGGATGAGAGGTCAGCTGGAGCACTTTCTCATTAAGGGTGCCAGGATCATTGTTGAGGCTTGTACAGCTGCATCACAGAGGGTTCAAAGAGGCTTTCTTTATCCTTTAGGGCTTTCTCATGCGTTTAGTTCAGACGTGATCCCAAACAGCTACTGTGTACAGCCAGGTCCAGTATGAGACACAAACAGATTTTAAGCCATTGCAAATCTGCAGCTTCTTATAGCTTTGTAAAAACTATGCTGTGGGACCCAAAGCCTGCCATTAATTGCCCAGGTCCAGGGAATTGGCAATATGGAAAGATAATATCCTCCTAGATTAGGGAAATTATCAAATATTTTATTTATGTGAGTTTACAAAGGGTTGGAAGAGGTGTAGAAACCTTTGATCTTTGTATTTTTATTTAGTATTAAAATGCACTGATGGTTCTGGACTGCCATTTGTGATCAGCTGAGCATGTCAGAAATCTGTTCAGCTGTGACCAGAACAGTGTGAAAATTGAATTGTGAAAATGGATGAGAGTCCCTGAGACACAAGATTACTGTGACTGAATAATGTTTCCTATGCTTCTGCTTCAGTTGTGCAAGAGGTGCTGCATCGAGCCACCCACTGGCGAGGAATCAGGAGGCGTCTGACCACTGCCCTGAATATTTCTGAGTTGCTATAACCATTGCAATTGCTGCATGCAATGTACCTGTGCATGAAGTGTCTCAATTCACTGTATTACCTATCAGGATAGGAGTCAGCTCTACCTGAGTCTAATTACAGTGTAGAAAAAATAGAAGTGCAAAGTGTTAGCTGTTTTTAACAGACTGGAGTAAGCGTAACCTACTTTCTTCAAATATGGCCTATACAAAAAGATCTTGGTTTATCTGAACTGTTTGAAATGCTAGAAGCATCAGAATTATTAAAATCAGCACTGTTAAAACCAGGTGGAATGAAGGAAAGGCTGTTGTAGCTGTGAAAAGTATTTAAAGACTCTTTTATTAGTATTTGTCGTGGACTATTTAGGTGAAATACAGGGTTTCCACAGGAGTAAGTGCTAAAACTTTTTAAATGATGTGTTGTATTTCTCTCACAAAACAGAAACAAATTTTTTATCAAAATCATTGCTTATGCTATTTAAAAACACATGAAAATAAAGTATCCTTAAAATAAAAATACTTTTACTTTTAGCTTGATTATGTAAACAAATAATGTTCTCGCAATGATACTTTTTGTCTGTCTTTAAAAGCGTCCTCCCAAACACTTGGAATAGCAAGTGGTGGTATGTGTTTGAAAGATCTCGTCCCCAACAGAAAATGTTATTCTAGATTAGGAGAAAATGATCTGTCAGAAAACATACTGATGACTTTCACTCCTGATTGTTTATGGAGAACTTGTATCTGATATGCAAATGCATCTGATACCCAGGTGCCGACTCTACATTTTAAATAAACACTATTCAAAAGCTTTGTTAGCTTATTCACAGTTAGGAAAAGATAAGGGGATGCCAAAGTTCAGGTTCAAATATAGTCCATATACAATACAAATACAGTCCATTCTGCTTGCATTTTAAGGACATGATTTGAATATTTGGAAACATTGCACACACATACTGAGAGCTGGTGGTGCCCTCAGCCTCTGTGGCAAGGACACACAGAGGAATACACTTGCATTCAGCAGAGCAAAACTGCAGATCAGGACACATACCAAAAATAGTCTGATCTCTGAGCTGGTTTCCATGAATTTCTTTATTTGAAGTTAAAACAAAGGTAAACCAGAAATGTCTGTGGCAATAGAGGCAGAGTGCAGCAAGTGGAATACCACTTCCCCTTGACTTCCAGTATCAATGGCATGCTAAATAAGGACATCAAGTGGGCAGCACCCCTAGTAATGGTAGAAGATGCAGTGCTGTACCCAAAAGAAGATATTAGTGTTTCAGGCCCTATGTTTCAGCCATCCCTGGGTGAGAAGTGATACACATGGAGGAGTGCTCACTCCCCTGTTAATCTGTTTTAGCTGCAGCAAGAGAAGCATTCATTCAAAGAGTAAAAATATTTCTCGTCCTTAGCTACCTAAGTCATGTGTTTGGGTAGAGATTAATGGATGTTTGCTAAAGCACAGGTAGAGTGCTCACCTAGGCCAGAGCCTAGAACGTTTCTATGGCAAGTGAGAGATGGAGGCCCTTCTCAATAAGAGCTTCAAACCCACAACTCTGAGAAGACAGCCCAACAGCAGACCAGCAGTTTGTCACGGTCAGAATGGAGCAGGAAAGAAATGAACTAAAGATAAATGCGCTAAGACAAGATAGAGGAGGAATCACCTGAAAAGTAAAGTTTAAAAATCATTGTAAGCATCAGGAAAAATAAACCTCAACCAGGATATGTTACATTAAGGAGCTAAGTTTCCTATGAGCACCTTGGTTTCAGTAATTAACTAGTTGATTACAATGAGCATGCAAATTAATACAGTGCTTTTTAACAACTAAATATACATCCTTCAGAAATATCAGCAAAGAATAATCTGCTGAAGAAGAGCACAGGTGAGATGGGTTTATCTTATGGGTTCTCTTATGACAAGAATAACATTCACAGTTAATTCATAGTAATTTTGTTATCAAGCAATAAGTCATGAATGCCCACTATTCTGCTGAAGACTTACCCTCCTATCCTCATCCAGTCTGGACAGCACTAAAATGCTCTGTCATGTTTTCCTCCTTGGTGCTTTAGGGATTTAGGGCATTGTAAACATTTTTGAACTTTCAAAGGTGTAACCCACAATATGGTGGCATGGTAACTACTTTGAATTTAACTATATGTCTAGATGCAATATTTTCCCTCCCAATTATTCTACCAATGATTTTTTTTACAAATACATTTCAAGACTGAAATCATCTTTCATTTGCTCTCAGTTACCTAAAATAGAACAAATTGTCATCTGATGTAGATTAGCATATCTTTACTGAAACCAATGAAATGCTGTGAATTTATATAGATAAGTATTTGCCCACTCACCTCACATACAGAAGGCAGAATCCAGAATTCCCATTAAAATGTTACAAAAACCTACATCCTCTTACATTTTGTTCTAAGAATTTGCAGATGTCAGCTAATGAAAATAAACTTCAAAGGGAGGAATAATTTGAATTAATTGAGAGTTAAATCACAATCTCAAAATAAGTTCTGTTTGGAAATGGTTGCTTTATACTGTGTTGTTAAGTGGGTCTTTTAACAGCTTTGCTATTTGATGCAGAGCTGTCCACTTGAAATAAGAAGCAAACAGCAGAAGCTACTGATCGTGGACCTTGAGGTCTGAGGCAGTCCTTGTCTTCATGATGATAAAATATTCAAAATAAACTCTCTGTTAAAATGCTACTTTTTATTTTTCTTCTTGGAATAAAAAAAAAAGATTTACCCAAGAAAAACAGACTACCCTCTCGCTATTCCTGTCCTTCCGCCCCATTCCACATTCAACAGCAAAGCCAGAGGTGTGACGTGATAGATACTTAGACTCCTGTTAACAGTGAATGAGAGGGTGATGCCAACAATATCAGAGAGGGAAGGAGAAAGTGGAGCCAAGAAAATTTCGGTTTTTTTGATTCTTTTTTTAATAACTTGTAAAAAGAGAGGCTCTGCTTGACCAGAGGTCAGCCAGACGACACTCTGGAGGAGAAAGGTAAAGTGCCAGAGGTAGTACAATGAGCAAAAGGAAATAATGATACAGCCTCTTGTCACATGTACAAAGCTCCAAATCACCTGTGACTTTGATTTACAAAAGCAGTTTTAATCGACAAGAGGGTACATGGCTGTATGACCTTTGGGGAAAATCTTCAGGAGTCGTGCAGACCTTTCAAAGCAAGGACAGCAAACAAGAGATCACACAGCCATTTGTCCCAGCACTGTTGGGGTGGAAACCCTGTAAGGCTGATCCAAACTTGGGAGTCCTCTGCCAATGAAGAAGGAGGCATGACATGAAGAAATAAGGCAGACAATGGGTAGGAGCAGACTGACAAATACACTTTCAGGTCTCCACTGAGAGCCATCAGTGATGCCCTTTATTTGCCACTGTGGCATTTGTGTTTCCCGAGGTGGATCACTGGTCACCAGGACCTGTGGTGAATAACAATGCACAGAGCTACATCAGGCATCCAAGCAGTGAAGGGGTCTTGTGGGCCTAAGAGTTTTTGCTCTTTGAACTCAGAAAAAAATCCCTATAGATGAAGAAATCTCTTCAGCCAATCCAGCCTTCTCCTAGAATTATCTTCAAAATTAATGTCAGCTCAAGAGCAGAAGGGAATTTCTATACCTTTCTGTAAAATTGGAGACACTTGAATCTATGGTTCAACTGAGCCAGGATGACACTCAGGAGAAAGTGCTTGTTCCTCACTCAGTAAAGATTGGAAGCTAATGCTGATGAGATAGAGGGAGAATTCAGCCATCATTGTCAAGAGGAAAGCTATTTCAGAGAAGCATTTCAATTTACCTTCTCTAGAAAGAGTTATGATTTCTCGTGAGTGGAAAAAAAAAAAACAAAACAAAAAAAAAAACAAAACAAAACAAAAAAAAAAATCACAAAAAAGTCAAACTTGGCAGCAATAGAAAAGAAGGATAACTAACTTTCTACACCTAACCTCATTCTGCAATTCCTCTCCCTAAGACGTATTATGGTCAATGGTTCAGTTTCTGCATTGTTTTTCTCAATTCCTTTTCTAAGGCAATTCAAATAGTAAAATCAAAACAAAGCTTATACCTTAAGTTATAGCTTCCCAGACATATTTGGTCATGTTCAGTTTTCGGATAACAGACTGTTGATGTCTGTTTAATACAAATCATAATTTGTGAAGGGTACCTATTTTCCACAAATTCTCTCCATCAGTGTGGCATGGGTGTACTTGAGCTGTCTGCAGTATTATCCAGCTGTTGCTTCAATCTATGTAACATGCATCAAGGGAGGGCAGAGTGGAGGACTTGGGACTTACAGTGGTGAGAGCTATGTTATCCATACCTTCCACCCTCTTGCATTAAATGATTGCAAGGGACAGCATCAGTCCAGTGCAGGACTTGATGGTGTCTCTCTTTTGCCAACGTAGGCTAAATGTAGGCACCGTTTCTCCTGAGAATCAATATGCTTCTTGATCCCCACTGCGCTCCAGAAAGAGAATTATGAGTTAGGTCACTTGTAAACCAGTGTCTCTCCTGGCTCAGCTGCACCAAATGACTAAAGGCAAGGAAAACTCATCAGTGTGTCCTTTTCCAAGAGTGTAAGTAATAGGCCACTGTGTTTGTAGCAAAATATAAGTAACAGGACTTTCAAGGGGACTTGCAATCCTGTCTCCAATGCTGCTCTACCTGGTGTGAAAGGCAGTCTGCCAGGTTGCATAGTCATACAATACTTTTACCAAGCATAATTTTCCTTCTCCTTTACTTAGATAGAGTAAATGTACTGGTTCTGGGGGGGCTGGTCGGCAAAACCACGACACCTACATAATGACCTGCAGTTCTTCATATAAAATAGACTTTCAACAGCTGTAAGAGAAACCAGCCAGCTCTAGGTAATTCATTCAAACACAAATGACAGCTTTCAAAGAGGTAAAAATACAGTGACTGGTGGTAGTAAGATAATCCAAGGGCATCTTTTTGCAAGTGCACTGTTATTAGTGCTCCTTCCCTATTCAAAATCTACTTCTTTTTATTTTTTTTCAGTTGGTCTGTGTAAACTCCACCTTCATTTTCAAATAAATGCAAAGGCTAAGATCCATCTACACTGCAATCCATAGTAAACCACTCACAGATTTTGCCAGAATCAGTATTTTACCCTACACTGGCCAAAGAGAGACACCATCAAGTTTTGCACTGGAATGATGTTGTCCCTTGCAAACATTTGATGAGAGTGGAAGATATAGATAATGTAGCTTTTGACACTGTAAATCGTCAGTCTCTCACTCTGTCCTCCCTTAGTGCATGTTACATAGATTGAAACAGCAGCTGGATAATAGACAGCTCAAGTACAAAATGGAAGTCCGTTGAAAGGAGGGAGAATCCATCCCATGCTGCTGGACAGGATCTGTGGAAACTGAGCTCCCTTCACATATAACTCTGCTGAGAACAATTCAGGTCAAGTTCTTTTTTTCACTTTCTTGCAAGAGAATGTCGTCTGGTTTTACCCTGCTGTGATTAGAAGACACATAAGCTGAATTCAGCCTTGTTCTCAGAATCAATCATTTGCAGCTAATAATTTCAGGAAGTGTAAGCAGCCTATGTGCCAGTGATTCTTTTGAATCACAATGTTTTAGTTAAAAATCATTTTGGAAAGTGAGACTTGGACTCTCTAGACTTGGGCAATTCACAACATTTTACTTTTCCCCCTCACAGATCTCAAAGAACTATGTTAAAAGGTATGTAAATCATCCTTTCTCTTTCACAAACAGGAGATGCATCTTCTATTTGATAAGCCAGAACTTATCAGCCATCTTATCTCAGATCTGCTATTTATACTGCCCTTCTGCAAATGTGTTATCACTGCCCTGCACAGTGTTCTAAGGCATTTTCCACAAAACCTACAGATTTCCACATCTGAAATGAGCACAACCCAGATCAAATTTATACAGAGGCTGGAACCGAGTCTTCACTTTGGATGGCTGTGTGTGGGAGTGTGTGCATGTATGTGTATTTGTGTGGGCGTATCAGCATTCATTGCTTAAATTTTGTTCCTGCTGTAAAAATGACTTGTATAGAGATTTATTTTAATACCAAATTGCTAGGTTAGTTCATTTTACAAGATGGAAGTTTAACACATTGAGAGAAAGAGGGAGAAAAGATTTTTCTTAAGATCTGCAGTGTCTGTGATGCTCTGCAACAAACAGAGCAGAACAAAATTCTGGTGACCATTTTGATGAAAAAGTGAATGTGCTCAGTGAGCCAACAAGAAGCAGTCAGGGAAATCAACTACAAGACTAGATAATTTTTCCCTCTTCCAGCCATTCCGTTTGACTTTCTGTAATTTTATTTAAGACAGAAATATTGTACTTAGGGGGGTTTAATGCTTCTTTTTTTTTTTTTTTTTAATTAAACATGCTCAATTAGTTTGTGTAGAAACATTTCCCTATAAAAATCAGCTGCCATATTTGGTAATTTCATTCTTTCCCTAAAGCTAAAGTCAGCTGTAATAGCTTTCCTCCTGACTCTAGAAAAAACATTCTATAACTTTGGCTCTTAAATCTCCACAAAGTCCATACAGAAACAATCATAACAAACAAAGCCTGAAGAATGGAGACAAGCTGGCTTTAGGGCTGCATTAAAGCCATTAAAGGTGAAAAGAGAAAGGAAGTGTTCCTTCAGAGCCTGCGTGGTACTGCAGCTTATGCTACACAAAAATGGAGAACTCAGCGGCCAGCACGTGGCCCAGGTCCCGCCATCTCTGAGATTCCAGGCAGTCGGACTCTCCTTTCCCTACCTCTGCTCAAATGAAAAACTTTCTCTTGTCATTTTGATATACCTCTGGGGTAAAACTCACGTCATCCGCTTAAAGCCCATCATAACCCCTCTCCTGCAGGTCTCAGTGTCCCAGTGTCAGGGTTACCTCTCCACTTCCCATGAGATTCATCTTTTAGGATTGTATATTGCAGCAGCCCCACCCTGGACGCAAGCAGAAAATTGAGTAGTCGCTGCAGGGGTTCACCAAGGTCTGCCCAAAAGCCAGGCACTGTTCAATGGGAAGGTAACACCATACAGTGTGATACAGTTGCAGCCTTAGTGTCTGGAAACAGTGCTGCAGTTGTGTCTCCTGTTGCCTTTTTCTTTGCTGTGAACGACAACGCTTTTGTACTAGTGAAATGCCACATACCAAACACACTGGGTAGATCCATTAAACTATCAAATGCTGCAAAACCAGTCCAAAACTGGGAGAAAATTCCCTTTCTTTCTCTTATCCTCATGTTCTGTTTAATACATCTGGTTCTCCAATACTAGTTTTCTCTGCTTTTGTCTCTTCCATTGCACTCTTAACTGTATTCAACTATGTGTGTACACACACACACACACACACTTTGAACCTTATGGCATTGTCCTAACCATGTTCCTTTTCCACTCCAACCCCCTTATCTCATCTACATTTTTAACCCTGAGAGACCCTGTTGCTTGGCTGAGGCAGTGTCACAGCCAGTGTTGGCAAGGACGAGAAGAGGAAGGTGCAGCTGGCTCATACAGCTGGGAGGGAGTAGGGGGACAAAGCGGGTGAACGAGCTCTTTCAGATTTCCAGTTATGTCCAGGACTAGGCCCTGTTGGCTTTAACAAAGACTGCAGTGCTGAGAGGTAAGGGTTGAGTCAGCTGAGCTCCAGGGCGCACACTCTGTTTTGAAGTTTGCAGAACTCTTATTTTTTCTGCACTCTGTGAGCTCCACAAAGGTGTGTATCCGCCAGCCACCTCTGCTGTGCTTTCCACCGCTGTTCACTACGCTGCAGATGTTCACCTGTCACTTTGCTCTAGGCCATCAGACTTGATAAATTCCTATTGCAAACAGAAGATAAGCTTCATGTTTATCAAAGTGGAATGATACCAAGTCTATTTTCATTTTTGCCACTCCAGGAATATGCATTATGCATACATTTTACATTTATGCCGGTTGGACTCAATTCTGCACCTTCCTGTCAGCTGAAATCATTACCTTTGTTCCTAGCAGTGGCATGATGATGCTGTATCTTACCTGAAAAGGATTTTAACTCATGATCCCACTCAGCTGCTTAGTATTTTCTGTTTTGAACCACTTTATTTTTGATGACCAAAAATTTCTATAGTTCCATCAGTAGCAGTGGCAGAGAACCTTCCAGAGACCCTTAATCTTCTCCATCCCTTGAACTTTTGGCCCCTTTGTAGGTCTTCTGTGACAGAAAGGGCAAGGGCACAGTCCTGAGTAGCACCCAGGCGCTTGGAGGCTACTGGCCTTCCCCAGCACCACTTGCATGGCAGTGTTCAGGCATTAATGCCAACCTGGGAACATTTCCAACAGGCTTTCTGACACAGGCACCCCGTTCAGTGGTCTGAAAGCATTTAGCCCTATAGGTGCAATCTGCACTGGGTCATTGAGCCCCTGAAGGATCCCGAGGCCGTTTCACAGAATGAGACATAGCCTACGACTCTCATCTGACTTTGCTCTTTTCTTTCCTATTTTCACTCCATAGATTCAGCCATTTCAGACTCAGCCACACCTCTCTAAACCAGCTTGCTCTCTCTGTGTCTCTCTCTCTGTCTCTCTCCCTCTCTCTCCTCCCTCCTGCTCTGCATTCTTACTTGCAGCCAGCCCTTGGATGTTGTCTCTTTGATCGCTTTCCTGCATTCAGTTTTACCTGTAGATCATTTCTTCTCATCTTCCATTTCTTGTCATCTGAACACTCTCTTCTTCAAAATATCTGTAAATCCTTGGTGCTCTTCCATCTTTGCTATTTTCCTTCTCCTTTCCTGCTGTTGATTCTACTGGCAGCACCCTGGTAATGGCGCTTTTTATTGGGAAGTAATAATATGTGATAGTAAAGGTTTTAAATCTCCTAGTTCTTCCACTGCTCTATCATTCCCCTTTCTCTGGTTATCTTCTCCCTTGGCTTTCTTTCCATGCCATTTCATTTTCATTTCCCACATTTTTAGAATTTACCAGCACCCTGCTATTCCCTCTACACCTTTGCAAGCTTTGGGGGTTTTAATTCTTTTTTCCCATTTTCTTTTTTTTTTAGAGGTGGAGTCCACTCTCAATTTTCACAGCAACTATTAATCTCTGTGCAACACCTGTCATCTTTCATGACCCAGCTTTTCATTTTACATCTGGTCTGCATTTGCATAGTCTTGTCTTCAGCTGTGTTTCCTGGTGCCTTTCATGGCTTTCCCCACATCATTTTTAATCTTCTCTGTACTGCGTCTCCCTTCCTTTTTATCCCGGAGCCAGAAGAGCCCTGTTAGCTAGTTCTGTTTCATAGGAAGTTTTCTTTCAACATTAGAGAATACCAGATTGCAAAGACTGTTAAAATTAGCACACAGCTCTCTAGATCCTGGTGAGTTAGAGCACTGGAAAATGATTTATGCCCTAAGAATTCTTTTTCATCCTTGGGTTTAGTGCTGATCAATTTTGTCTAGCCCAGAGGTTTTGGCACTCAGGTTATCTCTTTTTCTCTCAGTTTTGAAAATCGTCAATTCCCTGAAACCTTACCGTGCTGTTCTCAGTCACTCACTTTTGCCACTAAAAAACACCTGAAAACATGCTTCTTGTTCTTGGATTAAAAAAATTCTCAAAATTCCTTAGTGCTGGAGTTTCCACAGCCTTCCCAAGCAACCTGGTGCCTGCCCCTGCCTTGCTCCCTGTCCTCTCTTATCCCTGTTGCAGTGTCAGCCTATTTTTCTTGTGCCAACACGGTGGACAAGGTGAAATATTCACTCCTTCCTCTTTGCAGGTACCATTTATATTTTGCACCTGTCTACTTTCCGCTGTCCCTTCTCTGGATCGAGTTACCACAGGGATGTCAATCTTTTTGTCTTGAGTCATATTTTCTAGAGCTCTGGCCATTCTTGTGCTCTCTGCCCAGGTCCCTCAGGGTCTCTCTCCCTGCCAGATTACTCATAGCAGCACACTAACCCTGTTTTACTGAAGAGAAGCATCTTTGCCTCTCTGTTAGTCTGCTCGTTCCCAGTAAATCTTATACTTACATTCTTCTGTATTGGAGAGGAAGTCTCAGGGCTCAAGTGCTTTATGTATGATCTAAACATAAGTGTGAATGCTTGTGAATACATACAGAAGCATTTGAAAAAATTCTGATGTCATGTAGCATGTACTTACTTCACTCTCTGTCACTTTCGCAGCACAGGGTATTCTGCTTTTAATCCTCTTAGCAGTGGCTTTGAGCTGAGGGTACCCTTGGTTTCACTGTCAATTCCTCTAGTCAGCAAGATTTTACTTCTAAGAAGCTCATCTCATTTTCACTAGCAGTTTTCTTGCTCCCTAAAATAGCAGGGGTTAATTACAGGGTTTGTGTTATCCATCAGTATTTGATTTCTAGAATTTCCTAAAGACATATAAAGGGCCAAACATACAAAGTTCAGTGCTGTATTTCTATTTGAAATAACAGAAGGTTATAAATCCACCTACAACCAGTGACCTTTCAGGATTTGCAGCATTAGGTCACATTGAAAAAAACTCTGTCAGATGAAAAATATAAGTGTAGGGAAAAGTAATATCTGGGATCCCTGGTGTAATGCTTGCAAGAAAAGATTTTATAGCAGTTATTTTACCCCTTGTTTTATTCGCACCTTTTGCATCTATTCTCAGGGCAAAGTGCTCAAACTTCTCCATAAAAAAGTCCACACTTGGCCAGATTTTTTTCTGTAATGAGATGCTCGCTGCCTACAGTAGTGTTTTCTGAGATTCCTGTACAACTTTTTCTTGTGATAAAGGTTGCAAATAGTGTTAAACTTGTAAATTCCCTACAATAACTTTGTGGCTCCTAACAATACTGTAGAAAATAGGGATGCCCTAAAGGGCAACACAGTAAAATGAATGATGAGAATTTGCTTGGTGTGATAGGTAAGAGCTATCAGAGGTGGGTGTCCATCCACAGATATGCACAGACACACACAGTGTGTTAAGGTCACAATGTGAAACTTTTGCACTTACGTTCATTACAAATCTCACCAGAGAGTCTCTTCTACTTCTTAAAATTAGTTTAGACATTAATCTGGGAAAACTATAAATGCTGAAACACCACTTGTATGATAGGTAAGTCCAAGAGAATAAGCAACACCACTTCTTGCACTCAAGATTCCTTTGCCTCTGGCTTTGGTTTAGGTTTTGCAGTCCTAAGTCATACAAAGTCAAATAAATCTTTCTAAATCTTGTCTGTTCCCTTTCTTTCTGTGGCTCAAATAGCCTTACATAGGCTGTGAATGTGCCTACCTGAACTTTAGTGAAGCTTTTGACGCAGCCTCCAACATTCTCCCGGAGAACCTGGCTGCTCATGGCTTGGCTTCTACCCATCTGTTTGCTGGGTAGAAAACTGTCTGGATGGCCAAGCCCAGAGAGTGTTGGTGAATGGAGCTACATCCTGCTGGTGGTCACCGGTGGTGTTCCCTGGGGCTCAGTGTCTGGGGCCAGTTCTGTGTAATATCTTTATCAATGATTTCGATGAGGGGATCAAGGGCACCCTCAGTCAATTTATAGACACACCAAGTTAGGTGGGAGGGTTGATCTTCTGGAGGGCAGGAGGACTCTGCAGAAGGATCCAGGCTGGATCAATGGCCCAAGGCCAGTGATACAAAGTTCAGCAAGCCAAAGTACTGGATCCTGCCTGGGTTAACAACAACCCCCTGCAGTGCTCCAGTCTTGGAGAAGAGTGTCTGGAAAACTGCCCAGTCTGAAAAAATCTGGGATTGCTGGTTGACAGCAGCTGAACATGAGCCAGAGTGTGCCCACGTGGCCAAGAAGGTCAGTGGCATCCTGACCTGTATCAGCAACAGTGTGGCCAGCAGAACTAGGGCAGTGGCTGTTCCCCTGTATAATTTGGGTTCGGTTTCGGGCCCTTCATTACAAGAAAGATGTTGAGGTGCTTGGAGTGTGTCCAGAGAAGGGCAACAAAGCTGGTGAAAAGTCTGAAGCACAAGTCTGATGAGAAGCAGCTGAGGGAGCTGGGATTGTTTAGCCTGGAGCAAAGGAGGCTCAGGGGTGACCTTATTGCTCTCTACAACTGCCTGAAAGGAGGTTGTAGCCAGGTAAGGGTTGGTCTCTTCTCCCAAGTAACAAGCAATAGGAGAAGAAGAAACACCCTTAAGCTGTTCCAAGGGAGGTTTATGTGTTGGATACTAGGCAAAAGTTTCTTCACTAAAAGTGTTGCCAAGCACTGGAACAGGCTGCCCAGGAAAATGGTTGAGTAACCATCCCTGAAGGTATTCAAAATCATGTAGACATGGCACTTAGGGACATGGTTTAGTGGTGACTTTGGCAGTGTTCGGTTAATGGTTGCACTTGGTGATCTTAAAGGTCTTTTCCAATCAGAATGATTCTATGATTCTGTATTTACTCAATCCATTAATGCTACGTTTAGCATCCATGTTGTTGTGCTATTTCAGCGGCTGGGAATGCTTTGTCCCGGTAGGTGGATTGCAGGCCTGATAACAGGCCTGACAACTTCCATTCTCAATGTGTATCATCCTGCCAACGGCCAGCCAAAGCTGACACATTGACCTGCCGTTCCTCCAGCGGTTTTATTTCACCTCTTGGTTTCTGTCAATGCACTGTGCCTGAGTGACGGGCACTAGGCAATGCTTCAGGCTTTAGATGCTGTACCTGCCGTGTTTACACCAATTTTAAGAGTATTCAGGTGTGGTGCCAAGATCAGAACTCAGATGGGGTGTGCGTATATTTTTATCCTTGAGTCTATTCCAGCTACCTTTACCTATGTGGGGCTGTGATGCTGCAGTGACGTTAATCTGTTGTACAGGGCTCCTGTTCTGAGCCATTTCTTTACATCTTTTCGTGAAGTCTCTGCAATATTTTGCACCACGTGACAATATTACAGCTCAAACTCAGCCAGCAGGCAGCCTAACTTAGGTCATTTATCTAATCAACAATGCCACCCTCTCCAACTCACACTAATTTCTTAAATGCCCCTGTGCTATATACAGCTTACAGACTTTTGCAGGCTTCTGAGCCTCTGAATGGAAACAGGAATATTCCAGGTGAATATTACTACTGATATTTCATAAGATTATCTGTAAAAGGCTTGCGTGCTTCAGAGCTCTTCATTGGGCTTAAGCAATGAGATGCTCGACTATGTATAAATGTGGTGGATTTTACTCTCCACAAACAGTACCACTTTGCATTTCTTCTTGTGGAAGTAGGTTTAAAAAGAAGGGGGGAAAAAGGCTCTCTTTACTACATATTCCCAGGATCTGCCACAGGGATCTGTGGTGATAATAAAGCCAGCCATCATGCCTGAGATCCTCAAGGCTGATGAAGAACTGTTACATAAAGCTGTATTCAGTAACTAACAGAGCAGCTGAATGATTCTACAGAGCCAGTACTCTGGGACCTGCAGTAGTAAAAGACAACTCTCTGACATGTCAGTGAGTGGAATTGGTCTTTAATCCTTAAGGATAGGCTAGAAATTTAGTTTTCACTTTTTTTCCTACTTCAGAGTTAGCAACCTGCTTAGCTACAGAAAGCTTTTCCTAGGAGGCTTAACAGCAAGAATAGTCATTAATTAATCAATTAATTAATAATTAATTTCTCAGAGATGGGGCGGACGCCCCAACCCTGGAAATGCTCAAGGTCAAGTTGGATGGGGCTCCGAGAAACCTGACTTAGTTGAAGGTGTCCCTGCCTATGGCAGGGGGTTTCGACCAGGTGGCCTTTGAAAGGTCCCTTCCAACCCAAACCACTCTGTGATTCTACGATGAATTAACGTGGCCCAGTCTTAAGAGTGGAAGCAGCGAACACCTTTGGGATGGGCTAACGAAGGCTCTTCGCTCAGGCACAGCACCCTGAGGATCCCTCCCGAGAGACGCGAGGGCTCTGCGGGCAGAGCGGGCAGCCCGAGCAGCGCCCGCCCGGTCCCCGCCCCGCCAGCCCGGGGGATGTAGGATGTAGAAACAACATTAGGGGGAGCTCCGTTACCTCCTCCCGGTTTGAAAGTGAGCGCCGTGCCAGTGGCAGAGCCGTGGCTTCGGTGCTGGGGAAATCACTGTCTGTCCTGTGCCGGCTCAGGTGCCTTGGGAAGACAACGGCTGCTGGGGAGTGATAAGGTCAGATTGGTAACAGGTATTTTCTCACTAGAAAAACTGGCAGCCAGCCAATCCTACCCTCCAAAGTGACCAATTAACAACGACGGGTTTACCATTTCTGACAAAAAGTCAGAAATGCCACAGACAATTGTCTTTACCTCCACAGTCAGATTAGCTAATGAGATCAATGATTAGTCATGGGCACTTTTGCTCCCAGGTTGTTGCGCCGGTACAGTGAAATGTTTTGGCACAATCCCTTCAATTTTCAGGGCTTATTACCAAGACAGTTTACCGCAGTAATTATCCCAGAACATTTATTATTTTCATATAAGATGTAATGTGCATAATTTACTTCATAAATAATCATTAGAGAAGAAGTGGAGAAAAGTAAAAGAAAAATTTTGATTCAAAGGAGATGGGATGAATTTGAGTTACAGAGAATGAATGTGGGCAGATCACGGTTGTGGGGAAGGGCAAAGGTGGGTGCTCTAGCAGAGCAGGAGAGACTGGAAGAGACAACAAAGTCTGTGTAATACTACCAGAGGGATTAGTATTATTTTCTCTCTCTTCTGTGGTTTGGTTTTTTTTTTTAGTGCTGGGACAAAAAGATCAATTCTAGGCTTATTTCAACAGGAAAACAATAAAATATTTTATAGTAAATGGTCTCTTACCCATCTTAAAATGCTTCCTACCCTCCCTCACTTGTCCCCTCAAAGCAGCGGCAGTGGCCACACAGCAGGCCAGAGTTCTGCCTTGAAGCACAGTTTTAAAGCACCTCAGACAAAAGGAGGAGGCTTTGTGTTTGGGTTCTGTGTGCACCATCTGCTGAGAGGAGACACACAGACTTTCAGAAGGCTGCCAGCTGGCCGGCCATTCCTCTCATTTCAAATAAACATTCATCATGTTTTCAGTAAATTCTGAATTCAGAAGCCTGCTTTTTCCTTTCTGCAGTTCTCACTGGAGAGGGTGAGAGTTTTTTTTTTTCTCCTGGTTATATCATATTTACAGCAAGATGAACTTCCACTTTCAGATTGTTATTATCTCATAAAAATAGCCCACACAGTAACATTCACTATTAGGGTATTTTATTTTGAACTTTAAAGGTGTTATTAGCTCTTTGAAGCAGACTGAAGAATAAGATCACTTAAAAATCCCTTACTGAGCCTATACCTGAATTATTCCAAGCATGTTCCAATAAATGAAGCCATTTTAAAGAGAGATTTTTCTTCCTAATGTGTTTCATTTATAAAAAGCGAGGAATGCAGACAGCCCTGGAGTGAAATACAAACCCTGCACTACTTTCTCTGCATAGTGATCCAAAATAACAAGTGAATGCCATGTCTAGGTACAGGACGCTGATACGTATAAATCACTCTGTATGCAGCAAAGACCCTGCAGACAACACTGGGTGTCTTCAGGAGTGAAAATCTCAGTTTTATTTCGGGAGGATGCTCATCATTCATGGACATTTGGATGTTCATGTTTGAGGTGAACAGGATAGAGCAGTTTGGAATTGGAGAAAGGTACTTTTGTAATCTAAAAGCAACACAGTCACAACACAGTCACCCTCAGTAGGAATGCAACTCCATAACACCACTTCCAATTTTTTATCTCAACATATTCTAAATAAAATCATGAAGACTACTGAAGTTGATGGAATACCTGATTTTCCCCGCCTCTTTTTTTAATGCCTGTGAGAATATGCAAGTAATCAAGTTATTGTTACTAGAGGAAATTCCAGAGGGTCAGCTATTGTCTGATAATTGTTCATCTGAGTGTTCTTCCTTGTGGGACATGTGAGGTCATTTTCCCCTTTTTAACTCACAGATAAGCAGTCTCAACCCCCTTGATCTACAGAGGTACACACAGACAACTGCTGTGTAGCCCCAAGCTGTAACTCCCATTTTTCTGCCTCCCAGGAATTTGTGACCATACCAGCTCCACTTACACAGGCATTAATTCTTAATTTCAGATTCTTAATCTGTCCTAGCACTTTCTTCCATCTGCTGCTTTGCATCTTGAATAAAAGAATGTTATTTTTGTTCAAGTGTTTTTTTATTTTGTGAGCTATGCATTATGTAAAGGGTTTAATTCTACG
The DNA here is from genome assembly GCA_035584735.1 of Pseudotriccus pelzelni. Lineage (NCBI taxonomy): Eukaryota > Metazoa > Chordata > Aves > Passeriformes > Tyrannidae > Pseudotriccus > Pseudotriccus pelzelni. Next base: position 15,825,704 of record JAWMRA010000078.1, read on the forward strand.
ACCTCAAGAGTAAGTACCAAGTTTATGTCAAAGGATTCAAAAGACTTCGGGGTGGCAAAAGACGGATGGACAGACAAACATACAAAACAGTGTTCTTTGAGAAATCTGGGTAAAAATATTCTTAGCAGTGGCCTTTTCTTTCAAACAAATATTCAGGTCAATAACTTTTCTTGGGTATATTCTCTTTATCACACCAGAAAGTTTGTGTAAAATTATTCACATGCATAAACACTTACAGAACCTTTCCAGGGTCATTTCACATCACTTAGTATTTTAAGCTCATCTTTTCCTTTGGTGATATATATTGTTCACACATCAAGAAGCTAAATCAAAAGCACAGTGGTATCTTACTGGTTTAAGATCCTTCAGTTCAAACCACAAGACAATTTCCTCCCCAGGAGGATATGACATTTAAAAAAATTCTGACATAGCCTTTCACCCTCCACCCACCCCAAGAATGTAAAAAATTTCATATTTAGCTCATTTCCTTCTGGGACAGAGAAATAATGTAAGTGAGAGTACATAGGACATTTGTGACCATTAATTTACTGGCAATCCCAATAGCCTTTCCAGTGAAGTAGGAAGGAAGTATAGTTCATCTCAATGGCAATTCCTATTGTAAGAAGTGTTTCACATGCTGAAATGTTCCTTTGGCCATGAAAATGCATCCTTATGCTACTAAAAACAGACTAGGAAATTGTTACATACAGAAACATAAAAACAATTTCCCAAAATAGCATAAAAGGATGAAGAAAACAATTGAGTTAAGGAAATTCTGAATGAAGGTGGTAACTACATCAGGCAGTGGCATAACAAATACAATGCATATAAATAAAATGAGACATAATAAAAGGTAGATTTACTGAAGTGCATTCTGCACGACTCATATCCTGCTGCATTATTTCCTGTCATTAATTACCCCATCTACATCCAAATAATATCAATCAGCCAATTGGAAGCTCAAGTTAATGAGCAAAATTTCATACTCTGGGGTCAAGTTCCTTTTCCTTCATTTGTCTCCATTAGCAGCACCTCTCAAGACTTTCCCAAAATAGAAGGCAGCGAATTAGTCAAAGAGATTTTAAAAGTCACACTCAAGAATGCTCAGAAATAAAACAGCAGGATTATCCTCAGAGCTCTTAGGATGAAATGGAGGTTGTTATTGTTATTAAATGAGATTACCGAAACTACGTGTCTTGCCTTCCTGATTATTTTCACCACCCGTCATCTTGACTGGGTGTCCCATTTGCCTGGCATCTTGGCACTGAAGGATATACAGATGCTTTACAAATTACTGCCTGGTCTGTAAGCTGTAAACCATAATGACTTTCCTTCTCTGGTTGCTCTTGTTCAATACACTCCAGTCAGTCAGTTTCCCTTCACAACATCCTATCCCTTCCTCCTGCTCCAATTAAACAGGGCTTATCTCTTTCCTTCCCAAGGACAGGGTAGGAACAAGGCAGACAAGGCCACCACCAGGATCCCATAGCATCTGCATAGCAGTAGGAAGAGCAGTGCAGCTGTGGGATGGCCACATATATGTCCTGCTTCTCCATACCCCTTCCCAGGGAGTTTCAGTGTCCTCCAGCTCTGCTGCCCTTGCAGAAGTCATGCACATCAAGACTCTTCTGCAGAGTCCATATCTCTTATGGTTATGGAAAGCAGCTGGAGAGGCAAACAGGAAAGTGAGATGTTCCTGGTATTCATTTCCCTAAGAAATCTCTAGATTTTGTGTAATTTCTGGTTATGAGCTCCTGGGGAAGAGGAAAAGGGAGTGACTCAGGGAGCCCTTCTTATTCAGTAGCCAGAGTAATCTTGAAAACTTTTCCCTTGCCTCACAGATGGAAAAATATAGCATTGCCTTATTAGTCCTAGGAAATATTTTGGTCACCACAGATACCCACCTGCATGGGGTTAAAAATGCAGCAGTTAGTTAGAGCTCTGGGTAGGTCAGAAGCATCAGCATCACTGAGAGGCAGCACAAGAAGCATTTGGAGATTAAATGTGCACACAGCACATCCCTGCACTGGGACAAGGACTCCTGGGTTTTCCAATGACTCTGTATAGAGGGATATCAGACTCACCTCATGAAAATAGATGTTTCTTCTGTGTTGATCCTACTCTACTTATCACTAACACAGAGTCTGTTTATAAAAGAGCAAGGTGATAAATGGCAAAAAGCTGCTCTGGCCTTGGAATGGAACAGTGTTTTACTTGAGAGATATCAAATAAACTTACATGGATCAAATGGTGTTGGATAAACACAGTCAAAACCACCCTGTACTGCGGTGCTATCTACACATAAAGGAACAGGAAAATGAAAAAAGATTTGAGCACTCGGAGTTAAGGTATGGTGGGGGTGGGGAGGATCATTGTGTCAGGGAAATTAGAGGAGTTGGTGTAGTTTGAGGTCTCCATCTCTGTTGCAAGTTGAAGGCATTTGCAGAGATCAGACCGAGGTAGTGAGGCATGATTCCTCTGCTCCAGTCCCCTTTCAGGATGTTTTGCTGGATGACCTTGGCCAAGGGCTTGCTGCATCCTCTGCCTGCTGCCTGATCTCCAAGAATGGCAAAAGCATTTTAAAAAACTGACAACAATATGTGATTTTTTTTTTATTGTAGCTCTTTCAACATTGACCTTTCTACCCAGGTGTTTAGGACCAGGTGGGGACTGAGCCCCCTGTTTACCCCTAAGTGTTGGTGACACTCAGAAGCAAGCTGACCTTTGTGAGGGCATGACTGGCCGTCCCAGCAGAGCCAGTCATTGTGACACCCTTTGGTAGCCCCAGTGCAGCCTTCTTAAGAGCTTTTAAATCACACAAGTTTAAAACTGCAGTATCATCATGAAAAGGAGCCTTTTCAAAACAAATGTAATTTCTTTTTGATTTTATTCTTGAATCAGAATTTGATTAATCACAGTTCCTCCCAGAAAATTGTTCCCTGTCTTTGTTATCTCCTTGTCTCCACACAAAACCTCTCAGCTCTCTAAGTCAGATCAGAGTGATCCTGAGTCACATCCAGGTCAGATCAGTGAAGTGATGGCAAGTGAAGCCATGGCAGGTCAGTCTTGATCACGCCGATCACTCCCAGTGCACCACTCAAATTAAGGCAAATCCTGCAGTTGCTGACAGCAAGAGCAGGCACTACCGAGCTGCTGCAGGTTCAGCTACCTCTGCACAGCAATGTTCTGCAAGGACAGACACCTTGGACCAGGGCAAAGAAGGGCAGTGGCAGGACATGGCGTTTGTGCAGCCCCGGGGCCTGGAAGGAGGCAATTCCCCTTCAAGGAATATGAATGACTGAAAAGTTCAGCATGCAGAGTCCTACCTGGAGGCTTCCCTGCACAGCACAGCTGGGCATAGAGAAAAAAAGCTTGGTTTGGTCTTTTTTAGTTTATAAGAAGGCTTAGCTAATGGGGCTGAGTTGATATTTAACAGATAAAAGAGGAAAATTAATCTACTTATTCTTATAATCAATTTCCTTGGAAAAGCTCAAGAGAATTGCAATGCCAGACTCTAGATAGAAAATAATTTCTGCATGAAAACAGATGCTGAGCTGCAGAACAGTTCCTAGAAGATTAGTCCAGGTCCTCATAAAGCAGGCTGTGCTTCTTTTGAAGAAATCTTCCAAATGGAATTTGAACAATTCACTCATGTCTGATATTTCTAGATCTCTAGATGGTTCCTGTGAAAGAAACAAATAGGCCAGCCAATGTTTTGGCCCTGCAAAGAAGCCATATTAGTGACACTGTGATAGCCACTAATTCAACAGATAATATTGTTATGGATTTTCTGTGGAAAATGGACAGAATGGTGTAGTCAAGCCTGATAAAAGGGATATAAGATGGATTTTTATACCAACTGTCTGTGCACCTTGGTCAGTCATTTATACTGGCAGATTGATGGTAGTTGGCATAGTTATGGAAATCTGTCTATCAGCAATTCATAAATCCCAATTAAACAATTCTATTACAAACTCTCGGTATGGAATGACAACTACATACTAAGTTGCAGACTTCATTTTGGGAGGCTAATCTGCCTTTCTTGCCACTGTCTTTCCAGTTCTTCTGGGGAGTAGATGCCAACACTAACAACAAAAGGCAAATTCCAAGATCTGCTAAAGCTTATGTGCTTCCTACTCAAATGTGAACCTTCTTCAGCAGAGAAGGTAGCCAGGTAAATAAAACCATCTAGAGTCTACTCAGCAGGTCCCCCACTGTGATGACTTGAAACAGCTGGCAGTCTTGATCAAGGGTTACATGACAGGCAAAAGTGTGAAGCCTTATCATTGCACCTGTACTACTGGAGTAGTGCTGTGCTCGCACGTGGGGCAGGTGCTCCATTAGGTGTTGTGCCCATCTGTGATCCCTCCAAGAACTGACAGAGTCTGAGGTGGCACAGCTGTGGTACATGAGCACTGAGTAGGACACACAAACCAGGGAACAGCTGCATCGGTATTAGAAGACAAGCAGCATGAGAATCTGAAGTGTTTGATATATTTCAATATTACTGTGGGCCTTGGAATGTCAAATCGTAGTAAGTAATCTAGAAGTAGTTTAAAGCAAGAGAAATAGAAGAATGTGACTGAATGACATCAAAAGCCTCAGCCTGACTTCAATTATGCTAATTTAGGTTAATAAGAAATAAAGTAACAGGAAAGCATTCAAGGCAAAGAGTGTCAGATGTGAGTGGTAAACCGTAACATCCAATATGCTGGGTTAACAGAAAGAAGCTGGACTGCAAACAGCAAGGAGGTATATCTGCTGGCCTTAAAAGGACAGATAATTTCATATTAGAGCTAAGCTATTAAAGGAAGAACTCAACCCATACCTGAGCTTGCGTTCAAGGTAAGATTCCTGTCTGCAGATGGCTTGGGAGCTTCCTTAGAGCTCAGGTAAATTCAGGCAAGATTTCTCCCCCCACAAAGAGCTGGCCCCCTTATCAGGGATCTTGAAGGCAGGGCTCAGAGCCATAATTCCCACTCCTGGGCCTGTAATCAGAAATTTAGTACTGAAGCCTTACAGAAATTCTTTTGCTTTAGCATCTTTTCCATCCAGAACAGTGAGCACACCGTTTCTATGGAGGGCATTCCTAGACTTTCTTCCCTTCATCTCAGGTTTACAGGTCAACAGCTGCTTATGATGGGATCCCACTTAGCACATGCTTAGCATACGGACAATATAATTTAGCCATTAGAAAAATGCATTGTGGGAATATGAAAAGTAATAAAAGAATGCATGCAGCAAAGTGTAGGGAAACAACTGGATTGCACAAGAGATGATCACCGGCTGCACCTAAACACCAGTCTAGGCTGGAGGCAGGAGGGCAGAGGGAGTTCTGTCCTAGAAAGAGCTTTAGAGCAGACTCCAGCACAGCTGCCCGTGCTGATGGGCGAGCAGTGCCGATGGTCACCAGCACTCACTGTAACCAGTGGCTGGTATGGGAGTCATCCCTGAAAGGGGCATTTGATACTCATGGTGATGAAAGGAGGCCCCTTCGCCCCCTTGGCTGGTACCTGGCAGCCAGATATGCGTTTCCATTGACCCTGAAAGACAAACTAAACCACCTAATAGATGCTTTTCTGGGAAGAGCTATGCCATAAGATGTGTGAGATGGAGAGTTTGTCCCCTGCAAACCTACAGCCAGACCAGGTGGAAACCAGGCTTGAGCTGCGCTACAGTATGAAGAAGGCAAATCTCATTGTTAAACACAGCCATAAGGTCAGCATCAGCACCAGCTGCTGGGAGAGGACCACTGAGTGGGGTGCAAACCTCCAGTGGGTGCAGGAGTACAGGGGATACTGCCCCAGTATCCCCTGAGAAGTGCTGCAGAAACCCCTCTACCTACAGGGATCAAAGTGAGTATTTTCAGCAGCTTGGTGCAGCTTGGGCCTGGGCAACTTGATCCTATTTATGTTGTGCTCCATTTGAGCAAGGAAACTAGGAAGTCTCTTGGATGAAGCTTGATGTCTGTGTTGGCAGGATGGGGTGCAGGAGCTTGATGTGAACCAATGCTGTAGCACCCATTTAAAGGAGCACATGCTGCATTAAGCCGAGTCCCCCCTAACTGCTTTGGCCTGTCTGCAGTTGCGTGGCACAGCATGGCCACAGCTCACCAGCTGCCACATCTGAGCCAGCTGCCTTGCCCAGATGGCTGCAGCTGCATGTCCTGTCTCTCTGAAGCACTGCCCACAGGTTCACTGAATTTTGAGCAGTTGGACAAACTCAGACATGCATGGTGCTTCTAGCTGTGGTCCTTGTTGTTGCAGGGGAAAAACTTAAGCATATAAATTGGGTGAATCCAAAAAAAAAAAGAATACAAACATATTAAAGAGAAAATCTTGTGATCTTAAGTCAATCTGTCCCCCGGGAATCAAGGCCAGCCAATGGTGTAAATATAGCTGCATGAAGTCTATACATGGCTTATGCACTTTTCACTGCACGACCTAAAAATTCAAGCAGAAGATTTTCCCCACCTGTTAGCAATGGCCACCCGTGTATTGCCATGCTCATGGTGCTGCTGCCTTGTCCACAGTCACTGCTCATGGCAACAGCCTCCAGGGATTTTACCTTTTTTTCTTTTTTCTTTTGTTGCCTTTTGCAATCTCACCTCTCTTGCTCATCCTTCTCACCAGGTCTGTCACACTGGCATGAACCATCTTACCATCTTGCTTGATTACAGAAACCACTTTGGTTGGGTTATATGAAGCATGTTATACAATGTAGAACCTTAACAGGTCTTTCCTTCTCCCAGAGTCTGCCTATATACCATGCCAAACATCCAGCTTCCAGGCCCAACGTGCAGCTGGGTGTCCCATCAGCTGCTGACAGTCACATTTCCTTCAGTTGAAGTGGGACTAGTTCCTGGCAGTGTTGGAGCTGATTAAAACTCTTCACAAGATTAGTTGATTAAATGAGACAACAGAAACATTGATCAGCAGGAACCAGCACATAATGAATATCCAGGAGGCCCTAAAGTAAAATTTCTTTAATAAATAACACCCTCTCTTTCATGATGTCTGGAAGTGTCTCATTCATGACTATTGAGCCAGCAGCTTCCCCTCCAGCTTCCTTGCACAGTAGAGACTGTTCACTATCAAGTTTAGGAAATACACTGAAAACATTCAAAACAAGTGACAGAGATTTGCCATGAACACTAGAGAAAGCAATAACCTAACTTTGCTAGACTGAAGTATTTTTTACGGTGGAACAACCTTCCCAAGGATGTGGTAGAGTCCCCATCTCTGGAGGTTTACAAAGTAAGCCAGTCTCAGGGTGCTAGATAGCAGGCTCCTTTTCTCACAAAAGGCTGGACCAGATGATCTTTCAAGGCTGCTTCCAACCAGGGCTCTTCTATGATTCTGTAATAAAAGTGAGTGTGAGCTCCTGAAAGCACAAAGCAGGTGCTCAGGCTCTGCAGGTCTCTTTCGCTATCGGCCTTGACCACCTGTACCTCTGAACCCACTGTAGCACGGTACAGTGAGCAAGGGCAGCTCAGTCCCCTCAGCTGCAGTGCCTCTCTTTTCCAGGCAGCTGCTGCAGCTGCCAGGACTGGTCAGGAGCTGGGAGTTTTGCGGTGTACCAGCACCCCAGTCCTGTGCACAGGAGCTCCAGTAGCAGAGACAGGACTGATCTCTCCAATGACAAAACCCTCTTCTCCCCCTTATCATGATATTAGGTACAGGTAGTGTGGCATATTTCTGTATACACAGAAATCTAATTGGATTCATTACAGCAGTATTTGCATACATTAGCATCACTGACACAGAGTGGAGTTATTATTATATAACTGTTCCAGTTTGGAAGGAGCTGTCCATCAGCCACCTACGGCGCTGGCAGGAGGCATTTTGTTGGCGGAGAGACTACTGCAACCTGCTCTCCTTGCCATTTGTTTGACAAACAGTATTGTATCAGCCAGGGGACTTAGCTAGCTGTCACCATGATAACACATATCTGGTCTATCATTAAAAGGGAAATCTCTCTAAATTTATTTGTGTATAAATTAAAAAGGTATCTTTTAAGCAACTTCTTAACCTAACTAAATTCTGAGCAAAGAGAATCCAAATTTTCCATTAGACATTTTGTCCTGTTTTATAAACTGTAACAGAAGCTGTGAGCCCTTTCATACATGACTGTAACCAGAAGTACACACTGAAGCAAAATTTGTTACATCATCAGTTATTCACAACCTTTTGTAATGTATAGAAAATTGAAACCTCTGTAGAACAGTCAGTAGCTAGGTGGTATATTCTGAATTAGAAGACTTTCCACAGAATCACAGAATCATTTAGGTTGGAGAAGACCTTTAAGTTCGTCGAGTTCAACCATTAACCCAGCACTGCCAAACTCATGACTAAACCACGTCTCTAAGTGCCACATCTACATGTCATTTAGATATGTCCAGAGAAGATGACTTCACAGCCTTCCTGGGCAGCCTGTTCCAATGCTTGGCAACCCTTTTAGTGAAGAAATTTTTCCTAATATTCAATCTGAACCTCACCTGAGACAACTTGAGGCTGTTTCCTCTTGTATCGCTCATTACTTGGGAGAAGAGACTGACTCCCAGCTTGCTCCAGCCTCCTTTCAGGCAGTTTTAGAGAGTGATAAGGACCTCTCTGAGCCTCTTTTTCTACAGGATAAACAACTCCAGCTCCCTCAGCTGCTCCTCTTCACACCTGGGCTCCAGACTCTTCACTAGCTTTGTTGTCATGCTCTGGACAAGCTCCAGAGTATCCACACACCTCAATATCTTTCTTGTAATGCAGGGCTTGATGGGATCAGATTTGATACTCTGGTTTCTAAAATGTTTTAATGCATTTCTTTCTGGTTTTCTTTCAGTGGAAAATGAACATAAAGGATAACAGTCTTAGGAACCTTGTGTTAATCTCAGCCCCTGATAATGACATCACCCCCTGTTGTACCCAAATGAGGTGAATTCTGCTGATGAAGAAGAAAATTTCTGAGATGGAAATCATGAATACTTTTTCATACAGTTTGCTCGAAATGTTTTAAAAACAAGACAGATGCTGAATTTCAAATTATTTTTATTTTTGCAAGTAAAAATACGTATTTGGTATGAAAATACATGTCTCATGAAAAACAAACCATGCCAGCAATCTGGGAGGTGCACTCTTTTATCACTCAGATGTCCTAACAAACAGGACTGAAGGTCACAGATAAGGAGCAAAACCTGAGCCATTAATGCCTGTGTGGATAGCACAGCTAATGAAAACAACGGATCAGCTCTTCAACCTGCAGAAGTCAGAGCTTTGCAGAGATGCATCGTCCTGCTGCACCAGAGGAATTTGCTGATTAGAGTCCCAGGGTCTAATCACTAAACTGGGTGCTGATGGGTCCTTCCAAGAAGCTGGGGACAATATATTTGTGACAATCTCTGTCATAAGAGCAAAGCAGTCTCTGTTCTCAGCCTCATTACGGACAAAACTTGTAATGGGAAAATAATGGAAAAGGTGGTGAGGTACTGTCAAACCCCTGTCAAGGCAAAAGCCAAATGTCATTTCCTAGACAATGCTGCTGTATTAAACAGGCCCTGTATCAGAGTGCATTATGCAAAGGAGGAGCAGGATAGACACTTTGGCAGCAATTCAGTTACTTTGGACAGGCAGATCACTACCAATTTTTCTGGAGAACAAGTATTTTGCTAATTGATAGGAGATGCCAATGAATGAACCTCTGAACAACAGACAAACCCCAAAACTTTGATTGAAGACATCTACCAGTTACACTGAACAGCTGTGGTGGGCAGTGTTCTCTGGGGGTTCCTTGAGGCTATTGTGGGAGGGAGAGAACAAGGGGGTGTAAGCTAAGAGAGCTTTGGAGCAAAGCTGTTTTCTTCTTCCTCAAGATATATGAGGATTAAAGCAGAAGTCACAGTGATGCTTTCATATTCCCATTTAGAACAGGACCGGTTTGGTACTGCCCTAGGCATTTCCTAACAATGGATTGGACATCTGTGGAATATATAACGTGTCCAAGATGCTCTCTGGAGATGTCCTCATAACCACACAAAAGGAGCCACAACACAGTCAGGTTTGGAAAGTATGTGAGGAACTATATTAAAACCTGAGAAGAAGGACATCAGAGGGCATACCAAAGTGAATTCAACCATGGATTCTTCAAAATGTGTTCTGAGCCCTGTCGTGCCCACAAACAGAGAGGATCACACTTCTGCAGAGCGAGAATATCCACAGCCAGACATTTGGAGTCTGCTGCAAAGCTCTCAGACACAGAGCCAGGTCATCCATCATGGGAAACACTGAGCTTCATCTATTTCCAAAAAAACCCTAAAAAAACAACTGTCTAACATCAGTGGAAAAAATACAGGGGGGGTTATTAGTTACAACCTGTTAAAAATGAACAGCTTTAAAAGCAAAGCCACAATTTGCAGAGTGCAGAGCCAACCCCTTAGAAACAAATTGCCCTGCCCTCTGCTCTTCTTGAAGGAAGGGGACTGTCCACTCCCCACACCTGACATCCCCGCAACCCCCTCTCCAGAGAACATGGTGCTGCTGAGATAAAGAAGCTGTTACAGCAGCCGTTGCTTCCCTCCTAGATAAGGATGACTAATAACTCACTCAGCAGGCCCCTCTTTTTTGGAAGTACCACTTTCAAAGTCTTACAATTAGTCAAGTCTGATTGAGGAAAACATCTTTTCCCTGGGAGTTGTGCCCAGCTGAGAAAGTTGGTGGCCCTAGGAGAATCAATCAATCCCCATCAGCCAGTCCCTGGAGCAGTAGATTGGCAGAGGTCACCAGGCTCTGCATGAAAAATCACTTCTACTGGAGAGTGAACCACCGTGCACTGGTACCCCTGGCACTTTCAGAGAACATGTCCCCATCCATCCACCAGTGTAAAACCCTGGCATGACTAACCTTCCTGCCAGAGAGACAATGTGAGATTGTTTTAATAGTGCCTTGGTCACATTTTTGCTAAAAGTTAAACCTGCCATCTGGTTGGATGGGCAGGGCTCCACTGGAGGAATGTTGGCTGTCAGCAGCCAGAGCCAGCGTGTTTTGGCAGAAGGGAAGGCAAAAGCATCCTCACCCCAGCTGCCCGCAGACTGATAATAAAGAGAGACAGGATGTGAGCTGCTATCTCTGCTGTTTCCCCAAAGGTGTGCCCCATACAGCAACACAGCTGCACTTTTTAACCCCTCGGTGCCTCCAGCTGATGTTCCCCAGCTCTGCTGATGATGCACATAATAGAGGGGATTTGAGCTTCTGGAGAAATCCCAGCAGCAAAGGCCGGGGCTGGGGATGCCTGTCAGGAGGAAAGCAGTGCTTTTCCTGTCGCTGCAGAGAGCTTTCTGCAAGCAAATCCCTCAGGCAAGTGGTGCCAAAATCTAAAGGCACAAAAGCAAAGAGGGTTTGTGTAACAAGCATCGAGTGAAGGCAGCAGGATGGTACAGCTGCAGGCGTGCTACCAAGGGGCCTCGGCTCTCCCACTGCACTGATCCAGCAACAGTCACCGCTGAACAAGGAGAGACAGGAGCAAGCACACCATTCCCCTCGTGTCAGCAAGGGGAAACAACAGTCGGATTAAACCCTGAAGACTTCAGTCAGCGCCTGCTGCTTACGCCAAGAATTTCAGGCTGCAGATAGCGGTGGGGTAGATGTTTACATGCAGCATTTTAAATCAGTTCCTGTGACTCATCATAATACAAATATTTTCCTAACTGAATGCAGGCATATAAAGATTACCTGCAGAACAGCAGCCACATTTAAGTACTGCCATGTTGTAAATATCAATAATTAAATAGGAACCATTCTGAAGATCACAGGAGGAGACAGCAGACTAAACTTGTGATGCTGAGAGAAAAGGCTATTTTTCTCTAATAGCTCTGAGAATGTCTTAGAAACCCATTTTGTGAGAGTGTGTTTTCCATAATCTACCCTAGCAACTCTTAAGCTTTTGAGAGAAAGCAATATAAAGGTTTAAACCAACTGTGATTTTAAACATTCTATTAAGATAAAAATCCTCATGGAACGGCACTTTCATTCTGCACTCTCATGCGCTTTCCTGCTTTACCCAGCTACACTTCCTCCAAAAAATTTGATCTGCCAACCCCACAAATGCAGTAGCAAAAGAGGAGAGCAGCAGAGTCTGTCTGCCCTTTACATTGTCTCGAAAACTGAAAGCTGCCTTCTACCTTTCATCTACTGACATGCACGCACTGCAGAAAGCCAGCCTGGCTTTCCAGAATACAGGTTATATTTAAAAGGATTGTGCTGAAAAAATGTCAGTTGTAAGATGAGCAAATAGTCTATGGTGTTTATTAAAAAGATAACAAGGCACCCCACAATTGGCAGGTTCAGTTACAGCTCTAATATTGCTTGTTAAACAGGACAGGAGGAGGATTGGAGAATGGTACTGAAACACAAAACTGGGCAGGCCACCATCTCAGGGCAGATTAGATAGCTAGGTTATGATCTGTGTGAAACGAGCTGCTAACATCACCCCGCTTTTGGAGGCAGTAGATACACCCATTAGAAAAATCTGCATCAAAGCTATCATCTTTCTTACCGGAGACAATCCAGTCCCAAGCCTCCATCTGTTCTCAGAAATGGTGCTTCTGTGCAGCACATGGACAGACAGGAATGTGGATGCCCACCTGCTCTTCTCAGGTGCTGCACCTATGCCACTCCTCAGGCAGGCACAGGAATTTGCCTTCCTGGACTCCCAGGAGCAGCACATCTAACCATGAAGCAACTCTTTTTGGTGGAAGAGCTGCACCAGCATGTGCTGACCTGGCACTGCAAACCATTACAGCATAGTAATGCTCCTCTAGACATGGTCTTATTCCAGAATCAAGGTATTTTTTCTTAATTTTACCACTGTGGACTAAAAATGAAAAATCCCCTGTTATCCCAGCAGTGGGGTTTCCCCATGGGCATTTATACCTGTGTATCCATATTGGCTTACTGTACTCGAATAAAAATATTGGTGACTGGTAAACATCCCTAAGCTGCTTAGAAGTATAATAGAGACAAAAAAAAATTCTTGGTAAAGGGCTGGAGGCAGAAGAAAAGGAGGCAAAGGGCTGATCTGTTTAACTGCTCTCCAAATTAAGAAATCTTGGAGCTATGTCTTTAAGGTAAGGTTTTCAGGTGATGCAGACTTTCCTTTCACATGTGCTTTATCAATTCCAGGGAAACTGATGAGACTCTCCTTCTGAGAAAGCAGATGGCTCTGCTCCATCCAGCTCTTTGAAATCACCTAATGAGATGATTTCATCCAGGAGACAACTGAAGAGCTCACACTGCACAGCAGCCGTTGCAGAGCAGAGCAGTCAGAGAGTGAAGGGCGTTCAAGGTTTCAAAACCACATCCTCCCTCATCTCAACGTGATCAAATCAGTGATGAGACGGTGTCTGCAACAGCCCTTGTCAGCTATGAAGACAGAGCGACCTGTCTGTTGGTCGGCAACCAGTGGGGGAAACGGAGAGCACCACGGGCCTGGAGAGAAAGTAATGAACCTTCATTTCCACTGCCGTCTGCTCTGCGACAGATGAAAACCAGCCTTCACTGCCGAGTTTGTCAGGTGATAAATTCAGGTTAGTTTAAGGCAGGAAATCTGGGAAATGCTTATGAATGTTGTCAGCTGTGAGTGCAGAGTGGGGACCCTGGCAATGCCCCTCCTGTCCAACAGGAGCAACTTGAGGAAGCACAGGGTCATGGAAACCTTTAGGTTGGAAAAGACCTTTAAGATCATTAAGTCCAACCATAAAACCCTAACACTGCCAAACTCATAACTAAACCATGTCCCTAAGTGTCACATCTACACATTCTTTAAATACCTAACTGTGATGTAGAAGCAGAGACCTCACACTTAATGATCTTAAAAAGCAAATGTCATCCTTATAGTGTCAGGATATCTGTTCTTCCTGATACTGATCTTTTTATGCCCTTAAAGAAACAGCCTGCCTGTTTCCTTAGTCTTGCAGGATTTCTCCAATACATCTCTGCATCAAAAGCAGCGTGGCCAGCAGGTTGAGGAACCCCACCTGCAGTGCTGCATCCAGCTCTGGGGTCCCCAGCAGAGGAGGACATTGACTTGTTGGAGTGAGTCCAGAGGAGGCCACAGAGATGATTAGAGGGATAGAGCATCTCTCCTATGAGGAAAAGCTGAGAGAATTGGGTTTGTTCAGACTGGAGAAGAGAAGACTTTGGGGTGACCTAACTGTGGCCTTCCTGTACCTGAAGGAAGTCTACAAGAAAGATGGAGATAGACTTTTTTCAAGGGCATGTAGTGACAGGGCAAGGGACAATGGCTTCAAACTGAAAGAGAGTATGTTTAGGTTAGATATTAGGAAGAAATTCTTGACTGTAAGGTTTGTGAGGCACTGGAACAGGTTGCCCAGAGAAGCTGTGGATGCCCCATCCCTGGAAGTGTTCAAAGCCAGGTTGGATGAAGCTCTGAGGAACTTGGTCTAGTGGAAGGCATCCCTGCCCACAGCAGGGGGGTTGGAACTAGATGATCCTTAGGGTCCCTTCTAACACAAGCCATGCTATGATTCTGTGATCTCCCTGGCTCATGGAAAGCCAGTTGGAGTTCAAATTCTTTTCCTAGTTCATCACATTCTACTCAGAGAGAGTGACATTACTGATAAAAAACCCTCAAAATTCAGGTGCTGGATTTACAGTCCTTCTCTGGTATCAGGCTTTGGCCAGGCAGGAGATGGGGGAAATTTTTTATGGGTTCTTCTTTAGTAGGTGACTTATGGCATAAGTAGAGCTCCTGACATAGCCCTCTGTTATCTCCTCAGCTTTGCAGCAGGACTTTGGGGATTGGAAAGCTGATTTCTACCATCAGCTACTGCTTTTCCTAGATGTCCACCAGTGATTATCCAGGACACAGAGGAGTTTGAGGTGGGAAGTGTATCCCTGAGGCACTGCTGACCATCTTTAAAGCATGACACACTGGATTCAATAGAAGTGGCTTAATACAGTAGCTATTTCCCTCTGAGCCACAAAACACCGAGATAACACAAATACCAACTGTTTAAGTCAGAGTTTGGGTTGCTGTGCTGCAGTGAGAACCTAATTTACTTGGTTTTGATGAGAATGATGCTTTTGCTTGTAATACAGACAGTGTAGGATTTACACCTCACTTGAGGATAAGCAAGTTCAGAAATGCTGATTTATTCAGGGAGCAGACAGAGAAGTTCTTGAAGGCAGAGAAGAACAGAGACCTAGAGCAGCCAGCCAGGTTACTAAGTCCCATCCCCTGCTGTCCCACAGACCAGACTGTGTCATCCCCTCCAGATGCCAGCCACTTTTCTTTGGCAAAATAACAAAGCATTTGCTCTGTGAATAGCTTGGAGAGCTTAATGCAAACCTCGGTGTCTGGAGGGTAGAAGCTTTCTGAGATGTACTCTGTGCATGTCCTGTCAATGCCAGTTTGTGGGCTGGAACTGCTCTTTCAATAGATGCATCTCCTCTTTCTCAGTGTTTCCCCGGCGTATCAGCAGGCAGGGAAAGTGGTTTGTTGGACTTGTCCTGCAGCCCCACAGGACATCAACAACCTCCAAGCAGGCATGACACTTCTCTGAGATTTGCTAACAGAGCTCTGCAAGGAGTCCATGCAGCCAGCTCTCAAATGGGAGAGCACGCTTGCTGTCCTGTCCATGATGATAGGACAAAATCTTCTGGGTCTCCCTGATGAAATTGCCTCAATGGGGGAAGAGAGCAGGCACCAGAAGAAGGTCAGGATAAGGCAAATGAGCCTGCCCTGTGGCTGGGGCAGTCTTTCCTTATGCTCATTGCTCATGTTCATGGTGAGAAATGAGTTTTCTATTATGTCCCAGTATGAAGAAATAATGTGAGGGCTCTGTTTTGATCAGGCTTTTTCTTGTCTTGTGGGACATCTACATTTGGGTCCTATGTAGAATCCACCCCAATTAAAACCTCTCTTCCCCTTCAAGAACAGCACCTGAGCTGTCTTTAAAGGGATACAGTGACTCCATTCCTGCACTGTGTCCCCATGTCATTACGGGGAGGATCCCAGTGTGGCAGCAAGCAGGGGGAAAAGGGCAGCCTGGCTGGAGAGGCACTAAAGTCTGGCACAAGTTTTTGTTGTTCCTGTTCTGCTAAGCTCCCCTAAGACTCAAGGACATTCTTCAAATTCCTTTCTCCTAGCCCAGTTGTTTGATAACCCATAAATAGCTTCTTTTCAAACACAATGCTGAAAGCCCCAAGTGATGAGCCAAGAGTGAAAATGTTTCAGTATTGAAGCATTTGATTGAACTTGTGGAGGCCAAAAGCTTCAGTGCTCTGTTCAGACTTAAAATAAAAAACAAAACCAAAAACATATTCAAGAAATGCTATTTCCTTCCCTCGGTTCCCATAAAACAGGGTTGTTTTCCTTCAGTCATAAATATACCTATGGAGCACAAAATGTCATGAAAATAGCAAGAATGAGCTGAGCTGTAGCAGCTCTGTGTTCTTTCATGAAGTCAGCTTGGAGATCATGGCCAGGGTTCTCACATTCAGATACCTAAATATAGAGCTGTGCATACTTACCATGGCTGAATTGCCAGGAGCCTTTATGTTCAGAGCTGGAATTTGATAAACAATTTCTAAAAAATTCTCTGTGATGTCTAATTTTGGGCACCAGAAAGTAAATCTATTTCAGAACACAAGTTCCTTACGGAAATATTGAGATTTAGCTTCTTTCATGTGTTGTTCATGGGATTGCTTTGTTCCATGACTGTGAAGGCAAGACCAGGGAGCAGTAACACTGAGCTTTTTCAGTATTAATATTGTATCCTGTTCATTCAGCACATCCTCCTAGCAACATGAAGTCAATTTTTTGGCTTTAAGGCAAAGCAGTGCTTTCAGAGAAAGCACTTTCCAAAAGGAAAGGAAAATGTTCTGCCTCCGAAGACTTTCCACCTGTGCCCGAATGTGTCATGTTTAACTGCCCCACTCAGCATAAGTCCTGCTGTAGTCTCTGGGATGCTCTCCTGCTGAACCCTGTGCCACTGGTTCGCATTATTATCAGCAATTTAATGTCACTAGATGATAATCCATGGATAATAACAGAGTAAAATACCTGTTATCAACTTGGCTGTGGGATCTAGAAATACTGGCTGGTCCTTTTTATCTGGCCAAATCTAAGCCCTCTGTAACACAGCTAACATTTTTGCATTAAATGGCCCTGAGTATCACGGATGTTTATTCACCCCCTAACCTAGCCTTACTCAGAAGCATGTGTTTAGCTTTCTACCTGGGAGCATTCCTTTTAAATGATACAACCTGTATGATCAGTTTTAGGACTGGCTAAATCGCCACAGTAGATGAGGGTCTCCAGGAGAAACACTCTCTCCTTCCATGGTCTCTGCATCCCATCCATTCTGGAGGAGACTAAGAGACTGAAGACATACTGCACTCATTTTGGTGATAGCTGCTATAACTGTTAAGTGACCTGTGAGGCTGGGAATATCCTGCAGAAAGTAGCCATGATAATAAATCATGATAAATGTATTAGAAATGCCTCACCGCTTGTCAGCTAATGTGTCTTTGCTGGGGAAATAAGCATGAGGAGCAGAAAACTCACTTGCAGTCTGGTCACTCTCATAGAGCTTTCTTTCACTGACAGGAGGTGATTGAAGGTGAACTTGTGATTGTTTGGCTCCCTGTCTTCAGGCACGGTACTAACCTCTGCAGCCCACTGAAATGCAGCCTGGGAATTCAGTGGTGGGACATTCCCATCCCTACTTTGTAGAAAAAATACCATCTGTCACCCCTGCTCAGGATGCTGCCATCGCTTCTGCTTCCCAGCCAGGGAGAGGCTTGTCCCTCCTTGAGGTCTCCACTCCCGCTTGCCCCAGCAGTGCTGTGACGTCATGGACTGACACTTGGAAGAGCTTGTTTTCCTGGACTGGCTCTGTCTCCTGGTTCTTCCCTAATAAAATGACTTATTGGTTTAAGATGGTGTCTCTCATGTTTTCTTCCAACTTTTGGAAATTAGATTTGTTTTTCAACTTGATGAGTATCTCTGAGAGTTTGACCAGTTTCTCAGTCAAATGCAAGACCAAACATTATGACATTTTTCTTCCTTCTGTGGGATGTAGATCAAACTTTTTCCAAACATCTAGCTACCTTTAGTGGTAGAATTTTAATCATTCATTTGCACATAATTAAGGATACAAAAATGGGCAGGAGCTGTGAAAGATGTGGCCACTAAACATTTGAGGCAGCCCTTCAGCTGGTACAAATGGCATTTCTCCAGCTGTACAGAGAGTGCTGCAGCTGTAGAGCAGCTGAGCCACCAACCCTCGTGCTGACTGGGCCACGGGGACCTGGCACAGTGTGTGTCACAGTGTCTGGAGAGTGCCTGTGAGTCACAGTCACAAGCTGGAAAGGGAGGCAGTAGAGGCATCCTCAGCCAGACCAGTCTGGAGTCGAGACAAGCCAGGGTCACCCTGTTTGAAGGAATGCCAAGAAATACTCCTAACACAGAAAAATGGATGCACCGTTATGCACTTTGCAACATCAGGCCAACAAACATGAGAAAACTTCAAGAGGACAGACAAACTCCAAAAAGACTTCCAGGATCTTCCCTGTTGCTGAGCTGTGTTACTTGAGGAGGTGGCCTATGGCTGCAGTGATGGGATCTCTCAAGGAGCTTGTCACAGTTTCACATGTTACTGAGCAAGGCAAATGAGAGGGGTTTTGGTTTAGCATGTGTAACTGCTTCTGCCGCCTGCTCCCAGACCGTATCTCATGATATCTAAGTTTAAGAGCCAAATAAGAATTCAGATTAATTGTTAATTAATAGTGGAGATAAAATACATATATTCCTTTCTTTTGAGAAAAAACCTAATATAAAACAGTCACACCTTCAAAAGTAAGATTGGCTCTAGTATAGCACTCAGCAGCAGATGAGGCTTACAGACATAAAGTCCCAGCTGTACTGAAAGGAGAAAGTGATGCTGGCAACTGTTTGACTATCAGTCAGGAAAAGAAATCCCCTCCAGGCCAATGTGGGTACGATGGGTGAAGAGAGCATCTTTGCAGTGATGATATTAATAGCTCATTTGCAAATTTCTACCCAAATCTATTCACTTCAAAAGCTCAGCTTGGGGACCAAGAGAGATATTTTTCAACAAAACATTAGTCTCAATTAACTAAATGTAACCAAGATAAATGAACTGAAAAAATCAGCAGCAGATAAAATTGGTGAGGCCATTAAATCTATAAAGGGAAGATGCTGAAACTTGGAAGGCACCCGAATACAATCGTGCAAGTATTCCAAGGCAGGGTCAGAAAGGGATAACGAGGCCCTCCCAGGCCGGAGATGCTGAAAGGCCAGACGGTATTGACACAGACAGTCAAACAACAGCGCAGCCCACGGCGAACACTGCGCACTAAGGTGGGAAAGAATTTTAATGAGCAATTTCAGTCTCATACATGCTATGAAAAAAGGACTTGGCATTGTTCCCACTGACAGTGCACTCCAGATTAGAGACCAAATCACAGCATCCTCAGGAGAGGATGAAAAGAGATAGCAATGGAGTGTCTTTCTTTTTTCCTTTGATCCTGATATACTAACAGTAACATGTTTATGAGGGCTACATTGGAGTAAAAAGAGCAAGCTGAAGAATACAAATAAAATAAAATAAAATAAAATAAAATAAAATAATGTAGTAGAATAGAATAGACCCACAATAAAGTAATTTTAGCTGATTTTAAGGCATTACCCCAATTTTTATGACCACTTACAGCAGGTCATGCACTCTTAGGGAAATAGTAACTTATTTAGTAAATAGGGCCCCTTTAAAAAACTATTTTGTGATATAAAGACCAACACCTCAATTCTCTCAGAGGAGGCAGATTTTTTTTTTTTTTTTGGTACAGAAGCAAGTAATAACTTGGGGGTTGCCGGGTTCTGCCCTCAAAAACACCATGGAGGAACCGGCATGTCCATTGGAGGCAAAAGGAACAAAACGCTCTTTAGGGCATCACAAAGCTCAGCTGCCGCCTGCAAAATATCTGCAGTATGTTATCAGCCCAGGGTAAATGAGTCAGGAGCCTCCCCCAGGAGCCCTGACCCCCCGGGCCGGGCTGGGAGCGGGTCCCGGCAGATGGCTGCTGGGAGCACCGGGAATGAAGGGGGCGCGCCCCGAGCGCGGCCGATCCCTCGGGGACAGACGCCGGCTCCGTCCGCAGGTCCCTGTGCCGGGAGCGCTCCCGCCCCGGGCGCTGCCAGCACCGCAGCTGGCTCGGCTCTCCCGAGCACGGCACGGGCTGCCACGGCCTTGACCCGCTTTAGGGCTGCGAGGGTATGATGTGGGAAGTCGGCAAAACTCCTGAATAAGCCCGCTGTCACCATGGAAAGGCTGAAAGGGAAATGCGCACGTTATTTCCCCAGCTCTGCTCCACGATATGCCACGTAAGCCCTCCGGGAGAGCAACATTTCCACTTTTATGAGCGATTGTGCTTCCACGCTATTGTGGGCTCGGCCCCCTTGTGAGAGCAATTCCCCAGCCAAGCTGCGGAGCCAGGGAAGGCCGGTTTGCTTCATCTGTTACTGCCACGGCTTGTTAAAAGGACAGCTCCTCTCCCTGCTGCGCCCTTCATTTCCATTTGATCCTGTTCATTATTTCTAACCAGCTTTTTATAAATCAGTGTCCTGCAAGAAACCCCAAAACTGAGCGTAATGGAGCCCTAGGCACGTACAGTGCTCATATGCAGACAAAGAGATTCCTGTTAAACTGCGGATGGCTCTGTGTGGCACTCAATGTGCAACCTCACTGCTGTTCACGTGCTTTCAAACATACGTCTTCAGCAACCTTGAGCCAGCGCATGCAGCAAGGATCATCTCGAGTGTCATCGAAGAGGCACATTCATCCTTTCAAACTTGCCTATTGAAATAATCAGCAACTGGAACACTTGAAAGCAACTAAGTTTTTGAAAGAAAAGCTATACAAGTTCTTTGTTCCCCCACAAACTTGGGATTATTGATATTTTTCTACCTCTTTGGAGGGGTTATCAATTGTTTTTGAAAACATAAGGTAAATCTGTTACAGAAAAGGTTTTCAAGTATTTGGAGTTTTTCTTTTATTTTTCCCTAGGTAGAGCCAAAAACCTTCAGTGTTTTCTACATCAGTGGCTTTCCCCAGGTTTTTCACTTAAAAATCAAAAAGATTGAATTTTGCCTTGGTAGATTATTCCTATTATTTATTTGTGCATTTTCCTGTAAACAAGACTGACTGCTTAATGGAAAGTCGTCTCCTGTGTTCCTCAAAGTAGAAAGTAGCTGCTGTCCCAGAGGCAGCAATAATTGCTAGACTGGCAATGAATAATTGCTTGGTAACAGCCAGTGCAGGGTTTTGCTTTTCAGTGGGAACCTGTTCCCTACACAGAGACTAATTAGCTACTGCCTAAAGGAAATGGGAGAACTGCAGGAGCTGCTGTCCACTCTCACTCCCAGTGTTTTGCAGGTGTTTCCTGACACCTACCAGTCACTGACCAGCCACAGCCTAAGTCCAAAATCCTCCTTATCGTGTTTGCCCACCTGTTGTTCTATACCTTTCCTCTGTGAAAGGGTTTAAAACCACACTGTACTTTTCCTGTCTCTAGAGCAAAGTAAAATCCTCAATCCTCAGCTAGCATGGATGGGCTCTTCCAACTGGGCAAGGGGCTTTTGGTTAATCAGCAAGTGGTGGGGCTGTATTGCTGGGGAGGCACTGGACCATCACTTTGGTCACTGTACTTCTAGCAAAATACAAGGGAGAAGTGGATAGAGCAGACACATGGCTCCACTTTCTACTTTTTGGGCCAGCCCCCCAGCTCTCCTCACTAAGGGCTGTCATGCCAAGTTGACTTTGCCTCTGAGACTTTAGGAAATCAAGAGTTTAGATTAAATCTCTCTCTGCTGGGTTCTAATACAATGCTCTCTGGGAGAAATAAAGGCCCAGCTCTAAGGGTTATGTAGATACACAAATGCTCAGAGTAGGTATTAAGAGGAAATTTCAGGAGTAACTTATCTGTGATGACATAATTAAATACTATATTATAAAGTGTATATATGGGAAAATTGAACTAAGGCTGCCTTGGAAGATATGACCTGGTTATTTCCTAGTAACTGAATGTTTGACTTTGGAACTGTAGCACTTTACCCAAGTTTTCACGTGCCATATTAGTAGGGAACTTCAGTAGCTTCAGTCACAGGCTTGACAAGTACTCCAGTGACCATGTCCCTTGTTGTCTTTCAGCTTCATTACACACAGCAAGCATGAGGGAGATGGAAAAAGTGAATGAGAATTGTAATTGCTTTGGAAAGCATGATGTTCTGTTCATGTTCACATTTGGACAGAGTCACTTCTTGGGGTAGCTCTTTTAGCCTGTGTAAAACAATAACGAAAAGGTTAAGAGGGAATGTAATGGATAATTGTTTTAAAGGTAATAAATATATAATTGATTTCAAGCCTGCATTTTGCAATAATCCAATCTTGCTCCCACTGGACTCAACACTTTTGAGATTCACTTGAAATGAATTAGGTTTCAGAGTTTCCACAAAGTAAAATCCAGCACTTTAATAAACTCTTTATTCTGAAATTCCAGGGTCATCCTCAAAGATGGATAGTACTATTACTTTTATTATACAGATGTAGATGCTAATATTATACAGAGTCAGCCAGATAGTCAGGTGATGAACAAAACCAGAATAACTCATAGCCTGCTTAAATAAATGAGCTTCAGTGAAGCTACAGATTGTATTTCCAACGGATAACTTATAATTTTTATTATTTACTAGGGAAGTTCAGATTCTTCTTGCAATCCATTTTTAAACACTGTTTGTAAATTGTACTTCAAATTTTTTTCCAAAATGAAGTATTACCTTATCTATATGCACTGTTAGTATACCTGTTACTGCCTTCCCTAAATCCCCAAATTGGCTCAAGGGCTCTTGGCAGTGCAGGTAAACCACTCACTGCAGGGAAAGACAGTGGCACGAGGCAGCTGTGGTACTGCAGCAAGGGGAGAGGGAGGCCAGGACAGGATGGGGCAGCCAGCACTGGTAGTTCTGGAAAGCAGGGCCCAGCCTTGCACTCACCCTGGGCATGAACCCACCTGCTCCCCAGTTTCTGCACTGGGGAGGATGCGATAGTACTGCTGCAGCAACAATCACACAGTTGGCACTTGGCCTTTCCTAGGCCTCAAACTCAGGCTTGGCACCTGCAGATTTGCAGAAATCTTTCATGAGTAGGGTCTGAATTTTCCCAGTTTTCTCTAAAAGCATCTGGCAAACCCAGAAAGTGCATTTCCATCTTGCATCTTCTGACACAGCCTCCAAACTACTGTATGTTGTGTTTGCTTCCCATTAGGGCATCCATACCAGCAATTTGGTTTTAGGGATCTTCCCAGCCCTCTAACACACTCTCATTCCCCTTGGACAGGCTGTATATGTTAACAGGCATTTGCTTTGCAGCATTATTCTGGGTCCTGGTTCACGGCTGAACATTGCTTGAACTTCTTGTGGCATAAAGGCACCCAGACTCCTTCATAGAGCATGATGAAGATTTCTAGCAGTTACTTTATACTGATGATTTTCTCATAACAATGAATTATTTCTCTTCTGTCTGATAATTCAATGTCTTTCTGTTGGAAATGATGTATTAAAAGACTCAGCAAACTGAAAATTAGCAGTCATTTTCTTTCCTTTTTTTTAATAATAAAATCAACCAGCGTCTCCAAAAATACTCTTCTTTTTTATGTGTCAATCACAAGCCAGAAACTGCTCTTGAATTATCGCTGCTTGTAGGAAACTGCCTTAACTTTACAGATACCAGAACAAAGTGCTTATTTTTGTTATCATGAAAGAAAAACTCACACGTCCTTCAGCCTGCCTATATTTCAAAGCCCATCTGAAGCAGAGCAGCAGGTGTAGCAGTTTCTCACATTCAGTTGGACACAGTGATGATGAATTGCATATATGCCCCCAGATCTCTGCCCCTCCTCCAAAAGCCAATCTCTCAGATTAGGCTGAACACAAACAGGGCTGCACAGGACCACCTGCTCTCCCTTGTGCTAGGTAATTTGTTCTCTAAGCCCAGATGTGCCTGGAAACGTAGTGAATCCAAGTTCAGAGGAGGCAACTAAGGGCAGTGAGGTATAATGGAGTGGGCTGCAGAAAAAGATAATTTATTTTCCAGTTGATAGACTGATGTGTCTTTCCAAAATGTATCTTTTGCCTTTTTAGCAAATGCCCAAAAGTAAAGGCTACTGTACACCATGCAACAACATTTCTGCCGTCAGCTTACAGCAGAGACTGGTTTTTTTAGAGGAGCTTGGGCAGCAACAGCTGCTGCAGAGCAAGAGCTCACAGTGTGACTAGAAAGCCTTTTTTCCTGAGCACCTTCATCTCTTCCTCCTGTATGAAATCCTACTTGTACAGGTTCCTGAGTGATTTGATAAAGTGGGCTGGTTAGTTCATGGGATACATTTTTCCCCCTTTTGTCTATATCTAGTTCATACTTTGTCGCTTTGGAGACCTCTCACCATCATCATTTCTCACTGTACTTTCCACTATATGCCAGAATGGATACTCTAACAAAATCAGAGAGAAATCTCATTCCAAATCTGGTCCTCAGACCTGACATTTCAGGGACAGCTAAATTGCCAACCATTGTATGTTTGCATCTTCATTTATAAAAACCAAAACCAACCAACCAAAAAAAAACCAACAAAAAAACCCTCTATCAACAAATAACAAACCAAACCAACCACAAACCCCCCCAAAATTAAAATGGATGGAACCAATATATACTTGCAGTCCAGCTTAAATTGTCCAGGTAGTCCCTTTTGTCCAATGCCCTTTTCCTTGCTTAACCACCTGGCAGCAGAAATGAAGAGACTGGCAATAAGAAATATGGTGCTGGTAGGAAGGAGACCGTTAAGAAAAAAATGAGACACAAGGAAGCACAGCATCTCTGGTTTGGTCTGAGGAGCTGCAGAGCACGTCCCAGAGGGCACACTACGCACTCCCAGAACAAGGTGATTTCTTTAATCAGAGGGATCTGAAGGCAGCTGAGAGTCTGCCATATATGAAATGTACTGTGCTTATGCAGACAGCTGCTGGCTTTGGCTCTGACAGCAAGGGGAAACGTAGGCCAGGGTCCAGCAGCCCCAGTGCCTGCTGTGATTAGGAACGGTTATTTTCACCTGGGTGCCTGTGTAAGCAGTAGCACAAAGCCTCTTGGGCCCTTAGGCCCTACCCCAACCCTGGATACTCACACCAGGGCTGGGAATGTTGTTCTCGCCCCTCCAGCCCTGCTGCCAAGCTGGGCTCTGTGTGGGAGTCCAGAGGGCTGGCTGGTCCCTGCAGTGCTCCAGGGCCACACCACCATCCCCGTGTGGACACTGGGGTCAAGAGAAGCGAGACAACAGTACCACATGCCAAGTGTGCCTTGGGATTTGCATGATTCATGTGATTTCATGGAGTGAAACCAGAGCAAAGCAGTAAAAGGTAACAAGAGGCATTTTTGACCAGAGGCTGATCAGAGAAGCGTATTTCAGATGGGTCAGAGGGAGCTGATGAGATGAGGGTCAATGCAGAAAAAATGTGGAAAAGGGAGAGGGGAAGAGAAAAGCATATGAGGTGGTTTCTGTCACTTTTTATTGGTGTTGCAGACTTTGTATTTAATAAGAGAAGTATTTCAGTCATGTCAAAAGACCCCAGTACTTCAGTAAAAGTCCTCATAGTTGCAGAGATGCCATCTTCTACGTCTCTGATTTCTCCCTCAGGTTTTACAGATTCCATGTCAGCGTTTGTCCCCCGTCCCCGAGACAGTCTTTCCAGCTCAGCACGTTCAGTTCTGCCCGTTTTTACTTTTCTTATCTTACACGGTCTCAGTTTACAGACTCTCAGGGCTCAGCGACAGCCTTCTCCGTGACAGTGAGCCAAGGTCAGGCAACGGTGCTGCACAAAACCAGCCAAGGGCCACGGCCAGCTGAGGCTCCATGCTGCAGACCATGCTGTGTTCCTGAGCCTGAGAGCATGACATTCTGTGCACACAGTAAACTGAAATCCATATACAGTCTCTATGCATGTACATTATAGATACATGTGCATATACACAAATTCTGTCACGCTTTCTGTCTCTCAAAACACGCAGTAAACTGAACAACATGTTCTGGGAACCTTCACAATCAGGAAGAAGTCACACAGCTTCAGATAAACAGACTGCTAAACTATAAATGTCCATCCCACATTAAATACAATTTTTGAGGTTTAAATAGAATTTTCAATGCTTTCTTATTCCTTCAGATCAGAATTACTGCTGGACAAAAAGTAGAACCACCCCTCTCAGATCCCCCTAAAAAGCTGTTTCCCCACTACCTAGCCTCCCTGCAGCAGGAATTTACACAAATCCCTCAAGAAAATCACAGCTCTGCTTCTGTAGTAAGATTTTAAGGCTAGAAATTGCGTGTTTTAGTCATGGCCATGTTTAAAGGAACTGTTTCAGGAGCCAGAATTTCACTCACGGGCATTAACTCACAGACATTCAGCAGAATTGTGTCCAACTTCTCACTATTCACTGGATGTGACTTTTGCTACTGCTTTCCCCCCATTTATTACTTTCTACATATCAAAGTCCGATTTTAAACATAGCTCTTACTTTTTATGTCGTTCCATCATGAATTTGGGTAGGAACAAAACCCCAACATCCCCTAATCAATTTGAAATGTTGCAAAAATCACCACTTTCAAGCTTTCTGGAAAAGATATCAACTTATCAAATATCTGCGTGCTCATACATATGCACCTCTTCTCCTCTTAGGTCGAGTTATAATAACAAAATAATGTCTTCTCATTTTCTGATCCACTGAAAATTGTTGCATATATACACTTTTCCTTCTGTTCAGAACTCCTGACAGTTTGTAAAATCCTGCTGTCAGAATTAGAGTGACAACACACTGTCACAACACAGAATGACAACACAGTTCACAGAACTTAAGACTGAACATTTCAGAGGGTACTTGAGGCCAAAAGGGAAATAAAACTCTTGATTTGCAGTCCAAGTATCAGCCTGGAAGAAATGTAATTACATTAACTACAAAATGATTATTACAAGATTATTTTTTCTAAATTTTATGATTCTGGTATTTTGAGTTGTAATATAGAGTTAAATTTATCCTACAAAGACTGATTGTAAATTATCCCATGAAAAGGCTTAGAGAATTGAAAAACAGTTATGCTAAAATGACTTTATGATAAGGTGAGGAATTTGAGTGCATTACAGAGACATCTGCTTTGGAAATCAAAAAAAAATTACCAAGGTGGTCTCAATGACACTCCAGATATTGCTTAATTCTTCTGTCTATCCTCTAAAACCAGATCTACAAACAGCATCATCACTAACAACATCTATTAAAGCTACCAAAAAAGAAAAAAGGTAAGGCAGCATGCAGAAGGGAATTTAGGAGCACAGGACTGGGTAATTGCTTCTGGGGAACTGGAGACAAATGTATCATAGAATTGCTTTCAAAAGTTGATCAAAATACATCCTAAATTAAAGTGACAGAAAACTCACTGGGGAGATAGAAGGGACACTGGAGGTTAAAGAGACCAATTTTTGTCTTTTTGGTGCTTACCCACACAGCCACAGTAGCCATAAGGCACAGTAACTCATCAGTTGTTCAGCTGTACAATTACTTTTAAGCTGTTCCATTTATATGTAATTTGATTTATGAAACAGATCATGCATTAATACACGGAAAAAGATCTCATCACTGAAGATGGTTCTGCTGCTGCCCCTGAACTGACTGAAGAGCCACCACCTTGGGAGGTGGGAGACCCACTCTTCACTCCAGAGCTTAGCACAAGCAGCTAAGTGCTCACAGAAGGCAAACGTTATTTTGGAGAGATTTAAAAAGAAAAGTAATTTATATTTCTTCATTTACCCCGTCAGCTGTCAGCTGTGCCTTGTGGAAATGAGTAACAATTTGTGGTACTGGGCACTACAGAGATGTTAGTAGTTTGTGAAGTAGTTTTCAACCAGCTTTTATATTGGCTCTATACAGTGTTGGAAAGTTCACTTTGCACTTGGTATCTTCCGGCTCAGCTTTGCCACTCTGTATTTGAACAGGGGTTGACTGGGCATTAGCTTTGATTTGCCTTTAGTAAAGTAATTCTGGTGTCAGGCCACAATAACATAGTGGATATCTGTGTCTGTTTTGCATTCAGATGCCTCTGAGAAGGAAGGTACCTGTACTCACAACTATTTCTTTTTACAACAATATAAATGCAAAAGAAAGTAAGAGCTTTACCATCAGTGACCCAGGAGCACAAGGAACAAGAACAATCTGGCAATTCAGGTGCTGCACAATTTGAAAACGTAACATCTTTTTGTAAAGGAAATGAGGACTGTTTTTCAGTAATCATCAATGTATCTTCAGCATCAAATATAAATTCAGAGAATCCAGCATATTCTTTTGATAATAGATGAAACAAAATCACACAATTTGAAAGTATATGAAATATTTAAGTATCTGATGATTTTCTAAAATGTGTATTTCTAGATTTCTGAGACTGAGGAAATGAAAAGGAAAGAGAGAAAGAGATTATGTTACTAACTTGGGGAAGCAAACCCCCATGTTGCACAATGGCCCTTTGTACCCCACCAATTAAAAACCCTCATGAAAGTACTTTAAAAATCTAACTTATTTTTAATGGGCAAACCTGGTCATCTGTTGAAGGTGAACAACTCATTTCCTTTTGAGTACAATTATTCCAGAAAAGTCTTTCATCAACAAACATAATCCACAGTGATAAATCACTTATAGCAATAAAATCACTTGCACGAACAAACACAGCTTCTGTCAGTAATTGTGCTTCCTGGCCCTAGGCATAAGTTTTTTACATATGGGAAGTCATAATACTCATGGTTACAGTTCCCAGTATCATTTTGCTTTCCCAGTTCACACTTACTCATACCTATGCCTACCCAGCAGCAGTTACATAAGATGCAATTCCCAACATTTATAATCCACCTCTTGCAAACAATAAACCGCATCAAATTAGCCCCTGATGTGCTTTGTACTAACAAAGTAATTTGCAGATCCATCATAAAGTATCAGGACTATTATTTGTCTGCAGTCAGTATGGCCGTTTTTTTCTGACAGTGTTACCTGCAAGCCTTTGGTTATAGGAACTCTTAGTCACTGTCATATAACTCAGGCAAAAGGACAAATTCAGTGCAATCTCTTTCCCACATTTCTGGGAGTCGGGGTACATATCCATCTGATCCAACATCATGAGATGTCCCAGAAGCAACATCAGCAATGCTCAAGACTGCTGATTTCTACTGGTGGTGTTCATTGCACCCTACACATTATGGCTTTTCAGGGGACCCTGAACATTGCCATTACTTTGACTAACCTGTTCACTTGTTTACAGACTATCCTTCACTATAAGCCCTTTCCACATGGCAGTCATCAGAGCAGAGAATGTTTCTTTCCTCAGTACATTTGTTTTTCCTATTTTTAAACCTCTTCCCTAGGACAGGCTCGTTTCTCTTCTCAGAGGAACCTTTTCCCCATCTACTCACCTAGTGCTATGCCTAACTACTACATAGAAAATTCAAGGTTTAACCTGAAAGGTAACAGCCAGAAATTATTTACTTCCTCATCAACTTTCCTAATTATTATGTATAACTTTCTTTGTCCAGCCATTTCCATATCCTTGAAATCAACATTTTCACCACATTTCTTTAAAATTTGCAGCATGTGCGAGATGTTCAGGCCCTCAAATTTTACTGGTAGTCAACATGAGATAATACTGACTCAGAAGGTTTGTTTCAGCAGTCCTTGTGCCAGATTCATCCAGCAGGTAGGTTCTACCTGCCCGATCATTCTAAAAGTGGTGGTGGGGGGGTGTGACTGACAACTGTTGTCAGTGAACAAGAGTTCATATTCTCCTTTGCATAGCCATCTTTGAGAGATGAGAGAGGTATAATAGCACGTTAGGAAAAAGAACATCTGCTTAATGTCAAAGTAGTACCCTGTCACTCAGCAAAGACTGTCATTAGTGTCAGCAGTGGATGTAGCTGCTACTCCACCCTCTCAGCTGTGTTAAATGATAGGAAGTAAAACCAGAGGCCTGTGGCATCAGTGGGGGGCAGTACATGGACCAGAGGGATTAACAGGAAATGTACACATGCATTAGAAAAGACACCACAGAATTTTTGCTATCACAAAACAGTAAGTCAAACAAACAAATAAACAACTACTCTACCGTATTCCTTTCTGTTGACTTGAAATAGACTTGGAAAAAAAAATCTACAGTTTACACTGGATTCCAGTTTAACCATAAACTTAAGGTTATGCCTTTTTTTCCAAACAGAATGCAACTAGGGCACTAACTAAAATGGAAACAGAAATGATTACTTAGCTCAGGTCTGATCTTACAGAGTCAGCAAAAGAAGCAAAAGTAAGATCAAGACCTTACCCATGGGGGAGAAAAGCATAATATGCATGTCCCTGTTATATAAAACCTAGTACACTGGAGTCAGTTTAGCAGTTCATGCTTGTATAAAAAGAATAACAAGCAATGTATTCTTTTGATACATATATATAGCACGCAAAGATTACAATAAAGTGAAAAAGATATGAAGCCTGAAAGAAAGCAGGGCTGCCTGTGAGCTCAGTGATCAACCTCGATGACAGGCATCTGAAAATGCTTCTTGGTCATTGTAACACTAAGTTATGAAAAATCCTTCCCTGTGAATACTGTTATCTGCTCTTCTTTAACCCAGCACTCACTGCAAGGTGCATCATAACCAAAATCTCAAACACTGGGGTTTTGCATATAAAGCCATGATATTATTTGTGCTCTTGATTTAAATAATTGACTTTTAAATTCTTTTATATTCTTTTCTTAAAGCAAAATTGATTCCAGATTTACAGCTGGAAAGTGTCCATGGGAGCATATAATGCCATGAATTAATATATTGTTTTGCTGACCTGGAACCATCACATATTTCTGGGAACTCCACATATCAATTAGTATTAAACTAATTATCATTAAGGTTTATGACTTACTGTTAATTACATTTTACAAAAATTAAAACATAAAAATCTCATATAACATTACAAATGCTCATGACTGCCTTTCACTTTGAGCTCTGCAAAAACTGCAAGAAATTACCATGTCCTGTAAACTCCTGTTAGGAATGCCACCTTGTGGATAAAGGCTGTATGGATCAACGATTCCGGGTAAGCTTCACTAAAATTTTTACTTGCAAAAAACCACCCGTTTTGCAGAAATGAGCCATTCACGTGTGACCTTTCAGAACTGTAAAGAATTCTTCTATTAACTATTCTGGTTGAAAATGACTGTCCTCATCTGTATAAAATGCTAATTAATTATGCAGGAAGCACCAGTTTCATTAGAGATAGGATGCATTTATTAGCATTTTAAACAGAATCAGATTGCCACATGTACTTAGTAAAAAAAGTCCATGTATTAATAATTTAGTGAATTATTCTAAAATGCATAGAAAATACATTTTTCTCAAAATATGTTGCTGGAGCAGAACCCTATGAGCACACTTTAACTTCTCTAAGCTTTATGGGGCATCTTTGGTTGGAATGTAAAAGGTCAAGTTTAACTATAAAAATGAAACATTGGATTTTTCATTTGGTCTTACATAGATCCTATTATGAGCTGAAAATGAATTGAAAATAGCCATTGGATTGCAACTTGCTTGTGAAAGCACAGAAAAATGCCAGGTAAACAAGAATGGAAAGAAGGAGTCCAAGAGCATCTAATTAACCTTAAAAGATCTCTAACTTTTAAAAGCTTGGAAAAATAAATAATAATTAGCTACATTCAATAAAGCTGACATTTACACAGCCACTTTCCTTCTGTGTCTGTTCACCTCATTTTCATAATGAAAGTATATATAGCCCAAGCCATCAGAGAACGTATTGTATAATGAAATCTAAAACTAATGAGCCATATCCTAATAGCCATGAGTCAAGTCAGAGTGCGCATTAGTAGCCCATTTGCAATTCTCTAGAGACAGAAAGAACAAGGCTAAGTGTATCCAGTAGCCTATTTAGCGCACAACTTCTTCTGTGTACTGATCACACTACAGCAGAACTGAAATGAGTTTGCAATCTCTGGCTCTCAAACCTCTGTGAAATTCTGTCAGCAGACAAGTTACTCCTGGGGCAGTGAAATGTGACTTGTGATTATTTGCTTTGACCTGTTGTGTAACAAGGATCTGACTTGTCTGAATTGGTCCTGCTTCTATCAAATCACATTTTTTCACGAAATCATCTGACATGTCCAGACAGGGAAGTCTTTACCATTCTGTTATGTACCTTTATCCCTTCTTGTAACATGTCCAACTTCTACTTAAAATTGCTGGATCACTCTTTCACTGCTAGATGGAACAGTTCCTTATTATATTTTTTTAATCTCCAAAGATGGTTTGTCTAGGCTAATTTTTTCACTAAACGAAGCAAATTCTGTTTGTTGAGACTCTCATGCCAGTGCTTTTTAAAATCCTTTTATTGCTCTCATGGCTTTTTATGTCCAACTTCCAGCACTACTGAAAATTATGACTCCTGGAATTGGCATAGCATTCTTCCAAAGGGTTATACCGGAGTCAAATACAGTCAGCAATATTACTTCCCTGAGAGTATCCCCATTTCTAAACCTCAGGATCTCACCAGCCCTTTTGGCTGCAAGGCATGCTGAAAATTCATGTTCAGTTGAGAATGCACACCATCTCCACACACCATTCATTCAAAGTCAGCATTTCCTACCACAAACTGTTCCCCTTGCTAAATATGTTCTCAAACCTCTATGCTGGTAGAAACACAGGTCCATTTTAGGCCACAATGAAATGCAAGCTGCTTACAGCTCCCAACCAAGCAATTCATCTTACTATCTTTAAGTAGTTCCTTAGTATTTAAGTTTTATGGCATCTGTAGATTTTTTTACTTTTACTTTATTTCCTCCTGTGTTCTTAACTCATGGTCAAGAGCCAAATCCTGTGTGAACTCACATAACAAATCTGTTCAGTGTTTCCTTTCCAGTTTGACTCAATTACTGTAATGATGAATTTTACATTTGGGGGTGATACCCTGCATGTTTCTATAGCAATAATTTATTTAAAATAAAATACTTGAAAATCTAAGTCTATTCCAAATACCAGTGATGAAATATCTAAATAAAATGCTAGAGTAACAATTCTGGTGCTATGTAACTGATTTTGTGAAGATTTTGTAGAGA
Source organism: Pseudotriccus pelzelni (assembly GCA_035584735.1). Taxonomy (NCBI): domain Eukaryota; kingdom Metazoa; phylum Chordata; class Aves; order Passeriformes; family Tyrannidae; genus Pseudotriccus; species Pseudotriccus pelzelni. Next base: position 15,858,973 of record JAWMRA010000078.1, read on the forward strand.
TACACTTTTTAATGAAAAACGTGGTCCTATGTTGCACAGGGAAAACACTGTGGATGCTCTATTAGGTTAAATTTTATAAGACTACATACATGAGAGAGTAAATCAGTTGTTTTCTTAAATCAGCTGAGCAATTCTCCTACGCTGTCAAGAAAGAGGACAGAGAGCATCTTAAACAGTTACCAGGGAATAAAGTCTTCTTGAGTAAAAGGAACAAAGAGCTTAGATCTACATCCGCACTGGGAGACCTAAAAAAATTTTATTTAAGTTGGGAGGGCAAGACACAAGACTGTTGTCTTTTAGATTGCTACATTCTGAAAAATTCTGAAGCAACAGCTTCTCAGTTCCGATAAGCATGCTGAGTAAATTTATAACTCCTGTGGAAAAACACAGTAACATTTAAATCCTCCTTAAGCTGCTAATACATGTTCAGAATCAACTGGCCATTCACTTTAATTCACTGACATTAACTACTCATTGCTGTTTCAACTATACAAGTGATTTTTAAGCCCATGATCCTGAAATAATATTCCAAGTGAATGAAGGTTGCTCCACAACTCTTAAGACAACCAGCTCATGTCTCCACTGAACTAAGTGGGAATAAGAAAGATTAAACAGTCAGAGATTTCCTTTTCCACACTAATTCCTCAAAATACAGTAGACTTTCCATGCAGCACCAGGCAAGTCTGTGGGTAACATAAACAGAGCGTTTAGACATTTGCTATTTTGGGTGTGGGATTCTTTTCTATACCTACTTTCCTTCCAGAATGATGCAAAGTATCTCACTAACCATCTCAGTCTCAGCAAAGTGAATTAATAGACTATCAGTTACTATACATCCAGCTTTCAAGGAAACACAGGATGGAACACATCTTTCAAAATTTAAGAATATCAAACTCTAAAGCCCACTTCTTTTAGTGGATTTCCTTTATATCAGATTGATAAGGGTTTACAAACATATTTACAAAGAAAGTGGATCCTGCGTGGATCCTGAAGTTTTATTTTGAATGAAATATGTGGGATACAAATGAATAATCCATATTTCAGGAATGCCAAACATGATATACTTAATAGCACTGTGTGTTCTTAATGTCCTTGAAGAGCGAACTTGACAGCATGAAAAACAAGAAACTTCCCTGTAGAGTTCCGTCACCTAAAATATTCCATTGCCTCAAAAACATGCATAGCAATTATTTTTGAATTGTAAGATACTAAGAAAACAGAAATATCTTCTCAAGTTGTCCCTGTGTGCTCTATTCACCTTTTACCTCACATCATTCTTTGTCACCCCAAGAAGGGATGTGACTAAAGGCAAGTGATGAGCAGTATATGTGTAAGCAGTATTTTCCACATAAATATTCCTTTAATAAAAAGTGTAAGTATGGACATTACATTTGTCCTTACATTTGTTACATTCATCTTTAAGGTTTTTCATGTCGTAGCAGGTGTTCAGCAAACATTTATCTATATAGATGGATAACAGCTTAACTAAAGCTATGCTTTTACTCCAGGTCAACAAAGCTAGTGGAAATGTGTATCTAGTGGAAATGTGTATCTATGCACACTCACACTCTGTCAACCTGGCTTTGATTGACTGAGACTGAAATACCCTATCACTAGACAAACAGGAGCAAACTGTGTATTCAGCAAGCCTAAATGGCTTAAGGAATCCTCCTAACCAGCACCATATAGATTTGCCCTTGTGTATCATTGGCACACCATTTTTGCCTTAAGCTAATAGAAAATACCGTATGACAGCATTCAGTGTGCACAATGTCTGCACACTGAACACACAAGGCAAAAAAAGGTCACTTATGTCCACTCTTTAATGCCTTTTGAATATTTCATAATACTGATAGCACGGGAGAAAAAAAAAGACAGTAACAGTAGCACAGTGCTTTTGGAATCACAGTATATTGTTAACACTAAGAAAATCCAGGCTGGGAAGACAAGAAGGTTGCTTCCCTCACTATCCCATGTCCCCACAGCCAACTATACTGAGTATGCTGGAAATTTTTTTCTCTTTTATTTCTCCAGGCCCAGCAGAACAAGGCAAGCCAGGATATTGTACATGACAGCTGCCAGAACACAGCATCAGCACCAGGTCACAAATACTGTGCACATCCAGGATCACAACACTACTGCAGCATTTCATAGTGCCCATTACAAGGATCCACAAGCAGATGTAGTGCACAAAAATAGCTCAGTGAAAGTCCAAAAATTAATTATTTAGACATTCTGAGAAATTTATTAATACCTTATGTGCTCTTTAACCACTGCCTTTAAAGACCTTAAGTCCATGTTGAAAACCCTTAACTAGGTACAACTGCTAATTTTTTTACTTATTCAATTTGTATCAACTGCTGTAATGGTTCATGCGATAGGAAAACAGCAACTGGGAATTTTACTAATATTTTCTACTTCAAGCTTGAGTTACTGCCATAAACTATGAAATACTGATTGAGTCATGCCAAAATAAACCCCCTGCTAGTTTAGTTCTGACTGGTTTATCTAGCAGTGAGTTACCTCGGGGTAGGATGCTGGCTTCTAGTCTAATCTTCTTAGAATCTCAGCTTTCTCTTTCACATACTTCCTATGAAAACAAGCTCTTCTTTGAGGACATTTCTTTAAAATATTGTAACTCTGTGACAAATTGCCCTGTGATGTCAAATGGCATTAAGCCCCATGGAATCAGTTACTGCAGGATTTCCACCAAGTTCTGAAGCTGAAACCAATCCCTGTTCCAGTAATTCAATTCAGGCAGTTGGGTTTGGTTGGGTTTGGATTTGTTTGGGTTTTTTAAGATTTAGAATTCTGATCTTGTACTGAGCACATCCAGAGAAAGCATTACATTTTTTTACCACTTGGAACTACTGTAAGAATCAGACTGAAACATAGAAAAATACAAGGTGGATGTGCACTTATCACTGACACAAGCAATGCTTCTTTTTTGGCAATATGCTTATGCAGTTCTTTCTTACAGAACTTTGATTTTTTTTTTTTAAATTACATATTATGGTCTTTCCCATGTTGTGTCTGGAAAATGACAATTCCCCTGCCACATGAGGAAACTGAATGAGTCAGGTCTTTTCACCCTGGAGGAGGTTCAGGGACTACCTCATCAGCTTTCCAGTACTTCAGTGGTGGCTAGAAAGAGGACAGAGGCTCTCTCTTCAGAAGGAGACGGAGACAAACGGGATGTTGCACCAGGAGAAGGTTCATCTTGATATAAGAATTTTTCCCAGTGAGGACACTCAATCAGTGGAACAACCTCCACAGGGATGTGGAAGAGCCCCATCGCTGGAGGTTATTAAGACATGCCTGGGCAGGGTGCTAGATAATCTCATCTAGGCTCCCTTTCCCACAAAAGGTTGGACTGGGTGATGTTTTGAGGTCCCTTCCAACTTGGTATGCTCATGATTCTGTGAAAACAAAAACTTATTTTTCAAAGTTACTGCAGAAATAGTGAACAAGGATTGAGCCAAGAAAAAAACTACAAAGGTTCTAAAAAGGTATCCAAGAATGGCATAATTTAGAAAGCTATTGTGTTACACCTATGTTATCAGCTACATTTAATTATACTGTATAACGCACCCACTGTGGCAAAGTGCTTGAGTCTTTTACCTTAGGCTGGAAGAAATTGTTTAAACGAAAATTCTTTAAAATAGTTTACTAGGTGGTGTCTTCTTCACCTCTAATGTGGCAAGAAGGTGCCTCTAACATGGCAAGCAGACACACAGAGAAAGCTGTCAGATACGACAACAGTTCAAAGCCCAAAGTGAATCTTGACATCTAGGAAATGTTGCCTATCGAAGAGGCAAAAAATGTTATCAATTACCAGATTATTTGAATCTTGGTGGGAAAGTCAACCTCCCATCTGTTGATGGGCAGGTCTTTACCTGTAACTGCGTGCCACTCGAAACTAGCCAATACATCATTTCACCATTTATCTTAGTGTGAAATGTAGTTTATTTTATGTCATTGCCAAATATATCCCCAGGTACCAGAATATACTTCTCCATAACCACATGATCTCCTAGGACAACTTACTCTATCTTTTTTCTTCAAAAAAAAACAATAAAGAGCCTGTCATTAGCAAAACCACATAGATCTATTTTAGGTTACATAATGAATACCTCTGATGCTATCACACTGGAATTCATCCTTCACTTTCCTTGATGAGATGCCAAGCAATTTGGGAAGCTTCTTTCTTACACTAATTCATGCAAAGCAAGAACAGAATAGAACATCAAGGATGTTAACTTAAGAAAATAAGAAAACAGAAGTAATTAGAACAAGAAAGCTCTATGATGTCAAAGATAAAACTTATAATGCAAAAAAATAAATGTAAATAAAAGGCGAAGTCTGATTCTTATTTAAGAAGACCACTGCTACTACTAGCAGATTCTTCTATGGGATTAAAAAAGAATTCTAGAGTTGAAAGTTCAAACAGAAAACATATAGGAGAGAGACCACAACACACTGCAGGAAGAGTCACATCTCAAATATATTAAAAATATTGAATCAAGTATTCTATTTGACACAGGAAAATATCTGGGAGAAAAAAGTGTGAAAAACAAAAAGACCACATTTTTTTACATAAACACTGGCCTCATTATACATAAAAAAACATTATACAAAAAGATATCACAAAATTCAGTGGTTCTTCAGTAGTTCAGGGATTAACAATACAAGTACACTGCAATCTTTGCAGTGAAATCCATTCTCATTAGTAACATATGAACATTATTATATTATTATGTTCCAGTGCCCTAAGTGAAATGAGCTGAAGTTTAATTAATCACCCACAGACCAAAGGATCACATCATTGTTGCAACAAAGCCAGAGCTATTAGTTTCAGAAAAGTCAGACTTGATTATCTGTCTCCTTCCATGGACAACACTTCAGGCTTCTGAAGGAGGCAGCACTGCCAAGGACAGCTGGGAGTGCCGGCATCTCTGCTGTGTCTGACCTGCAAAAAGGTATTCCGGTCTTTTACACTCTCAGTTCACAACCTTTCACCACCACTAGAAATCTCACACACATTACTTACAAATACTGTTGAAAGCTTGACAACTGAGTATAAAACAGTGGATGCTGTGCTGTGGACTGGACACAGCCCAGGTGAATGATGGCTTTAGTAAAACATGCAGCTTGTTAAGAAGGTATTGCAATTGACACTGGGGACATTGGATCAGTTGCTCAAAAAACTTTCATGAAATGATTTTGAATTAAGGTTTCTATATGGTGCATCAGCACACTCATATCAGCAGCACAGACCTGGTGATCCCCATTCCCTGTCTTTTTCAGGGTTTCTAATAGGCCCCAGTGGATTGGAGGCAGAGCGCTATAAGAACTCAGCAAGTGAAGCTGACTTAATGGGTTCTGGTTTATTTCTGCAATCCTCAAGGCCCTCAAGATAGCAGGTGCAAACTTAGAATAATGAGCTGTAGATGAAATAATAATTGGGCAAGTTCTATCTTGCAATCGATCTGCAACTACTTTAGCAACAGCTGTGTGTGTATCCAAAATATATCCTGTAGTACTGTACACAGAGTGAATGGCAGCTAAACAGTCCTCCTCAGAGCACCAGCCAGCCACTAAGTCCTGCTGAAGCTTTTCAAGTAGATCTTTCCGTAGCTGGAAGTGGCCCAGATTTTCCAGCTGGTTAAATAATTGTGTTACCAGTTGTCCATCTTCGTTAGCAATCAGGTGCAAGTATCGCTCAAGATTGGAGGACTTCAAAATATCTACTGCTGATGAAAAAGTGGAAATTAATTTTCTTCCCCTCAAATCATAAACACCTGTTCTTATGAAGTCAGTCAAAACATTGTTTTCATTAGAAGCACAAATACATTTTCTGATAGGAATTCCCATCATTTTAGCATAGAAAGCTGCTAGTATGTTGCCAAAGTTTCCTGTAGGAATGCAAATATCCACAGGGCTTCCAAAAGGAATAATACCTTGATGAACAAGATCAAGGTATGCAGAAGCATGATAAACTATCTGAGGAAGCAGTCGTGCCCAGTTTATGGAGTTTGCTGCACTTAAAGCAGTTCCATATTCTACTGTAAGAAAGCCAGTAAAATCAGAATTAGTAAAGATTTTCTTTATAGCTGTCTGGCAAAAATCAAAATCAGATTTGACACCCACTGACCACGCATTTTCTTTCTGACAGCCAATCATCTGTGATTTTTGAATTGGGCTTACTCCATCCTCAGGAAAAAAATTCATCACAGCAATTCTCTGTTTGTCAGTGTCATGGAGACGACTAAAGCCATCTAGGACAGCACTCCCTGTGTCCCCAGAAGTAGCTACCAGAATCAAGTAATTGCAGCTTCGGGGAATGCAGGAGGCAAATAAATGTGGCATCAACTGTAATGCAAAATCTTTAAATGAGGCTGTTGGTCCATGAAATAACTCCAGAAGAAACTGATTGCCTGCCAAATGCCTAACTGGGGCAACTTTAGAACAACTAAAGTTTTCTCCATAAGCAGTTCCAATAATTTCTGCCAGCCTAAAAGCAGGAATATCAGCAGGATGTATGCATCTTTCTAGTATGACCTCAGCTCTTTCAACGTAAGTTGCTTCTATTAGACCTTGCCATTCTCCAGCAGTGAATTTTGGAAGTCGTCTCTCAGGAACAAAGAGTCCTCCATCAGGGGCTAAGCCCTGAATAACAACATCACTGAAATACTTATGAGAGTCTTCTTCCATACTCTTTCCAGACCTACTAGATCGAGTTGAAATAAAAGTTTCCAATTCTGAGTCTTGGTATCTCTTCACAGCATCAAGTACCTTTTCTGCTACAACCTCTGCCGCAACATCCTCTCCACAAAAAACACGGATGTCATGCCATCTTTTGTAAAATGGCTTCCTAAACTGAAGTATGTCCTTGAGAGAATTACCAGCAGACAGGCCCACGATGCGATCCACTGCCATTGATTTCAGCCTGCTCATGATGACTGTTGTGGGCACATCCAAATACACAACTATTCCATTTTTCTTCACATGCTGCATGCCAGCAGCATGCATTGGATTGGATCCACTAAGGGAAATGACACTTCCAGATGCTGAAAAATTCAACAGGGCTTTTCCTTCCTCCTCTAGAAATTCCTCATAACCAACATTCTGCAGTTTTTCTGACACACTCATATTCCAGGTCATTTCAAGGACATCATCATCTATGTCTATGACAGGGCAATCTAGTTTCTGGCCTACTATTCTCCCAACTGTCGTTTTCCCAGCACCCGGAGGTCCCATCAAGATAATATTTTTGATTCCAAGAAGAGAATGGCTTGAGAACCATGACTTCCATATCTGTGCAAATACAACAGGTCTTGAAAACATCAGTTTTAAACACATGCTAGAAAGACTGTTTTGGGTTATTAGTCTCAAAGGCCGATACTGAAAAATGTGAAACATCTTCTGATGATTTATTGTGGGGGTTTTTCCAAGGCGACTTGACAATCCACTTAACTGCTTCAGAAAGAGAAAAACAAAAACAAAAAACCAGTAACCAGTCCTTCAGCAAACATCTAGGAAAAAAAAAACCTAAAGGACATAAAATTCAGAACAAGACTTCAAACATAAATCCAGCTATGACTTCATCAGTGCCAGGGAGGTGTTTTTCAGAGAAAGACTCATTCTGCTCTCCTGCATCGTTCCAGTTCATTTCCACTGACAAATCCAACTGTTTGCAAATAATATTGTTTATAGAAATTCAAAACCAATTAGTTTTTCCTCTATTAAGACTTGCTTTTAACTACACATTTACAAATAACAATTAACTTGATTACCCTCTTCTAATCAAAATGTTAACAAAATATGCATTTGTCCCACCTCCCAAGGTAACTTTTATTTTTTTATACTTTCTGAAAAAACAAACGCAAGATCCATTTAAATACACAGATAACTCACAGTGTTGTGCAACAGCAAGGCTGAATGAGTTGCATTCAAATGTCTTCTGAAGGGATGGCAAAACGAGCAAGGGATTTGTGAAGAACTCCTATACTGGAATTGTATGCAGTGTAATTTGAGGGGGGAGAGAAAAGAGGGAGGAAGAGAGAGAACACATCATGAAGACACTCTACCCTCAAAAAAAAGTCACTAAGAAAGATGGATTTCCAAAAAAGATTAAGCAAGAAACTCCTGACATTGGGAGGGTTTTTTGCGTAGAGAAATAAACAGCATTATCAGCACTAATTGCAGCATATGATGTTTAGGGAAGTCAAAGGGGGAAAGACTCTCAAAATCTCCCTAAAACTGAGGCAAGGGTGGGAGAGGGAAGAGCATTTGCTCAATTCTGTGTGGAAAGATGAACCTGCAAACAGTAAGTCTGTGTTTGTATCCAGTGCTGTACCTGGTAGACATGCTGTAATTACAAGGCATAGACCAGAGTAAAGACAGGCATATCATACTGTACAGGTTTTTTTCCTCAATCCTTGTAGAGAATAAGCAAGTCATTCTGAGTAGATATCAATTTTTTGTAACAGTTATTAAAGAGGAAAAACAAACTGCAAAGTGTAATATCCAGTATCAATATAAAGACTGCAGTGCAATAGGAATGCACTCTAATGCATTATGTATGTCTATATTCACAATAGGGACAGAAAAAGATCTTCGCATTAAGCTTGCAGATATAAAAGTTATATTCGGGATTAAAAACCCCCAAGAACGTAGAGACAGTATTTTAGTGACTTTATTTCTTGAACCTAAGAATCACTTCAAGTTCTACGTGTGAACTAAGGGAGTGCAAACCACACAAGGCAGAGTGTCCTGCCTGCCACATCCAGCTGCACTAGAGATTCACTTGCAGCTGCAGTCACTTGGTTTGCACCACACATTTGCTGGGTGTAACATCTGGGCTGCTCTTCGAATTTAGGCCACGGGTATTGTTTGAAATCAATTTACTTAGCCTGGCTGCAAAATCTTGCCGGGAATTCTTTATCCGGCTACTCATTTCAACCTACTGCAGTGCAGCCCAGTTTTGCACCCACCCACATAGAGCACATGTACACAGCCACCCGCAGCTCTTGAATGCCACCCGTTTCTTTGAGATAATGTTTTGTTCCAATGGCAAAACTTTACTGCAAAAGCAGCTCGAATTAGCCATCCAACTTTAGATATGAACCCCTACGCCAGAAGGGTGTGGTTTTGTTGCAGCAGAGTTCACACCCAAGCCTCCAGTGAAATTTAATGCTTTGGCAATACACCTCCACCCTTCACCTGGACGTGGGCAGCACCTACACACCATCAGCTACGACCCACCATTCTGACACCCACTGCCAGCGACAGCTCTAGTCAAAACCGGGCCGTGTTACTGGGATAGACACCGGATGATCCCCCAGACCAAGATCGTGCAGCGGCTCCCGCCTCAGCGGCTCGACGCGCCCTGAAGGAGCCGAAGCGTGGACGGGCAGAGGGAGGGGACTGGGCAGGCCGCACCCACCCACGCACCCGCCGGCCACCGCAGATCCGGCCACCGGGCTTGCACCTCTCCTCGGGAGCGGCGGCGGCACCTTGTGCCGTCCTGTCTTGCCCTGCCCTATCCTGTCTTGCCCTGCCCTGTCCTGTCTTGTCTTGCCCTGCCCTATCCCGGCCCGTCCCGTCCCGGCCCGTCCCCCCCGGCCCGGCCGCCCCCCCCGCCCTCAGCGCGGCGCGCGCACGTACCGGCGGGGGCGGGGACCGTTGCCACAGGTGCCGCGCGCGCCCACCGAACGCCCCAACCGCGCACGCGCGGCCGAACCGCCCGACCCCCTCTGACTTCACCGCCGCGCGGTGCGCATGCGCTGCCGACAGGTGGCGGCGGCGGCTCCGCCCCGTCATGGCGCTGTTACCCGGCAACGGTTTCCCTGGTAACGGACAACAGGGGCGGCCCCGCCCCGCCCGCAGCCCCTCAGAGCCCAGAGCTCCGGAGAGAGGCGGGAGCGCCGTGTCCCGGTCCCTCTGCGAGGCGGGTGTCCCACGGGCAGACGGGCGGGAGGATGGCGACGCAGAGCGCACAAGAGGGCGCCTGTGACCCCCCGCCCCGGGCGGAGAAGCCCGTCAATCCCACCAGGTATGTGGGTGTGACGGAGCCACTTGCAGGCAAGGGGGACTGCTTCTGGCAAGGCGATGCATCTAAAAGGGTATTTAAAAAAGACCTCAAACAGACTAGTTTTTGAATAGTTATTGCTCCTCCTAAGGCGTCACTAGCTAACATGAGGAAGCACGTTGAGGTGCTGGAGCGTGTCCAGAGAAGGGCAGCGAAGCTGGCGAAGGGTCTGGAGCACGAGTCCTGTGAGGAGTGGCTGAGGGAGCTGGACAGAAGGAGGCTCAGGGCGGATTTTATCACTCTCCACAAGTGCCTGTCTGAAAGGAGGGTGTAACCAGGTGGGGGTTGGCCTTTTCTCCCGACTCATGGGTAACAAGTGATAGGATGAGAAGGCATAGTCTTAAGGTACACCAGGGGAGGTTTAGGTTGAACATTAGGTAGAAATTTTTCGGTGATTAGACATTGGAATGGACTGCCCAGGGGGGTGATGGAGTCACCATCCCTGAGGTGTTTAAGGAAAGACTGGACATGGCACTTAGTGCCACAGCCTAGTTGACGTGGTGGTGTTCAGTCATAGGTTGGACTCGATGACCTCAGAGGTCTTTTCCAACCCAGTTGATTCTGTGGTTCTGTGATCAGAGGGTTTACAGCCTGCTCCATGAGCTGATGATTCAGTTTAGTGTCTTCAGTGTCATCTTGTTCATTGATAATTTACAAAGGTAATTTACGCATAGAGGAATCATGTGACATCTTTGTTATTTGCACTTACAACAACTTCTCGATAATCAGCTTTAAAGTTGGGCTTTTTAATTTATTTTTCTCAGTGCCCCACTTCCATATTTTCTGTGTGTCAGGTTGACACTGTTCTGACTCTGAAATTGTTTCTTTTGGTTCTCTTTCTCACCTCTTACCTTAAAAATACAAAAAAGGCCTGTTGCCGATAGTTAAGCAAATGTGTTGGGTTTTTTTTGAAGTCCAAAATAATAGAAAACTGTTATACAGTAGTAACACAGTTATCTGTTGTGCCAGGCACCCACCCAAACCACTCTATCACTCCCCTCCATGACTGGACAGGGGGGTGAAAATATAGTGAAGGGTTCATGGTCAAGATAAGGACCATGAGAGATCACTCAGCAAATACTGCCAAGGGCAAAACAGACTTGAATTCAGCATATTAATTGACTTTCTTACTAGCAAAATCGGGGGAGGATATTTTTCTTCTTCAATATGTTATCACAGAGGCGTTACTGATTGGTCCAGCCTCGGCTAGCGGTGCGTCCATCCTGGGGCCGGCTGGCATTGGCTCTGCCGAGCATGGAAGAAGCTTCTAGTAGCTTCTCACAGCAGCCACCTCTGTAGCCCCCCCCCCGGCTATCAAAACCTCACCACAGAAACTCAACACGTACGCTTAGCTTCTTTAGTAAAAGGTTAACATAGGTCATGACTCAATAGCTTTTAAAGTAGTGGTATCAGTGACACTCATTAGAACAAAGATAGTTATCCCTTTTCAGGGAAAAGGATTCAGACCTGTGAGATGCCCAGTTCTGAATCTTCTCCATGTAAAAATAGAATTGTATGCTTGTTTCCATTGTGAATAGATACACTTTTGGAGGGAGAGACTTTTAACAGACAGAGGAAGGTGAAAGGACAGTATGGCAAAGCACACACACTAAATCCTCATGGGGTCCTGTCCTAATACTATTCAGGGATTTGAATACTCCATGACCATCAGATTCAGTTTAGGCAAGGGGATCCTTGGGTTGGATATAATCTAACTAAATCCCCTTCTGATCTCATTAACTTTTGTTGTCACCCCGCTTCCTGCTTTGGTTTACAATATGACAAGTATTCAGCTGGTAACAACAGTGTCAAACCTTGTTGAGAGCATAATTTGACCAGTTTCAACTAATGTGTACAAAATCTAGGGGGTTTGTGGGTTTTTGTTGTTGTTTTTTTTTCCCAAATGAAATCTTACATATTTCACTCTCAACTGACGATTTACTGCTCATGAAATCACAGCAAGCTTCCTCATTTTCCCCAACTTTGGTGTCCCAAGGTGACACTTTAGGAAGATGTGTTATCTTCTTCTGTTTTCTTATAGATGTATTGTCATTTTTCTCCTTGCCAAATGATGAAGGATTAGATTCTGAAGTCTCCCATAACCATGTTTTCTTCCTTGCATCCCTCTCTGACCCTACAATATTGGTGTGTGACATATTTAGCCACTTCCCTGGCCTGAAAAGTCGCTGAAAAGAAACAACTGACACATCTCTTTGTCCAAAAGAATGCCTATAGCTGTCTACAAAAGCTATCTTTACCTTATAGCAGTATGTAACAAACTCAGTGTCTTCTCATTCATTTTCTCATTCCAAGTCTCTGTGAACCCTACTAGGTCAAACTCCTCATAAAGTCAGTGCCTTTTTCTCCTGTGTGCCTACAATGCCCCTCCTAGCAAATGGTGAGGAATGCAATTATTTATCTGTTTGTGGGTTTGTGCCTGTCTGTAGCTGTTTGCTGTGAATTTAAGAGAAAAACTAAAGAAAACCTCATTCCTTACAGTTAGAGGTATTTATGGAATATGTATACTCTTACATAAATAATCCTCTTTCTGATTTTGGAGACCAAATCTCCCAAACATGGAACAACTCCACATTTTTAATCAAGTTCTCTAACATGTTCTAATGTTATGATCATAAGTACAATTACACTTATTGGACATTTGCAGCTCACCTGCAAGAGCTTCTATCAGTGTTGCTACTGTGATACACCTTCACTGGCCCAGTGTTACATGGTTTCTTTCTTCTTATTTTAGTGTTTCCATAAAATAGGTTGCATATATATATGTAATATATAGTAATATATGAATATAATATATATAATAATATATAATACAACTATATAATATAATTATATAAAATTGGGGGGGTCATTACCTGAAAATGTGGTATAGTTTTTTTCATAAACATATTTTTTCTGTAAAAGGAGAACAGATTTTCATCAGCTTTTGTCTACCATAAATTATTATGACATGTTTCCTAAAGATGGACAGATTTTAGAAGGTACCGTGAGGTAGCCTTCGCTTCAGGAGCAAGGAGTTCTGCTGCCTCAGGCAAACATCTGTGCCAGCTCAGTCCTTCAGATAGAGGCAAGATGTTGCTAATCAGCTAATGATCAGCATTTGGCTTCTTTTGCAGATTTTGATTAAAGCAGAAGTAGCAATGCCATATGCACCATTAGACCAAAACAGCAGTGTGCGCATACCATGTGCATAGAGCTTTTCATGTCTGAGCCCTTACTGATTTTCACATAAGCTGTTTCAGTGCCAAACCCACCACTGATTACAATTGTTCAGGGTAGTAGTTTGGATCTGTGCAATATAAGAAATATATCGTGTGCTGTGCTATTTTGGAGCAGTGACCCATCTCATCTCTCATAATAGTCTGTAACAGATGGTTCAACAGGAACATTGAGACAGTCATACAGTGGACAGTAATAAGAAAAAATTATGATCAAAGACATTCTGTCCAATTCTTGACTGTATTTGACATCTTTTCTCAAGCATAAATCACAGACTCATAGAATCACAGAATATGCTGAGTTGGAAGGGACCCATTGGGAGCATCGAGTCCAGCTCCTGGCCCTGCACAGGACACCCCAAGAATCACACCATGTGCCATAATGGATTCATGCAAGCACTACTCAAAGCAGTTTATTTCCAAAATTTAGGTTTTGTTGAGTTTCAGAATGTCTGTGTTCAGTATTTATATTTGGGAGCTATTTCTCGAAGTGTGATAATATTGACCTTGAAGACACAAGAGCAGAAGGAAGAAGCAAGCTAACTTCAGAACCAGAAAACCCATTTGTCAGTGCAGTACTGAGTTTAGACTTAGCATGGATGGCCTTTATTTGGGAGAGAATACAAAAAAACCCAGCTTAGGCTTTTGCCATGAACTACTGCAAAAATGTGTATTCATTTAAGAACTTTTGGATATTTTTCCTGACCCTAAACTTCTTTATGGTTATTTTTTAACCTCTAAGGTTTATATCTAAATTTAGAACATTTGTGAAACATGAAGCAGAGAAAAATAAATCTCAGTGGAAAACTATGGGGCCAGCAAAAGTTGCAGTGCCATCTCCAAATGATTTCCTGCAGAAACATTCAAAGGAACCCAAGCTAGCACCAAGTAAGTGTAGACAGGAAATGCATGCAGTGAAATGTATTTTTTAAAATAGAGAGTTAAGCTTGTGTGTCTTACAGTACTAAGTTATGGCAAGCTATCAGGTTGTAAAAACAAACCTCAAGAAAGTCCTGCTTCATGGGGTCAGTATCAGGAAACCAGCTGTTGTAGGAATGAGCTCTGTCACTTGTGACATTACACTTATTTTCTGCCAAAAAAAGCACAGGAACTCAGACAACTTGAATCAAATAATTATCTCTGACAATGACCATGTATTAGAGTTATGTCTATCGGGAAATACGGTCTTTCATCACTCACTGAAAGGGAGACTCCTCAGGAGACTACTGAATTTCTGATGGTGCCTTGGAGAAAAGATTACACTAAGATGGAAAAGTTTCCATATTGTCTGGAAAAAGGATTGTGAGAAGTTGTTTACAACGGTTGGGGAGCAGCAAGAACAGGGCTCTTCCTAAGGAGAGATGAGCCCAACATTGAGGGCAAGCACAATGCAGGCTGGGCAAAGACCCTCAGCAAGGGGTGGCAGTCCCACCACGCCAGAGGCAGGCAAGCAGGGCAGGGTGGTGAGGAAAGTCTGTCCTGTCAGTGGCCCTGTGACCATCAGGGAATACAGGGTAACAGGCCAGGTCCCTCCACTGATTGTACATAATTTTCAGGACTAGGACTAGGGGCAGGCATGGCTGAGACAGTTCAGCCAGGCACTGACAGCACAAGGCTGAGCTGAAATGGGGTTCCTGAGCCCAGGGGGGTAGGGTGGATGCCCCAGGTGAGACTGGATGGGGCCATTATTACCTACGGGCCCTGACAACAAACATCTCTATTAAAAGTAGTTATAATTACATTTTAAAAGAGTCCTGTACTACTGCAGTTAAGAGGAAATAAGTGACATATTATAAAGAAAACCCATCTGAAACAACATAGTATTTCCTAGGTTATAAAACTTCTCTTAGGCCAAACGAGCATACTTATTTTCGTCACAGTTCATTGAGAGTCAATTCTTTCATTGTAGATACTGCTGGGTTCTACTTTTATGTAATTCTGTACACAGTTATTTCATTTTGAAAAATGTAATAACATTAAGTTGCAAAGTTCTTCATGGTTATTGCTGAGAAGGTTTACATGCTCTATTCACAGGAAAAAAAGAACAGGATGGTAAGAAATTGCCTCAGTTATCAGTGCCACGGAGGACATATCGCCCGGTTATTAGGATTAAAAAGGATTTTATAACTAGAAATGCACTTGCTGTTATTAAAGGGGTGCCTAAAAAGCCTCGACATTTTTGTGTTGATTCAAGACAGGGAGATAAATATCTCCTTGAACCTTCAGGACTTGTACCAAAATACATTAAAAAAAAGGTAAGCTCTATTAAATTATAGTGGAAATACTATTAGGAATGCATATTTTAGGTTCACTACTGCATTCTCCTGTGAAATGTTTATGGTTCTTTTTGAGATGTTTAGATCCACTACTGTTTGTGGTAGACCTTTTAAATTCATCAAGAAGAAGTCACTGACACTAGAATTGTGTCTTGCCTTTACTCTGCATTCATTTGCTTATGGTGTCAGCCAAAAAAATTGGCAGAATGAAGGTGCTAAAACAATAGCATATGTGTTGCATTGGGAACCTGGAGAGTATCTAACGGGGAGACAACTGGAATTCTGTGGTAATGACTGTTGGCTCTTTAGGAAAGACAGGCAGGGAAGAAGAGGGGAAGGTTGCCCTTTGATTGAAGGAGCTATTCAAATATATGGAGTTCTTCTATGGAATTGTCAATAGGTTGTTTGAGCTCATGGGTCAGGATCAGAGGAAAGGCCACTGAGTGTTAAAAGCATATTTGTTATGGAACACCTAATAAGGTGAGGAACTGGATGGAATCCCTTTAAGCAACTTGAGGAAATCTTCAGATCACAGTGCAGCTTATGGAAGACTTTATGCTTCTTGATACCTGCTGAAAGGACAGCACAGTGGGATGAAAGAAATCCAAAAAGGTTCCTGGAGCATGTCAGCAACAGCTTTGTAACACAGATGGTGGATGAGCCAACCAGTAGTCATGCTCTTCTGGTTCTGCCACTTACAAATGAGAAAGAATCAGGGGTGTGATAATCAGGTATAGTCTGAGTCGCACAGGCCATGTAGTAGTTCAAGGTCCCTTCCTCCTCAGGGAGGTGGTAGTGTACAAACCCTGTACTTCAGGAGAGCAAACACCACCTTACTCAAGGGGCTGGTAACTCGGACCCCATGTGAGACAGCTCTGGAAAGCAAAGAAGCTTGAAGAGAGCTGACATGCCTTTAAGGACAACCTCCTCCAAGCACAGGAACAGTCCGCTCTGCTACTCAGAAAACAAGAGTCTAGCTTATCTAAACAGGTAACTCATGACAGAGAATTATGCAAAAAGAGATAACATATGACATAGCTCCTGACAGAGAAGATGCAAAAAAGGACCTGAAGCCCTTGCAGTACCTTTGCATGGCTAAATATATATATAAACAATGCTAATCGTGGTGCTACCCAACACTAAAAGATCTGTGAATCACTTAGCAATTAGTAGAAAGAATGTGGATTGATATCTTCTGGCAGAGCTAGATAAGCTTCATTTTACAAAGGCTAAGGCAAAATAGATGTGTTTCCCCAAGACCATCTGGGATATTCAGAAAGTACTTTTTCTCACAGAAACAATTCTGTCACATCCAGTATGGGATAGTTTATCCTTCCTAACTAGTCCAATTTTTGTGTATGTGTGAGCACTATTCACTCTCTTCTGTGGCATGCAATGTTCAACAAAAATTAGGATACAGGAAGACCTTTTCAAAGAAAGTCTCTTAAGGAATGTGTTTCCAGTTGTGGAATCTGACACCATATAAAAATGTAAAATAGCTTGCTGCCATTAACAGATTTCAAAATCCTCACTCAACCATCAGTTCTTATGAAGAGACGTTTTAGCTTCTGCATTCTGTTGTCTGCCAAGGTTGTAAAAAGAAATTGAAGGGAATTGTTTATACATTTTACTCAGGCTACAAAGACAATCATGCTTGATACTTTTAAGAACACAGTGATTTAAGATTTTAGTGCTCAGCAGCACAAATTGTCATTTCAAGGTATTTTTGCAAATGTAAGATACTATGGGTGACAGGTATCTCTTTGTTTCCTTCTTAAAAGCACATATAAGGAACATCTTCCTTACCCTTATAGGATTATGGTGTTACACCAAAATATGTCACACAGAGAAATGCAGAAATTAAGAAACAGGAGGAAGAATATGAGGCCAGTGTTGTGGAGGAGCTCAAGAAGAGAGCCATGAAACATCTATCTGATGAAGAAAAGACAAGTATTTTGCAGGTGCATATTTTGATTTAGTGTAATTAGTAATATGTACAAAAGATTAAATAAGGTAGTGTAATATAAATGATAAAAGTATACTGTATTTTTTTAAGTGAGAGAGATGAGGTAGCTAGTTTTTCACTAGATGGAGCTGTAGAACAATTGTAAAAAACTGAAAGGAGCTGATCTAGCTACAGATTTAATCCAATTTTCAATACTGTTTGGTTCCTTTCCCTCTTAATGACTTGGAATTTCAGTGAAACTTCAAAGTGTAGAAAATCACCTACATGAATTCAGTGAGAGTTAATCATGGAAAAATACTTTTTTTATTGTCTCTTTTATTGGCAGTTTCTATCTTGACATTGTGACCTCATTGACTAAAACATAAGATCATGCTTTAAAATGTGGCAAAAAAAAGAAAACAGAATTAAATTGCAATGTAGGCGTAGAACTATGACAGAAAAATTGTATTTTTTAAAGCTGTTTTGGATACTGTCTTTCATATGTTTCATGGATATTTGTTTTTATTGAACAAAATTTTCTAAAGAGAAAGAATATCGTGAAAGAAATAGAGCATAAAAGAGACATTTTAAAAGTATATCCCACTCTTGAACTGGAACTTTTCCTGACCACTTTTTAGCCAAATTTCCTATGAAAATGAAGCCTACATTACTGTGATATTTATTTATCAAACTGTCCCTTAATAGCTTTCTCTTAGCATCCACCTGAAACAAATTAGTAGATGGATGGACAGCTTCAAGATGCTGAATTCCCACAAGAAAAAAAAAATCCAGCAGAATATCTAGAGAGAAAACAGTGTCTAACTCCCTTGCAAAGACGAACTGGTTAATTGGCAAGGTCTGAACTGACCAGCACAATGGTGTCTCTTGCTTGTACAGCAAAGCAGTAGCAGCTGGGAAGGAGGATGGGTGAGAGGTGAGGGTATTGCACTGATAACAAGATAAAGAACAGAACAGCAAGGGTGAACATTAAGATATTTTTATGGTGGGAAAGGCATGGGATAAGCTGATAGTCCAACAAGTTAACTATGCAACAAAAATATGTGCAAAAAGGCATGTGAGTTCAGCTGCTCATAGTTCTGCATTTAGTTTGATTAAAATTGTGTTCTGTATTTTTAAAACACAGTAATGCGCTAAAATATTTTTTACTTTAAAAGTTTTTAGACTGTTTTTATTAACTCAGTATTTTGTCCTTTTTTTTTTTCTTCCGAAACATTTGCTCTTTCATGGGCTTACTTATACCGTTATATTGTCAGGAGGAATTAGTATCCCCAGGGTATGTGGCTTCTACCCAGTGCTCAGCTGTAGACATATGGGAATTCCTGTCTTTTAAAATAATTGACATTGCTAGTGAACACATGTGCACTATCTGATTTGAAAGAATACGTGGCAATAGATGCCTGAGACCAAAGTCAAGCCTCATGACCTTAAAATAATAAAGGGAAATAATGTGTGCCAACATTTTTTGAACTCCCCATTATGCTTACTTTGGTTGGGATTTTATGAGAATAAACCAGAATATTGATAAATGCAGTACATATTTCTCACTGATCCAGCATGTATTAGAATTTTATATTGAGAGAGATGGATATTCAGTTTGTGATCTAGTCCATAGCAATAGTGGTCAGCATATTCCACTGCTGTTGGAGGAGCTGTGAGGGAGATTTTTATAGAGAGAGTCTTGATCTGCTTTTGATCTCTCCACTCTGTAGGGATAGAGCAAATTATGATGAGTGCATGCTCTAATATTTTTAAATTCACTGTTTTTTTCAATGATTTCCAAACTAGTTTTTACTAATGTACAGAAAGAATAATTATTTAAAAGAAGCCACTAATCACTCTTCTATGAAAGTTTTTTGGAAAGATGATACTTGTTTTCATGATAATATATTTGTGAACTGTACCTGATGCCTGCTAGTTTACAAGCTTTATTAAAGTACTTTACAGCCTTGGATTGCAAAGACAAGTATGATTACAACACAGTAAATAAATATCCTCCTTTCTCTAAGTTTCCCATGTTGAGGTAGGGTTTTTAAATTTATGTAGATATTTTTATATGAAGCTTGTTGGAATAACTTTTATGAACAACACTGAGATACTTAATATGAATGTGCAAAAAGCATGAATTGCCATGCAGTACACTGGTTTGAATCAGTAAACTATTTGTTCATATTAAGAATTATGTTTTTCTTTGTGTTGGCAGAGTTAACTTTTTTTTCCGTTAAATCAATTCCTATAGTCAACAAAATCAGACAAGCTTTTAAGCACAAGAGCCCTTGAGTTCTGAAATAGAAGCAACAATCTTCAAAGCTAAATCTGTATTAAGAATAAACCCTCTAAATTTAACTTCAGTATCTTCATCAGTTAGCCACTCTGTGAGAAAAACTGCTTAATAATAATAGAGGACATGAGGTTGGAAATCATGTGCCATGCAATCAGTGTGCTGGTTGAATCCAGTTTTAGTTATGGAAGAGAGCTGGAAACTTTAGTTCCCAAGAAAGTAACTTTGGGTCTTCATTTTTGAAGATACTTTGCGATATCCTCTAAAGTGACAGAACTGAGAGCCAAATACATTTTGAATAAGTGTTTTCTCATTGACAGCTATATTGTGTTATTTACTGATTGCTGTCTCAGTTGCTTGTTAGGTGTGATTATTAAGTTCACCAATATAGTGCTCCTGAGGACGTTTTATGCACTGAATAAACTCTACTAAATCCTCATGTTTGCATTGATAGGATGTGCAGATTTTGATTATACTTTTGAAGAGAGAAAGTAAGAGCAATCATTGCAGTAATTGTGAGGATGTAAAGACAAGATTTAAATTTTATTTTTCTTCCACAGTCTGGTTCTGTTCAGTGTATGTTGTTGGATAAAAGGTTGTCTCTGGTGTTGAATTAACAGGTTTATGAGTAAATTTTGGATTATAGCATTTTAATTTATTTTTAGGCAGGGTTTTAGTCTCAGGGGTTTATATATGGAGGATACAGTTCACTTTAGTAAGGTAATTGTTGGCACAGCAGCATTCAAAAGAGTACTTACTGAAATTATTATTTATAGGGTCAGTGACAGCTCAGGGTTTTAGTCCAAATGATAAATAAATTGCCTATAGATGTTATTGTAAATGTAGACTAGAAATGGAATGCAATTCTTTAGAATTTTTTCAGAGTAGTTTACAGAAGCTAAAATACAGTGGGACCAGTTTGGTGTCCATGGTCTGAGAAAAGTCTCAGTTACAGAAAATCAAGCTGGTGGTGAGATGACCTGAAACTGCTGCTAAATTCTGGCTGGAGTTCCAAGTATTGAACTTTTAAGGATTTAATTAATTTTGTCCAATTAAGATGATGACACATTATTTATATGCTTATCTGTTATTTTTACATTGCAGTGACACCAAATGCAACATTTATTAAAAAGTCTAGTCATTTATGTACATATCGTTCTTACTTTAAGTTTTTCTCATATATTTCCTTTTCACGTAATGGCACCAGGCACTGAAAAAGAACTGGGAGGAAACAAATCGTGAATTTCAGTGTCTTCCAGTACAAACTGACACCAGGTACAAGAAGATGCATAAAGCAAAGGTGGAAATGAAGCTGAAACAACTGGAGCATGACATAGAAGCACTTGAGAAGCACAAATGGGTCTACATTGCAGATGAGTAAGGGCTGTTGTTCAGATATTGCCTCTTTCTTCCTTGTTCTCTATCCCTACATCTCCAAGAAGCGCCTTCCTACATTGCCAGAAGAAACTGTTACCATCAACTATTCAGAAGCTAATAATCAACTAATATAAGTATGTAGCATCTTTAAAAAGTTGTTATATATAGCTGTCATCTCTACAAGTCACGAAATGTTTGGAAATAAAATTCTTAACTAAACTTTGAGTGTAAATCATGAATTTGTTATTCTTTGTAATTTTTACTAGCTGCTAAGATTTCTATAAACATAATACAAAAAACATATAAAACCCTGTTTCATATGTTTGGAGCACATCTTTCCTTGCATAGCCAAAACAAAGGGAAATAACTGGCTGCAGAAGACAGCTTGGTAAATATAACTTCAGGATGGGATGGCTCCTGGACTACATATTAAAGAGCTGTTGTGCTTTACTTAAAAGCTTCAGTGGTTGTATTTCTAAGCAGCTTGGCTTCTGCAAAACATTTTGTGTACTCATTTTCTGTTAACCAAAACCAATTTTTGATGTGGAAGCCTGTAATAATGTAGACTTCACACTATACAGATACCACATGTAGCTTGCTGTGTGTTTTTATGAGTAAATAATTCTGTAATACTGTAGTAAATCTAAAACTAAATTAGAAAAATGTGTTTTGATTGAAATTATATGTGTACTGTTAGAAGGAAGGCAGTATTCTAGCATCTGAGTCAAGACTTAGGCAGAAATCATATCAGCACACTGTTGCAATTGTTTGCATAGAAGGAAAAAATGTTTTTCTTCCTACTGCTTAACCTTTTCTTCATGGAATCGTAGATATTGTTTGGGTTAGAAAAGACCTTTTTCAGCCTTTCAGAATACAGCCTTTTCTGTATGGTATCAGTCACTACCCCCAGCAGCCGTTGTGACATCATAGTATCTGACCTCAGCAGAGGATGAAGTAAAAAATCTGAAATTACTATGAAAAACCAAATTTTCATGTACATTAAGTTCCTTTCCTAAATTTGTGAGGGAATGGCTCTGAAGACTTCACAGTGATTCTAGGCTCTATTTCTTGTGCATCTTATACTTGTCTATGACGTGCACTAGGAACGTGTGGGTGAGCAGGAATGTGTATTTTGTGCTCTGTAGCTTATTGTTAAGCAATCATGTTCATTTTCAAAGGATATAAGCTGGAAGACAGCTGCAGATTTGTAAAATATGAATTTAATTTACTTTTTACTCAAAATAATCACTTGCACTGTATATTTTAATAAAACCACACCAATTATTAGCACTTAATAACATGTCACATTATCTCCTAGTGAAGATGCTGTTCTTAAGAAATGCAATATAATCAAACAAGGCTGTTCCTTCTGGCTTAAAATAAAAAACAGGATTTGACTCCATCATGCATTCCCATTGCCTCCTTCTCAGCTTTTAGTTACTTGTAAACTATTTGGCTGAATTAGGTTAGGATCTGAATTTGGTTCTTCCATTGTCATCAGTGCTAACTTTATGAAAATGCAAAGTAGGTGGTGTCCTATCCCGAAATTTGGGACAAACAGCTAGGCCACACTTGGAAATATTCATCATTCACCAGCAATAATGACTTCTTTTTAAAATTGTCAGAAGGTTTGTCCACAGGCTCAGAAGCAGCATTACCAGTTGGAACATTCTCTAAATTCAGTAGTCAATTACTGATAATCACTGAAGTAGTGAGAAGAAATGCTTCTAGTACTTCATAATTATCAAACTGATAATTTCAAATTTTCTGTATTAGATTGGATAACCATCAAAAACCACATGCAAAACAGGGCACGAATGCTCTATTGGTCAGTAAGAGTTACATTGCCACAAACTGAAAATATTTCCTGTTGGAAGTTGTGCGTGACAAAACTGCGTATCTAATTTCTGAAAATAGAAACGTGAAATTATGATAAATATCTCACTGGCTGTTCTTGAGAATGAAACTATTTATATTCAGGAAGGAAGGGATCAGATATGGCATCGTCACAAGCAGAGGGAGTTCCTGATTGTATGGCTTCGATAGAGCTGCCTCAAGCAAGCGTCAGCTCTGGCAGGACCATATGGGTTCCATGTGGCTAGTGTCGAGGCATGGTGGCTTCTTGGGCTCTGCATGCATTCCTGGGGACTAAGTCTGGGACAGTTCCTCAAAATCTTCCTTTCAGAGGGATAACCTCATTCCCCTCGTAAAACAGAAAGGGCAAAATTCTGTGGGGAAAAAATAATATGGGAAAAATTCTTCACTGAATTCATTTTCCTTAGTCTCTGTTGGGTGGGTTTTATCGTAGGAGGGCACGTTCTGGCCCGTTGTACACGTTGTGGAAAACTGGTGCCACAAACTGCTGCTGTGATTTCTTTGCTACAAAGCTAAAAATCTAGGCATTTCACTAAGCATCTTTCAGATAAAAAAATTTCCCATGTATGCAGATTCATGGGAGTCCTAGGCAAATGCTAGCCCTAGTAAACACTTTCATTCTGGGCTTTAGGATGCTTATAATATTAATAATATAATTACAGGAGACAGACAGCCTTAATAACCCTGTTATTAAGTTTGTCTGACACTTCCCGTAGTCGAGGAAGGCAACTGCTGAGCCCTGCAGCTGATTGGTGTCGTCCACCCCAGTAACTAGAGGTGTGTTGAGCCTGACCGAGCTAAGGAGGAGCAGCCATTTCTGACATGAAGGGACATCCGAGGTGGTGATGGATACTTGACCACTGAATGTATGTAATACCACTGTATTTTTTTCATTCTGTCTCAATCTTCCTCCAGCTACTTTTTGTCATGCAAAGTTATGTAAATAAAATGTGAGTAAATTCAGGGGTTTTACCCTCCAGGCTAAGCAGTGGCATTATGGTATAAACGCAGGGTAAGTTATTTCTTGTTTGTGTTTTCTTATTTACTGTTTAAAGGGTGCTGATGTACATGTGACTGGCATTTCACTGAGTTATGAAAAACATAATTTTTTTCTAGACTGTACCTCCAACAAATGATTTTAGACAAGCAGACATAGCCAAATAGCAGGCTACGTGCATGTCAGCTGGACTTGTTGATGCTGCTAGGAGAATGAACTTCTGTTCAGTCACTGTACAAGCCTGTGGTGTTAAGTCGTTATTCCATGCCTGCCTCCACATTGACTCCACAGCACGAAGAAATTCACACAAACGTGCAAACACTGGAATAATTTCGTCTTCAAATCTTTCCTCAAATGTCCTTTGCAATGGTTCCCACCAAAAATTTAACAACAGCTAAACTGCTGGTGAGCTGAGATCAGGGTTTATCTCACTGACCTGTGCAGTTTCCTTGAACTCCCCTGGCACTGTAGGCCTTTGTTTCTTGTCTTAGGCTTAGATTGTAAGTTATCTGTCGTGTGGATCATCTCTTTCTCTCTTTGCTTAGTGTCTGGCACAATAACATTTTTGTCTGTAAGTAGAGCTCCTGTGTGCTTGTAATAATAGTGGTAATAAATATGGTCATCTGGGGATGAATTAAGACTATGAAACAGAGGGAACAGATTCAAGTTGTTTACTAAAAGGATCTGTTTTCCAAGAACCCTCATCTCATTTGTTTTAGCAACTGGAAAGTAGGAGCTGAAGGAAGAGAAATGAGATTTAAAGCACTTAACTTATTCCCTGGAGCAATATGATTTATTCATGTCATAGAATGTTTTTGAAATGCAATGGTAAATGACATACCTGGCTTTTTCACTGGTAACCATTAATACTGCATTTCTCATTTTTGGGGTTCCTGCCTTCTGCAATTTGAGCCCATCTGTTTTAAATACAGACTTTGTGTGCCTAAAATTAGAAGTATGCTTTGAGCCAAGACAGCACTATGTGGTAGTTTGAATGCTGTCGGTGAGTCAAAATTATTGAAATTAATGTTTAGTTTACTCTTGCTGGGTGAAAGCCCCCATACGGAAAATTCAGGTGACTCAATCCTTTAATTCCCAGAGCTGCTGTAAAGTATCTCTAGAACTGTTTCCATATTGCTTTGAGGTCCATATTAAAGCTGAGGAAGCAACACAGTAATTCTCTCTTTGAATGAAGGAAGAAACTCCAGTAGCATTCAACCTGTGGCCCCAAGCACTGCACAGGGGAGAAACAATCACATATTGCTGTTTGCTCAGGAGGAATGATTAGTCCTCTACACAAACAATAAAATTAGCAAATGCTCTAAATCCAGCATTCCAGCACCCTCAGGGAGCAGGCCGTTCTGTGCAGCAACAGAGCTGCTGCCTGGCCAGCCATGAACATTCACTGTCCTGCACTGCAGGAGAACTTGCGGGACCGGACTCTGTTTTTGTGACTGCGCCGTTTACTCTGGGCAAGCTGTGAGGGATACAAAATTACATCAAAGATTACTGAGCTGTTCTGGGAAAAAAGCCCTTAAACTCTTACTTGTTTAGTTGTTTAAGACACTCAGAATTCTTTTGTTTGGCAGACTTTCACAAATTTGTTTTAATTAATAAAAACAGAAAAAAGAGGGATGAAGCCAAATGAACAACTTCCTTTAAAAAGAAAACAATCTCTAACAGTTAAATTCATTACACTGGGTGTGACTCTATATATAGTTAAAATTCCCTGATCGTGCATGATGAACTTGTCATAGGATATGATGTGAGCAGCATTCCTTGAAAATAATGCTTTATTATTCAAATGTCAATATCTGTAAATAGCTAGCTAGGGGAGATATTTCCATAATATTATGAGGAAGATAAAGTTTATTCAAGTATTAAAGGACATGAGGAAATTTCTGTTTGCATTTCTTTCAGCTATAAAGAACTCTATATTAATAATATGAACCTGAAAAGCAGGAAGAGTATCTTCAGGAGACAGGAAATTGCAAAGTGAAGTTCTCGCTGCTCTAGTTTGTCACAGTGTGATTAATAACAAACAAAAATGTAGTTTTGTATTAAAGATGTTTATCATAGACTAAATAAGTCAAAGCTCAGAGTTCTGTCAAGCAGTGCCTTACGAGTGATTTAAAGGGCATAAAAATTTTAAAAACAGGCTGACATCTTGAATGGCAGCTTTTAGCCATTTTCTTGGTACTGAAGCTACCACAGTTAATTCTCAAAGCCTAAGTCAGTCTCAGACTCAGTGCAGTTTAACTGTGACAGCTAAATGCTCCAAGCTTCCCTTCTGGATCTTAGGTCCTGCAGCTGTTTCAAAGCTGAATTTTCCAGTTCCTCTGAAACCGATGCAATTTGGTTGAAACTGAAGGTGGACAGGAGTCAGATTCCAGCCTGCAGTGCCACTGTCACCTGCTGCAGTGCAGAAGTCACAAAGAGCAAGGATAGCATCTCTACTGCTGCACATCACAGGATGCTACCTAGCTGTCCCTGCTAATGGGACAGCTTTTCCTACAGCCTCCCTGTGTTTCTGAATGGAGGGAAACGTTTTGAAATAGAACTTCATGTTCTCCCAGATGACTGTAACAGTGTCTGCCAAATATGTTCTGCTGAATTCAGGGACTCCAGCAGCCACTCTATGGACTGGTTCACTAACTCAGGTAATGCATAAGAACTCAAAATTCTGGAATATATTAAAAACTGATACGAAAACAATTTAGAATTGCTTTCAACATGCCTTAAAAGTACTGTATGTGCTAGACTTTTGTTTTTGATAATCTCTTCAGTGATGATTTTATCAAAAAATGTCTTTCTCTGCCACAACTGGGGGGAGGGGTTGTTGTCACTTACCTTGTAACCACTAAGAAATGCAGGTTTATGCTTGATAAGATTGTTTACAGTTCTGCTGTTCATGTAACAGCTGCAGCAACAGGCAGAACCAGAAGGAGAGCTCTTACTTCATCCCCTAATTGGCAAGCTTCTACCTCTTGAAGCCAGTTGGTAAGCCATACCTCTTGAAATATTCTGGATTTTCATGCTTTTCTTGTCCAGTTTTGGTGTTTACATATTAAACTGAGTTGTCAAATGTTTGTTACAGCTCCTTGGGAGGAAAATACATAATGAAGTTGCAAAGGTTGCTTACAGGTAACTCCATGAAAATGTTTTTCCTGATATTGCTTTCTTGATATATTCCTGCCCCCGGCCTTCTATTTTCAGTATTTCTCTACATCAGAGTTGTGAAAGGGTGGACATGTCCTAATTTTATCAGTAACAAGCTAAGAGAGGAACACATGTGTAACTGAAATTATAAAGTTTGTTCCGTGAAGGCCTAAGATATAAATACATTCACAAGGGATTTGCATATAAGGCTTAACTCTGCTCTGCCTCTCTGTGTGTCGCTTCTTCCATCTGCTCCTTTATGGCTTTTGGCTATGTGTCCAGACCTACCCAGACCTATTTGTTAGTACTGTCTACCCTTATTTTCTTTGTTCTTTTACCCTTTGATCATTTCCCATGGTTGTATTTCTAGACATGTTTATTCTTTTCCTCCTATTTTTAGTTTATAAACAAACAGCTAAACAAAGATAATAAGAGCATTCTTCAGAATGTTTACAGGCTTTTTCACAGTTAAGGCCCTAATAACATGTTCTCAATAATCATGTTTTGGCCATAATTAAAAAAAATTTTAAAAATCTGCTGTAAATTCATTCATTCTACAACAGTTCATACTGTAAAAAACCCAGTGTAAACATTCAGTAAGTACACATATCCCCATAGCAAAATCTTTAGCAGCTTCGTTTCTGTCATGCACAAAGAACCTCATTAATTCTAGTTTTTGTTAATTCTGTGAGCTCACAGATTCATGAATTTGTCTCATTTGCAGAAAAAGTAAAAAAATGTTTACATTTTATGCCAATGAGAAAACCTTATGTGGAGAAGAGTAGCTCTGTGAATTGGGCAGGTGGCTGCTGATAGCAGCACTACCCTTCAGATGGTCCAGCTAAATTTATCTATTTTTTATTTACTTACTATCATTTACTGTTATTAGCAAGACACAACACTTCATTACACTTCTTAAGCAAGCCCTGTAGAATTGCTGGAAGAGAAGAATACCAAAATGAAGACTTAACAAAATGCAGTCATTCAACCTTGATGGGAAGAACAAACATTTCCTGCTTAAGTTTTTCAGCACAATGACAGAGGAATTTTTTTACTGACTTGTTCGTGTTGATGTTTTTCAAAGCATTAAGCTTCTGTCTGTAGTGTAGTTAGAACAAGCTCTTGTATTGCAGTGGTCTGATAAAGAATATTTAAAAAATAGAGAAAACTCTGTAATAGTAATCCAAATAGTCCAAAAGGTAGAAGAAACCAGTACTCAAACAGCAGTGGCAGAACGGATCTGTGTTTCTAGCTGTAATCCAAATAGCTTCAGATCTACAGAGCCCAGCTCTGCGTTGTTAATGCAACAGAGTTTTATCAGTGATGTGGTGGTAAGTGAATCAGACTGCATTACCTTTGGGCAAATGCGAGCTTCAGGAGGGGTTCTTGCCCACCTCCAAGCAAGAAGAATCTGTGGGTACAAATCAGGAGCATCTAATTCCGAAGTTCCGATGAAACATTAAACTTTCTCAATAATTGTATGAAATCTTGATGTGTAATTGAAAAGCAAATCTATTTAGGGGTTTTGTCCATTATGAAAATTTCCTATGTATTTTACAAAAATTTTTTTATTTACCTTACATACATTTGTACAAGTCTGTATATGCTTTTCAAATTCACTGCTTTTTATTAAGTTTATTTTAAAGCACTGTGAACAGGAACTGTTTTTTCTAGCACACCTCAATCTTCTTACACAGGCCCCACTTCTGAGGCAGGTGTGTCCTGGAGGGGGTCCCTGTCACTTTGTAAACCTGGTCTTCTGTTCTTTCAGGCATGTTGTCTACTGTAGCAATAGTTCTTCCAAGAATAGTTCTTTAATCCATCAAAAAGGAAACAGACTTGGCTTCATATAAGAAAGGCCTGATCACAAGATAATCTTCAATTGCTTTAGTACTTAGCCAGATATTAATCAGTGATTGATTTATAGAAGCTTTCTTAATACAAGATTCCTAAGTTATTAATTGCCCTATCAGTTCTAATGCAAGTGCACTGAAAGGATTCACTTTAAAACCAGTTAATCTTGCACACCCAACTCCAAGGGTAGATATATCCCTGGATTCATCTGAGACCTACAAGTGTCAACGACCACATTGTAAAATAGTAATGTACCAAATGGAAATGTCTTTCTATTTAGTTGGTAAGAGTCCCTCAAGCACGTTTCATTATGCCCAAGTCTCTCCTAAAAGCAGCTTTTGCTTACTTTAGTAATTTCTAATATAGGAACGGCAGCATTCTTGCTGTGTATTTGACAGAAGAAGGAAGAAAGAAGTAAGAAGAAACAAACTCCTTCTCATTTTCGAGTCTGTGAAAGCAAAATATTAATAATAACTTGAGCAGCACTGGAAGGGGGTGGCAGAAGGCTGTGTTGTTCCTGGTTCCTGCTCTGTTTTCCTCCTACTGCACAGACAGCACAGGCACGGCGGGGTGGGCTGGAGGCACCGGGAAGGCACAGCCTGCTCCGGCACGCACACGGCGGCGGGGCAGGAGCAGCACCTCACGGCACAGCGGGGATGGAAAGCACGATTACCGAACTGTCGGAAATTTGCTTCCCGGCATCCCATTTTCCCTCCCCGAGAGTGCAATCAAAATCCTGCTAAGAGGCCAGTTTAAACCACGCCAGCTTAATCTCACGCACTCATCCAGCCCAGGCCCCTTATGCAGCCTTGCCCAAACCGCTCCCCCTGCTGCCCGTTCCACACCTGTACCCGCTCCCTCCCCTGATCCCGATCCCGCTCCCTTCCCTGATCCCGCTCCCGCTCCCGCGCCCCGCCCCGCAGCCGCTGGGGCGGGCGGCGCGCAGGAACATGGCGGGGCCGGGCGGCGGCGGCGCTGGAGGCCGCGGCGTTGTGGTAAATGCGGAGCGGGGCCCGGCCCGGCCCGGCGATCGCCCCCGCCCTGCGCGGTCCCCCCCCGCCGCTTTGTGCGGACTCCCCGCGCCCTTCCCTGCCTTTCCCTTCCTTTCCCTTCCCTTCCCCCGCTTGTGCCGCGTCCCCTCACCCAGCTCCGCTCCCGCCGCCCCCGGTGCGGCTGCCGGAGGGGCACGGCCGTGTTGGGCTCTCCGGGCTGCACCGCGCTCGTGGCTTCTTCCCCCGTGGAAGTGCGGTCCTGGATCACGGCCAGTGGCTCCCGTGGCCGGGGCTGTGCTTGCCCGGGTTCCTCGAGTAACGGAGATGAGGATCCTCAGGGATCCCGAGGTGCCGGCTCCCAGCGGAACGCTCAGGCTCCGCTGGGGATTTGTGGGCTCCCTGAAGGCAGGCTGGGATGGGAAATAGCCCGAACTTTGGCAGTGTGTTTGGAGTGCCTGTGGGGATGGGCCAGTGGTGCAAAAAATGAATGAATGTTCTCCTTATTCTGAGGGACAAAGCAGATGCCATCACTGCCACCACCTTATTTTGTTGTGGCATTGGGATTTTAGCAGAAAATTAACAGGACAGCTGCCCAGATCATGGTCCAGAGCCCACTGTGTCGGCAGTGGTCACACTGTGTCCGTGCCACTGTCCCGTCCATCCTGCTTCCTAAGCACCTGTCTCTGTGTTTGAGCTCTATGAAACTGCCACACACCAACCACGTCTTCTGACACCTGTAATAAATGACATCCTTAAAGCAGGTGATCGTGTTTATCACCAAAGCAACGTGAGGATATTGCAAAAGAGGACATGAATGTGCATAACCGTGTTCTGCTGTACTGATTTAACAACTTCTGTTCAACCTCGCAATCAACAGTAAGGCCAGTCCTATATCATTTAAGTTACAAAAGCTAGACTGTCCTTGATGCTTACTTTGAAGTGAGGACTGTGCTCAAATCTGACCTGTACTCACTTTACCAGACAACAAAATTAGTGGTGTCCTTCCAAAGGTGTTGCAATTGGATATCTCCAGTTTGTCACTTACACCTCAAGGGAACACTTTTGGGTATTACTATGTATTTGTATTCCTTCTTGTATCCATGCACATCCACTTTTAAAAGACCTGCTGAATAATGTCTGCTGGGCTATTTGAACATGCCAAGCCCGAACTTTAAAAGTAGGTCTTTCTTTCACTGTAGATTTTTTTTTACATGCAAGTATACAGATGTATTTAGTATACATACTTACTTATGCATTTGAATATGGTCTTTTTATGAAACAACCAGAATTGTTTCCTTCATATTTTCAAGGGCTAAAGCCAGGAGTAAATAGAAGATGAGTTCAGTCTATATTTTTTGAATTTTTTTTTATGTTTATCTATTAAATTCAGGATAATTGCACTTCTTTTTAAATTCACAGACAGGATAGTCATAAGAATTTACAGTTACTTGAACCATGTCCTACAGCATAGCACTGTGAATAGCTTTAGGGTAAATTAGAATTTCTAAGCCTTGTTTTTGGTAAGTGCCCGTTTAAAAGAAAGAAGAATATGAAATAGACTTATTATATCAGAAAATTAATTTGAAAGTACATGTGAATTTCACCTAATTTATCAAATACCAGCAAGGACTTATAAATGAGAATTTCTATAGTACTGAAAAGTGATGCAGTTTATTTTCTTCTATTCAAAAGAACCAGAAGGATAAGTGGGAGAATCGAAAATTCATTGTGATCCTGTTTATTAAGGGATTTATTGTAACCTAAGTAAAAGCTATTGGTTTGTATGAATTCTGAAGCAATTTCCATCCATTTAGTTGGTTGTTCTGCATCACACTAAAAACATGCAATTTGATGAGAATGCAGAAGTAAAGCAACACTGCCAGGAGTTTGTAGTGGGTGTTCATAATACTCAGGCAATTTAAGGTTATCTGAAATTGTTTCAGTTTACGGTTAAAATGCTTATGAACAAAACCATTCCAGGCACTTCATTGCTACAAAATGCTTAAAAAGTTTCAGCCATCCCTACGTACTGAAAAAGTAGATGGGAAAAATGGGCTTCCCAACTCTTCTGCAGCAGTGTTTTTGGAGCAAGACTTGCCTCTATTTAAAAACCTAACCAAGGAGGATATTTATAATCTCCTGTTTCTATGGAAATGGGGAACACAACTAAGTAACTTTTTTTCTTTTGTATAGTTCAAGTCAGGGGAAAAGCTTTCATTGATTCCAGTGATCTCCCAGTCATGCCCTTTTGTGGGCAAGTGTTCAGTAGTAGTTGCCAATGAATAACTTTTTTTGATACAGAAATTGTGGGTAGAGTTGAGAAAACACGACAGTCAAGGTGTCTGTAGCTGTCAATGAATATGCAAAAAAAGTCCCCAAGGAAACCAAAATCCCTGAGACAGAACGCTTTTGGTACAGCATGAGGCAGGGCTCTGTCTGAGTCCAAGAACACAGGACGTGGAAGAACAGCTCAACATCAAATATGCTGTGTGAGCCAAATATTTGTGAGAAGCAGCTTATTGCTCTACTATATAAAATTATAAGCAGAGGTTAGATTCAGTGATGGTCCTTTAAAGGCTGTGTGTATTCTGACACCAATGAAACCGATGTATATTGAATCTGTAAAATAGTTTTTTCTGTAAATGGATGGATTTAAAGACTAGCTGATAGTGAGGTGAGATGCAAACATTTTGTAATCACTCATCTTTGATAATGTATAAATTAAGGACCTCACCTCTGGCAAGAAGTAGAGTCTTCCACTGATTTGCACAGATATCATCCATGAACCACGTAATTTATTCTCCCTGTGTGTTGTTTCATCTGTAGAATACTTATTTCTTTATTCATGTATAACTTTTAAATAACTCTAAAGTAGAAATGTACAGTTATAATGTAGGATTTTATGACTTTTGATCCCACTGTCTGAATCTCCCATTGGAGAATCCCTTCTTACTATCAATCTTATATTTGCATTCTGAGTTTGAAGTAGTAAGAAACTCATTCTTGCCACTATATTAGTATCAAATGTTTCCTTTTTCTATCTAGTTGTTTGTAATTTCAGGTGAAATTTCCCACATTCTGTGGGGGAAAAAAATGTAGCATTTGATTTCTGAGATATAGCAAGAAACAAAAAAATTAATAGCAAAAGCAAAATAGTAAATTATATTTGGAAGAAAATATGACATACAATTAATTCAGCCAATAGAGTGTACTACAATGCTGATTTTATACCAGTTACATAATGTCAGACACCATAAAGTGTTCTTAACAGTACTATTTGATATTCAGATTTCAGACAATTGGCCTGGATACAGTCTGGATTTGTTCACTTATCCTCAGCACTACTATGGAGATCTGGAATATGTGCTCATACCTCACGGCATTATTGTTGACAGGTATGTGTAGTTTGAATGTTACTAAATAGATTCTTTGTTCAGTACTATTGTTCTTTCTTTCATAAAGGCTGTCATCCACAGACAGTGCATTGTAACATTTGTCCTAGAATACTATACTGGCACTTAAAAAACGATTTAATATGGAAAGTAAAAAAATGTTTGAAGGTTGTAGTTGCCTTTGCAACTCCCTGTCTAATCTCTTTCACCTAATTTCTGATTTGGGCATTGAATGAGACAGGGGGTCCCACAGAAAAAGAGAGTCTTATCATACAGAGAAATTGACTTTGGAATGTAGATGAAACGGCAGCTGAACTGAAGGTGAAAGGGCTGGTAAAATCTTTGCATATACGTATGTCTGAATATCTCACTTGGACTTTAACTGTCCTGTGTTTTTAATTAAAAAAACAGAAAAAGGAGAAAAAACTACATTCCATTAGGTACGACTTTGGCAACTCCCTAGCGCGAATCATTAATGCAAATTAGCCTGGTGGTTCCTGACTGCACTTGAGTTCTGCTATTCAGCATAACAAAAAAGTGTTGTGGACTGTTCAGGTCCAGGTGTTAAGTTTGGAGAGTGTCAGTGGGAAAGTTTCATCCCTCATTCCTTACTTTGTGGCAGTTCCAATGTGCCCTCAGTGGAGGCATTTGATGTGCTTCGGTATTTGTGGTAGGTCAGCTCAGTGCTCATGCTCAGTTACTGTTTTGGTGTGCTGTTAAAAAACTTAAGAAGAGATTACAAAATGATAATTTTCAACAATGTATTTATTTATTGGGAATATCTGAATGGAATTTCATGGGACGTTTTCAGCCTGCAGCTTTTCTACCCACCACATTTCAGCAGCTGGTCGCAAACACAGGGAATTGGAATTCCTTGAAAGAAGATTGTAAACATCTATCATAAGGAATAGCTATTACTCCTCTATTTGTTTTAGAACACAAGCTTTGTTTAATTGCCTGTTCAGTTACCATTGTGTTGAATTTCTAATCTTTTTTTGTTTGAGTTAATTCAATTTTAAGTCCTCTTTTTTTAAAATAAATATATTGCAACCTCAGCTGTCGTAGAATTAAATATAAATTTCTTTGAAGTAAGCACTGAACTCCAGTGTTTTTGTACTCCAGCAGAACGAGCTCCGCTTCTTAGTCCAGCAAAAAAAGGTTGATTCTATTCTAATGGAAAAGAACACAGAACTTAATATGCTGTGATCAGGCAAGATTTTCATGTAGGAAGAAGGTTTAGCACTTGAGAAAATTCTCTTAACAATTAAATATAAGTTTAAAATCTCTATATTTTTATGGAGAAATTGAAAATAATACATTTTTGCCTATGCTGGAGGTCATACACTTTGAAAATACAGTGATCTTTGGAATACTTGGTAATTTCAGCTCCTCAAACAATCTGAGGAACAATATAAAAAATGAAAATCACCAGAGAAATGTTTCTTCTTAATGAGAGGTTTTCCCCATGATTCTCAGATTTGATAAAAGATGGTAAAAGACTATTAATCTTCAGTAAAGTAAGTGAAAGTCTTTTGCTAATTCTCATTCTTTCAACAGTAAAAGTAATTATATATTTGAGATCAAACAAGATGATGCGGTGGTATCTCCTATTTCTCAAATAAAAACTTACTAATTACTGCTATATGGAATTTACTAGAGCATTACAAATACAAAGATGTGAAAATGAAGCAACAGCTTTGCTCATAACTAGTATATTATCCTCAATTTAGAGCTTATTCTATTCTAGTACATGCACAGATCTCACTACAGTTCAGTCAATGCATTTATGTAGTGGCAAATTGATTTCCATATTAGAGTCAGTAGAGAAAGAAAAAACCAACAAAACCTTAAAAATGTAAATAATGTAAATGTAAAAATGTAATAATGAAAGACATGGGATAAATTTTAGGATTATTTAATAAATGTCTTCCTGTCAGGAAGTCCACTCTTATTGAAACTGCTAATGTAATTCAGAGAGCTATCAGAGAATTTTCCAGCATCAGTGTTTATGGAATATAAATAAAAAATGCATTGAGCTGTTTTTCCTCAAAACTTCAAATGACATTAAGTGTTCTGTTGATACCTGCTCTACATCTAGAAATTACCTGGTACTCTATTTTACGTCTAGAAATGACATCTTTGATGTTCTTTAGAAAGCAAAGCTACTTAAGGTGAATATTTATTATTTATACTTATTAGTAAAATTCATATTTATTATTTTTATCTTGAAAATATATGTAGTATTTTACGGCAGAAATGAGTATCTTTTGTTTCCAGTCATCTGCCATATTGTGTTTGCAAAGCAGAATTGTCAAAGGGAAGGCAGGTTTGGGAACCCTGCAGTTCTGAGTTCATTGGAGCGTAAGCTCAATTATTTGCGCGTGTGTGAACCTTGAACAAGTCGTTTAAGCTCTTTGCACTCTTCATTTTTGTTGGGTAAAATAGTGATCTGTATGAAATAGTGTTGATGGGCACTCTTTATAAGCTTTTGACTGATGCTCTATTTCTTTCTAGTATTTGTGTATATTTTTCTTAAAATCGTAGAGGTGGCATCTTCTAAAGCCAATCAGTGTGAAATATTTCCAAAAATTTTCCTCCCTGTCTTTCGCTTAATTTGTTGTACTTGTGAAGCAAATAACATAACAAGTTTGGGGATTGTTCAGGAATATTTTATACTGATGTTTCTTGTGAGGTAAAATGGAGACTTTTCTCCAAAGTTTCTGGAATACTTATGAGTCCAACATATGCTGAGATGGGTTGCTCGCTTTTGTTTAGCTGGGGAATTTATTCATTTAAGGTTAACCAGTTTGATTCACATGCATCTATCACTCTGTATCTGCCTTCTGTGAGCTGGATCCAAACTGAGTCAATCATTGGAATGGACTGCCCAGGAGGATGGTGGAGTCACCATCCCTGGAGGTGTTCACAAAACAACTGGATGTGGCACTTAGTGCCATGGTCTAGTTGACAAGGGGGTGATCAAAAGTTGAATTCAATAGTTTTGGAAGTCTTTTCCGACATAAATGATTCTGTGATCCTGTGAAGTCAGGACACTTTAACGGAATGTCAGTCAATCTTTGTACTCACTGTAGTGCTTGTAATCGCATAGAAAGCCTACCATGAGCTTCGAGCATCTGCATCTAATGTTATTTTATCCTTAATTTTTTTTTTGGCCTAGGACAGAACGACTGGCCAAAGATATTGTGCAAGACATTGGAGACAATGATATTGTGGTTCTCTGTGTCCTCAAAGGTGGCTACAAGTTCTGTGCTGATCTTGTGGAGCACATTAAAAATCTTAGCAGAAATTCAGAAAGGTTCATCTCCATGAAAGTCGATTTTGTTCGACTGAAAAGCTACCACGTAAGTCAACTTTTTAATGTATATTATGGCAGAACTTCTTAATAAGTAGTGGATTTTTGTACCTGAGATCCCTCCCTTCAGTTAAAAGGAAAACAATGTGAAAAATATTTTTGTTTGAAAAACTTGTGAGGTTTTCTTTAGAAATAATTGTTCATATCCCTTATACTTTATGGATAGTATGAATGAGGATGTGAACATTCTTCAGGCTGTAATGTTTTGTTTAGTCTGTCTTTAGTTCTGGACAGAAAATTATTCAAATTTCCTTCATGTTAAATGTCAGCATGTTGTTTGTTCTCAAAATCCTCTGCAATTCTGTCAAGTTAATTTCATGTTACTTCGTTTTCCACCCCCACAGTTTGGCATAACTGCAGGATGATAAATCTATGTCTTCTTCTAAATGTTTAATGCTAAGTAAATGAAATGCTTTCATCTTCATAAGATGCAGTTTACATAGTAGCAAAATATACCACCAGATGATGATAGTGTTCTATAAGAAGATGAAACAAGCCATTGAATCAAATCCAATGTTGAAGTAAGCATCAAGACCTCCTGTTATCTTCAGAGGAAATTATGCAATAATTCATTTGTGTCAGTGAGGATATGATCGTGAGATGACCAGCCTTTTTTTTTTAGAACCTGTAATTACACATTTCTTATTGTTATAAGCTGTAAATTTATATTCTATCTTGTAGTGCACATTCTGTAGTGAGGGAGCGTTTCTAGAAGCAAGTTGTCCTGGAAATGTCTGAGGAAATACACTAAATAAATGGAGTGATAATACAGTGTCTTGCAGAACTCCAACGTGCTGAGACCAGCAGTTCCCACAGTAACTCTACATCCTTTCCACAGTCAGAGATTCATTCATATCCAGTCTGAATTTTTGCATTATGGAAGAAAAGTGAATGAGAGCCTTTTGTAGCCATTTGGTTAGGCTTTGGTCCGGGACTCCTCTTTCAAGAATTAGTTAGGTCTATGGAGAACATGTGCAATACTAATATTATATATTTTATAGGTATTCAGCAGTATTACAGAACTGATTAATAAAGTGAATTATAATGTTTGTTTCACATAATGGCACATGGAAATTATACTCAATTTTTTTTTTTTGTAATTATGAGAGCACTTTAGTAATAATCCTTGTCAAATACTGGAAACACCTATATGGGGTTTTATTTTGCATCTAGCATATAGATAATGCATGTACTTTTCCTGTAGGGTTGTCTCTTATCCAGTATGAAGATACCCAGGTTTTCAAATTTCTTCCCTTGGTAACAAGTCAAATCTTATTAGCCATACTAACTGATAACCAATAAGTGGCATGAGATGTATACTGCAGAAGTGTGGAAATCTTCACATCTTCAGCTTAGGAAATAAATGTATGTTATATCAAGCTTAAACTGGATACAAATTTTGTTATGCAAGGGTGAAGTTGTCAATACTGAGTCCTAGATGGTCCTAGCATTTAGTGGCTGTGCATATTTCTGTTCTAAGTCTCGTGCTTTATCAGAAAGGTACCACCTCCCCCAGAACTAGTGCTTGCATCTAGTGTCTAGAAATTAAATCCTTTTTTCTTATATGTGCTTCCAAGCAGGTGTCATGTGTTTCGAGTCTGAATTCCGTGCTGGGAACGGTGCTTGATGTGTGTCTGGTCTTGAGAAGCTGAATGATACTGCAGTACAATTTAAAATGGCGATAAGATTGGTAGGTTTATTCCATGAGCTATGCAGAAATGTAATGCTGAGTAAAGTACCAGTACCTCTGCCTGCCATCCTTTGCATCTTGAGTTACTGTTGTGCCCTGTTCAATTGCAGGTTTTAGAGAATGTTCCCTTGTCAACGTAACTGGGGTCAGAACACCTGAGGAACTCGCTGTAACTAGTCTGAGTGACTCTTTATCCCAGTCTTATATGAAACTCCCAAATCTACCATGTTAGTCTATTCTGTAATAACATATCTCTCACAGTGTTTTACACTTTAATCAGAGGCAATAATTACAATTTTGGAGGTAAGACTATACTTGAAGACTTGGAGCATCACCAGCTCCACTCCTTTTCTTCCTTTTGCCTTTTCTGTTCCACTTTCTAGTAAGACTTATTGCTGCTCTCTCTTTTTATCCCTTTTTCATTTCATAGGCACTGTTCTTCTCACATTATTTATCCTGCTTCCTTTTACTAACTGTTCTCTGTTTCTCTCCTAAAGGGAGTCCTGCTGCTCTCAATATACTTCCTTCAGATATGTCTTCCTTTCCCCCTCCAGCTGTTTAAATGCAACAACTAATTTCAGCTCAAACTCATGGGATTTTTAAATTGTCTCGTTCCAACTTCAATACTGAAAGGTTAGTTGATTTTTAGGAATTGTAATTTAAAGTAGGATTTCTTGGTTTAATTATATAGCAAAAATGGGCTGTAATTGTGACCCAAAGTCAGATCTTGGCATCAGTGAAAGTACATCTTAATTGCAAAGTGTCAGTGAAAAATATTGTACTTTGATGTTTTGCATACAGACATGATTACAGGAAAAGGAGATTGTAAATATGACAAGCTTTATATGGCTCTTTGTTTTTCAAACCTGTCAAAATATTCCAGAATTTAAACTTTAGCATTTATACTTAATTAGTATGTTAGGATCTGCTTTCTTATTAAGTAGTTGAAACCTGGGCGTGTGTCTTCTTTGTTAGACTTCTTCATGCAAATGAATTGATTTAAAAAAAAAAAAAAAGGAAAGTACCTTTAGATTCTCTGAATATTAATGAGATGTGTGACTACGTGTACTTCCATAACCAGGATGGTTTTATCTGGTTTGCAAAGTATCGTCATGTGTGCCTGAACATTTTTATGAGGAACTTTCCTGTATTTTACAAGGGGCAGATGAAAAGAAAGCACCAAAGTGAGAGTTAGAAAATACGAGTTCAGAAGTAAACAGATAGGAAGCATCATGTAGACTTAAGGGTAAGAGTCAGGAAGCAGATGTAGAGGAAAATAAAATCCAGTGATGGGAAATTGAATGAGAAGCAGCAGTTCTGAGTTTTAAGGGGCAGAGAAAACACACATTTTTTTGAATGAACTCAAGAGTAGTGAGGCAAGAAATATAGTGAGTAGACAAAAAAGCACTAGAATAGTCCTCATGTGAAATATGGTGAATGTATGGAAAGATGCATGATAAGTTTTAGGGGAAATACTGACATAAGAACTGATAGAATTTGGCAGCTTTTTAGATATTAAGGAACAGTGGAATTGACTGTAGAGATTTTTGAGTTTAAAACTGGATAAAAATTAAAATTTACTGTATTCGATTTTCACCACACTGCATTTTTTTCTGAGTGGTTGTTCCTCCATGGGGAATCAGAGTTTTGAAGTTACAAAGGGATAAGGGTTTCAGATTGGTAGAAGAAGTAAAATTATTTTCAGAAGCATGGTGGGTTGAAGTCAAGGATGAAAAGTAATAGAGGAAGAAGTTGAGTTTGGGAATGTCATCTAAGGAGAATGTGACACCAGCAGGAGAGGTAAGAAACACAGATCCAGAAATTCTGTAATACATTTGTGATACTGTGAGAACGGTAGCAGAAGAGTAGACTGTTCTTAAACAATAATTAGAGCTTCTCTTTGCTAAGTGGAAGAGACAATTTAGGACAGGTTGATAAAGTAAAGGTTGAATTACACCTTGAGACAGAGGAGGATGTTTTGATTTATCAAGTCTAATCCCTTACTAAGGGATGGAACAATATCACCTAATCCTGTTCCTTGGCTGTGTCAAATGTGATCTTTAAGTCAAACCTCAGTTTTGAGATGGAATTGAAAAAATTAGGTGAAGGAGTTGAGGATGTACATAGAATCTATAGACTTTTTGAGATGTTCTCAGCAACCTCTCAATAGAAGAGAAAGTAAATGCATGTGAATTAAAACTTCTTTAGTGGACAGATGGTGGAAGCTAAAAATTGAAAGAATCATAAAGAGTTGTTGAAACTGGTGGTGGGGACTGGTGGAAGAGACACAGGCTGACCATGCATTGCTACCTGTTTTTGTGGAATGTTTAGTATTCCCATGTTGTTATCCATAGGCATTTATTGAATTCTCTTAATTACTATACTTTGTAAAGTAATGATACTAAAGCTCACATCTTGGGGAACGGCAAGTGAATCTTGGTAGCACAACCTTTTTTCATTGAAAACCATGGAGAGGTAAAGTGTGAATGAGACCGATACTTTTCCTGAAGTCTTTTGTGATTTGGTTATACATGCTGACTAAAATGGCAAAAGACCAGCCATCTCTTGTTGTTTTGAAATAACATTGTTATAACAAACTCCTAATTTGAATAACTTTGGGACCCCACCTGGAGTACTGCATCCAACTCTAGAGTCCTCAGTACAGGAAAGACATGGATCTGTTGGAGGAAATCCAGAGGAGGGCTATGAAGATGATCACAGGTCTGGGGAGACCTTGGAGCAGTCTTCCAGTACCTAAGGGCCCTACAAGAAAGGTGGAGAAGGACATTTACATTGGCATGGAATGATAGGATAAGGGAGAATGGCTTTGACCTGAAAGACGGTAGGATTAAACTAGATATAAAGAATAATTTTTTTATTATGAAGTTGGTAAGGCACTGGAACAGGTTGCCCAGAGAGGTGGTAGATGCCCCAAATATGTATGAACTTAAGAGTTTGCTGTCACTTGGAGGAAACTTCTAGAGGGTTATGTGGATTTGGTCAATTCATGTAATTCTTTAAAATTAGTACATTATTTATGGTTTCCAGAACATAATTAATTTTTAAAAAAGTAAAAATATGACCTCTGAATTGTAATCCATGCACAATGGTTGCATTGAATTCTGCT
Source organism: Pseudotriccus pelzelni (assembly GCA_035584735.1). Classification (NCBI taxonomy): domain Eukaryota; kingdom Metazoa; phylum Chordata; class Aves; order Passeriformes; family Tyrannidae; genus Pseudotriccus; species Pseudotriccus pelzelni. Next base: position 15,900,658 of record JAWMRA010000078.1, read on the forward strand.
CACAAACAAATCCATTGATATGATCTGTTTCCTCTTCAGCCTCCAGTTGTTCAAAACATATTTACAACTGTTGGTTATTAGTCTTGGCATAAACAGGACCATTAGCGCTGCAAAAATCTGAAACCAAGCAACAAAACAAGCATTGTTTAGTAGAAATCTGGATGTTTTTGCTATATGAAACCATCTCAGTAAATAGTTTTGCTAAATCTCTCTACTGTAGGAGTAAGGAAAAGAGGGATTTTATAATGAGTAAGTTGAAAGCTTGGTAAATTTATTTTTCTGCCGTGTAGGTTTCTTTCTCATACACCATTACTAAATATTTAATTCCTAAAAGGCACAACAGCATGAGCCATCAGACTATAATCAGAGAGTGCTGTGCACATTCCTGCATTGCATAACCTATTCTTATTCCGTATAGTTTGACTGTACAGAACTTGATTTTTTTGAGACCAGTATGAATTTTATATCTGAAAACAATATGTTGAAATCCTGACCCTAAAAAAGTAACCTCAAAATGGTTTTATTAATTTAACAACGCAAAAGAAACAACTAAGTGTCCTGTCTGCATTTAGTGATTCATGTCTTTACCTAAACTCTACACCGGTGTTACAATAATTGTTTATCTCCATTCCTGTGTTGTGAAAACACAACTTATCTCCTGAGAAAAATGTACATCCTGAGATGAAAGAGAAGCCACATTAGTTTTTGTGCTTACAGGTTTTCTTTTGGGCAAGTTGTGAGTTCCCTTTATTTTGTGTCATGTGCACAGTTTAGCTGATGACCACATCATCATCTTGATGCTGAGTAGCCATGGAAGACTTACAAATCAGAGTGTATCTGGTAGAATTAATTGCTGTCAACTTTAAAGCCAAATTCTGCAATAATTTCACGGGACTGAACTCCAAATTATGTGTGAATTATTGATTTGACATGCAGATAAATAAGTTCAGTGTAGACAAAATGTGGTTTAACTTGGAAATTAATAATTTATTATTTATTTAATTTGGAAAGAGGTTGTCCATGTATTAGACATTTTAAACCTAAAATATGCTCTTAACCTTTTTCAGATGCATGTCTTGCGGTCAGCACTGTAGACAATGAACAACTGTACAAAGAATTTTGCACCATGATATACTTTTAGATGCTAGTGGGCAGCAAAACCATGACATTAACCTGGTCCACAGAAGCTACCAGTGTAAAGGATCTAGACCTTGAAGCTGTTGCTGTTTTGAGATTGTCAGTGATGCTGCCAGAGAGATGTCTTATGGGCAAGCTGAAGATAAGATATTTGGGACTAGAAATCTATTCCTAGAATTGCCAAAGGGATTTTATCTCTGTGAACTTTCCATGTCTATGAATGGATAAGATAGAATTTTCGTCCTAAAGTAGTAGTATATTTTTGAAGGAAAGCTCTGGGAAATACTCAAACCTGCTAAAATGAGTGAGTAAAAGGTCCTTCACAGCTCCAAGCCAAAGATATTCTCAGGTCTTAAGCAGGTATTGATGTATCTCTGTATGTCTGATGCTTCAGTTATTTTCTGAAACTTAGTAAGACCTGAGATGGTTAAGAAGGTGAGGAACAGTGGAAACAGACCGTATGTTTTTGTGAATTGAATGTTTGGAGATGCTATAGTTGATAGTTCTCCAAACTGTGTCCAAATGTTCATTTTCCAAGTGATAAGACTTGTTTAAAAATAGACTGTTTTTCATGAAAGAAACGAAAAAAAAAACCACTTCTACATGCAGCAGTGTCTTGGCAAAATATCAGCCTCAGAGATACTAAAGCTTTTCAGAGAAATAGCTGAAAACATGTTAGTGGTGGAAGTTGTCCCAAAAGTTTATTCTTGTAGCGAGCTGATGAACTCTTTAAAGGAATTTACAAAAATACAGTGAGGAGAATGGCAGTCTCATGGGTTGAATTGTGGGTGGTGTTATTAGAGTAGCAGCACAATTCAGGCAATTTGAGGGTAAGCTGTCATAGACTCTCCTGACAGATTCATCTGCATCAGGTACAGATGGTTCATGGCTGGGTGTAAAAACTGAGAGGCTGGAGATGGGTCTCTTCTCTGACTGCATCAGCTGGAGCAATCACCATTTCCAGTTCATTCCTCAGCGACTGCAGTGCCCTCCTGACAGTCACACTTGCCAGCTCAGCGGGTGTTCTGAGCACTTCCTAACCTGTTTCAACCCAGGTGAGACCAGTTATGAGAGACTTTCAATCTGAACTGCTTGAGCTTGCTGGATTCGTTTTAGTGACCCAGATGCACACATGCATCTCAGCCTGCCAGTAGCCCCTGCCAGAGGGAGGGGCTGGGGACAGCCTCTGGGCAGGAACTTCTTTACTCAGCACAGCTCTTGCTGGAAAAAGAAGTCTGTCCATAGTCAAGGGATCCTTGCTACCAAGTGTGCAAGCCTCAGACTCACCCTCTCCTTTGTCTGAGACACGCTCCTAAAAGTTATCAGGAGTGTGGCTATTTCAACTGAAGTTATTTTTGTGAAACAACCTCGTTTTCATAGTGATCTAAGATAAACTGAAGAAGGCCGTACTATGTGGAATACAGTGTGAACTTAAAAGTCAGCGTGGTGAAACTTCTTAGGTCTGGAGGCATATGCTCTCCTTCCCAGGCACTACAGCTTCCATTTAACTTGATGGCAGAGTCGTGAGATATCAGAGCTTTAATTCATCACTTGCCCAAGGCTGTCTTGAGTGTAAGGAGGAAGAAAGTGTTTCTGATTTAAGTTATTTTAATTAAAACATACAGTCTTTTCCTGTTGGACACTGCTTAGGGGCTTGGAGTGTTACTAATAATGTAAGTAGGTGTTAATTTGTGGGCATAGTTCAGGAAAGGTCATAATAAACCTATCATACAGTCAGTTTATCAAGTTTATCTGTAATGTAAAACTTACTCACAGACGGATGATCTCTGTAACTGTATGCATCAGATAACACACCTACACATCACTTAAATATGTTAGCACCATCTGAATTCTTAGTGATTTTTTTGGTAAGTATGAGTAAGTGTTTCAGTGACTCACATAGAAAAGATTTGGGGGAACCAAACAACTCAGCCGGGGGAGAACTGAGTAGGAAGTGGCCTGATTGCCATGGGGACAGAACGAGAACAGATGTGGCAGTGAAGGCACAGTGATACTGAGCTGTCCTACAGCTCTCCAGCAATCTCAAAATATTGGTTTTAAGGCATTTGTGAGGCATATTAAAGCAAGTAACTACTTGCCCTGTCAAGATACTTTTATTTTTTTTCTATTGTTTCCTGCTTAGGTATTACCTTCCTTTATACTGATACATGATTTTTATCTGTGGAATTATTTTTTTTTTCTAACTGAAAAAAAAAAATTAGTTTTCCTGTGTTGCCATTTTCTCCTTCTGGACTTCAGATCTAATGCAAACTCTGCAGAGGTATTTGTTAATCTTCTTCAAGAAATTTTTTCTCCCCAAGGGCCACATTTTTCTAACAAGCTGTAATGTTTTCTTTTGAAAAATGTCTTCCAATTTGAAATAAATGTCTTGGATTACAGTATATTACATAGGGTACAGCTACTATGTATAAATGGAGTTTTAGATCTGAAGTTCATTTTTCTTCAGGCTTTTAATATTCTGTTTGGTGAGCTTAAATCTTTGGTATTTTTAAGCAGTCCAGATTCCTGAAACATCTTAACATTTAAGACTGTGGATGTTTGTAAAATTGGTCAGTTTTAGAACATATTCAAAGCATCAAGGGATTTAATAAATGGCATCCAAGAGTTCGTCTTTTCAAAGAATTAAATTCTAAAGCCCCTGGATACAATATTTGTTGTAAAGCAGTGGTTTGTTACAAAGCCTAAAAAATTGGAGTTTAGTTTTAGTAAAATACTTTGTTTCATATTCTGCCACAAATACGCAAGCTACTACTACATTATGGTATTTGCAGCAATACTGTATGTCATCATTAGGAGAGATTATAGTCTGTATTTTCTGTCTGCTTCACAGATTTTTACCGTAACAGGGAGATGGGATCTTACCTGTAAGAAAGGTCCAGAACATAATGGTTGCTAATCATGTTGTTCAAGTAAGATCTGACGAGTCTGAAAGTACTGTGACGTGTTTATGCATTGGAAAAATATCACCTTGATTACTTACTTAGATGCTAGTAATACCATTTAGTATGTGGGGTTTTTATATTAAGATTTGAGATGAGGCAAAATTAATTAAAAGAAGCCGGAGGCTTCTAATTTTCTCAAGGAATTCTATGACTCTCTTTTACTGGCATCTCTTAAATGCTGTTTCTTAAAACAGATCATAGCATGTGTGATGTTCCTGCAGTGCCACACCCCAGGGGGGCTGTAAGGCATGAACCAAAAAGGTTACTTTAAAGGAATATAGCAATAACAAGAACTCCTCTGTTACTTCAGTGCTTTCCTGCATGACAGATACAACATTCTTTTCCTTCCTCATTTGATAGGCAGAAGTTAGAATATTTAAATAAAGGCATGCTATAAAATAATCTTTAAAGAAAATTCACAAAGCATATTTGTGCCGGTAAAAGTTTCCCAGTTGTCACTAGCCAAGGGACTAAACACAGTGTTATGAAGGAGAGTGCTACTGAGTTGTGACGTTCAGTGACACACTGGACTCCAGATTGCTGCAAAGGACTAAGCATTTGAGGTTTTTATCAGTCTCATCTTCTGTGAATTTGCTTGTACCTATCTATCTGTTTTCTCAGCATGTGGCTATTTGACAAATTTCAAGATTCTTCTCCTATCTCCCTTTTATCACCAAATCCTAGGAACTAAGGATAGTCAGGGTCAGAAAGTTAGTACTTTGTGCTTAGTCTAGAGAAAGTGGTTTCTCTTGTGCTTGCAGAATGCCCGAGGGGACAGAGTTTTAACACAGAGCTACAAATTTACTACGTGATTTTTCACAATGTTGATTTACTTTAATCATTAATTTACAACACAGTTAAAAAATTGGGGTAAGATGGTACATAGGGATCTAGTAGTGTCCCAGCTGGCATGCTGAGACCCTCTCTTGATGCTGGGAAACATGACTTCTAGTTTGCCTGCTGTAATGCTCATGCATTTAATGTTAAACAATAATTGGGTAAAAGACAAATACGCCAGTTATTGTGGGCTTGAATCCAAACTGATGTTTCCCCATCTGAGTCCAATATAGTTGGCTATAGCACACTTGATGACCTTTATGATTTTTGCAATACCATAGCATAGTAACAGGAGGAAGATTTTCCCTACACTCTTTGGCTTATGGAGCTGAGGAAGAAAAGCAAACCAAGTCTCCTATTCCAAGAGGGCTTGTATTACATTATTATCACAAAACATGGACACCCTTAGCAATGCCTCCTGGCAGTCCAGAAGGAGTACCTAAGTAGGATTATGGCAATTCTGGAGGGTATGCTTCCTAAATTTTTCTTTTACCTGTGAGTTTTAAATTTATTTGCCTCCCATCTCTGGAGACAAATTGTGTGATCTGAACTTTGCCTTGCATGACTGAAGAGCCCTATGAAACTGTTGGTACCTCTTCTCACCCTGGAACATAGACAAATTTAGTTTCTATGTTTTAAATATTATCTTACAGAATAAAAATAAGTTAGAGTACAAGGACACCTCAGACTACGTTCTGTGGAGACTAACCTGAGTTTTGAGGATACGTTGTGTTTCTGACATATATATGCAATTCAAAACAATTGGTCTCATAAGCTCTTAGTTTCAGGTCAAGCCTACAAGTGCTGTTTGTGCCATATGGTTGTATGTGGTGCTGCAATCTTACTGCATCATTCTTGAACAAAATAACATATTTAACCAATACCGAGCAATTACATAAAACTTAATTGCTAAACCAGAAATAAAAAAAAATGAAATAATTTATTGTCTATAATGTTTATTAGCCAAGTTAATTGGTTTGAATTCTGCTTCAATTTATGACAGTTTGGCTCTTTTTAAAGATACCTTACCTTCTTTGAATTAAACACAGAGAAGGCATGCAGGAATCCTGGTACACAAGAAATTACTGCATGTGTGAACAGATGATTGCAAACAATCCCACTTATGCAGTTTAATAACTGAATGTTGCCCAGAGAATTGTTTAAGCTGAATGACCTGCTTGGCTTTTACAGTAGGGACGAAGCATACCCAGGTGTTACAACAGGTCAGCTGATAAGGAGTACCTTGCTGTCAGTAAGTTCATTGTTTGCCTTTCTCTGTCCAAAGCCAACTTCCTCATTGCAGAACTCTGGCCTTCCTTGGAACTGGGTAGACTAGCCTGTGTTTGAGACACTTCCAAACCTGAGTGATGGAGCATTTTGTTTAGGAATAACAACAAAGAAGAAAAATAATAAAAAATAAGTGAATATTTAAGTTAGTTATATTACAGGTCTAACCCTAGAGAAGTAAAGTATGTTTTACGTGGTGGCAACTAGAACTCTGATAGGTGTAGAGCTACACCAGTTTAAGATTTGCTGTCCTCGGTTGTCCTGGCAGTAACAATAAGGTTGTCTCAGTGCAGCACAGTCAGTGGTGTGGTCAGCTGGGGAAGGCATCTTTAAAGCTGACAGAGATACACAAAGCTGCCAGTGCTTCCTGCAAATGTACCTTTACTGTCCCTGTGGGAAAGGGGATGTCCTGGCAGTGGGTGGATGCCAGTTTACTGTATTTGACTTCCAGTTGGCTCAGCATTGTTGGATTGTTTGCAAGGTGTTCAAAGCACCTCTGAAAAATATATCAGTGACCTGGCACTCGGCTGTTTTGAATGTGGGTGTACCCCGGAGGTTGCAGTCTGCCCTTTGGTGTACATGGGATTCTGGGGAAGGGAAGGCAAACTTTCCAGTCTTTACTGGGAAATGAGCCATATCATTCCTGCTCATTTGCACAAGTCTCCAGCTTAACAGTACTTACTAGTTGCCGTCTGAATGTTGCTACTTAAGCCTGGATAGTCCTTCTAGTTGTCTGGCATGAAAACTGTGACAGCTTATTCTACACCCTTGAGGTCTTTTGTTTTTAGTTGTTGTTCTGTAGAGAAGAAACCCAAAATAGGATTAATTCAAGTGTATGATGCTTCTAAGTAACCTTCCTGGAAAACCAGTTGTAGGAGATGGAATGATGGTGCAAGGTGAAAGAGCTTTTCCTCATGGGAATCCTCGGGTTGGGGGTTTTGCTGTATCACCCAAGGGGCAGAAGGCAAAGCAGAGCAGGCCTGATGGTTACATCTTTCTTTGTTATGAGCTTCCCTGATGAATTTTTGGAGAAAAAGGTAACCACATTTTTAAAAAAAATTCCATACGAACTTTGCAGACTGTAGTAATTAGATACATAATAATAACCTTGTGTCCATATTTTATAATTTAGCTATGCATTTAAACTGTTCTGTTAGAGCTACTTTTTTGCCATGATTAAAGAATCTTTGTTTCACTGAGTCCAGTATTAATGTACTCCAGATTCTGTTTCTTTAGAAGAGTAACAGATGTTCACAGTTTGGTGCAATTTTCAGATGAGCAATGCTGTTTATAATGAATTTTCCTGAGACCACCCAACTCATTTCACTTGTAACTTGAACTATGTCCAAGTGTTGATCTCAGGAGATGTAAAAGAGATGTAATAATCCTGTGCCCCACCCAGTTCAAAAGACATGACTTAGTATAGATGGAATTTAAATATCTATACTTTGAATCTACATAGAAAGCAAAGGTTTTATCTTGTATGCTATGAAAAATGGAGGTGGAAATAACATTCTTGCTTTCATTCATCAAGTATTCATAGGATCTGAAGATGTATATTGACAAGGCCTGAATGAAATAAAATTATAAACCAGAGATGAACAGGTGAAAAAGCACAACACAGCAAGTACAACCAAAGAAATTAATTGATATTTATCCTGGGAAATACAGATTTATTAAGCACAGAAAAAAATCAGAAATGTAAATATAGCTTGGGATGAGGTGTCGGGATGCAACATAATGCATCATGTCTTGTCAGAAACAGCTGCAATAAATTTTGTGCTGTGTGAACCAAAACATGGTGTGATTTAGATCTGTCTCTGTCTGGGACAATATATTTAGTGTCAAACATTTAATACCCCAAAAAATTAATTGGTAGGGTTTAGGGATGTTAGAAAGCAAGTTTTGAGGAACTCTGGATGACATAAAGTGAAGCTTCTATTCATGTTTCTGCATTTATAAAAAATCATAGAGACTCAATCATTTGGAAAAACTCCTAAAGAAAAAAAGAAGTTCTGAATGACTTGAGACCATGAAAATTAAACAAACAGTTCTGAATTGACAGTAATTGATACTGAATGAAACAGATTTTTTTTCTTTCCTGACATTCATTGTACTTTATACTTAACATTTAGTGCAGTGTTATTTTGAGATTATAAACTGAGAACTCAGAAAACTGCACTGGGAGGTTCCTATGGCAACCATAATGTGCAAATTATCAATGTGAACATTATGATCACGGTAATGTGATACTGTGGTGTTGAGTCTTGCTGTTTGGCAGGTATGTATTTTACAACATGAGTTAAATGATGAATGTAGATAGTTACAAATGGCATTAAAATCAATGATCTGTGTTGGAGGTTTTTTTTTTGTTTGTTTGTGTGTTTTTTTCTTTTTGGCAAGAGAATTGCCTACAGTGTGATGCAAAGAATTTCTTTAAATTTTTTGAAAGCACCTTGGTTGAAGGGTTCTGAGCTGCGTATATATAGATATAAAAAAAAAAGAAACCGTATAGAAAACTGTATGTTTTTTAGGCCCAGTGAATACTCAGCTGAGGATTGTCATGACTGTGTGCAGTTGTGTCACGACAGCCAATGTGTGAACGCTGAGGTTGATGGGATGGTGTGATCCCCCTGCTCTCAATGGCTTTTGTGTTTGCTTAGCTGCTTGCCAGCAATGAAGATGCTTTTTCAGCATCTTCCTTTCAGCTGAAGCCAGAAATACCAAGTGCAAAGGAAACAGTGCTGCTGTGATGACTGCTGAAAGAGATATTTTTTTTTTTTAGTTAAAAATAAATAAATTCATTAATCATTGCACCTCACTGTTACCTTTTTTCCCCCTCTCTCTTTTTCAGCTAGCGACTAAGGGCAAACTGCCTCTTCAGTAATTCTGTGCTGGTTGTAATGAAATTCCACACTTTCTCGTTTGGAAATGAAAAAATATTTTGTCAGTGCCTTGGTTACACATGCTGTGGTAGATATTAGAAACAATCTGCTTTTTATAGTCTTATAATAGTCTTGACTTGAATACATCCCTGACTTCTGAAGGCTGACCTGTCTTGCTTTACAATATAAAACTTGTGCTTTTAAGCCTGAACTTTAAATCTTCTCAATCTCTACTTTTTGTTTAGTTTTAAAATAAACTTCTGAGGAAATCAGTTAGTTGCTCTGTTATCGTTTGGGGTTTTTTCCTCCTGTTTTTCTTTACGAAAGTAAAAGAAATGTTGAAATTTATATTAGAAAATGTATGGGATGTAACCTTCATTGCTGCTCTAGCTCTGTTTCCCAGGAAACGGATCAGAGCAGCATGAAATTTATCTAAAGCTCCCAGATCCGGTGCAGAAAAAGTGATGGCAGGTCTAAAAACTGTCTTTTAAGGCAGTGACTGCTAAGGACCTTTCACAAAGCCGTGGTGTGAGAGTTTTTTGGAGAGTGGAGTCTGAGTGAAAGTGGGGGAGACTTCTGGTGGGACTGCAGTGCAGTTCTGGGCAATTCTACAACCTTCACTTGCAGTTATTCAGAAAGGCTTCATTAATTTAGATAATCCATTCTCATGGGGACCACAGATTGTTCTTTGGGTTGTCAGATCGCTTGTGATCTGGTGGCTGCAAAGGTGCCTTGGAAGTGACTGGACTTGTGCCGCCTGGGCTGTGAGTGTGGGCAGGTGTGGTTTGCATCTCCAGTGTGACTGTGCCACACGGCAGTGCCAGGGTGCTGCCTCTGCTCCTGCTGCTTGAGGGGAAGAAGAAGAGCTATAAAACCCTTAGTTCGGTAGATCCTCACCCGCCTTAAAAGTCCTGCTGTCCCACTGCTTATCTGTGGAAAAACATTTTACTTCAGAGCTGTGGATTTATGAAATACAGGCGAAGTATTCAAGTATTGTACTTACATTATTGTGTGGAATGGTGAAGCTTCCTGGTGTTAGCAGTAGACTACAATGTCACATTGTGGCACTGCAGTGTTATTGAAACTGGACTAACATGGTCTTTCTGTGGGTAGGGAGATTAGATTAGCCATGCACCAATTTGGCAAAACCCGCATATTAGCTATACTTACTTTTGCTTTTTCAGAAAAATTCATATAGTCTCGCCACGACTGTGTGTTTTTTAATTTGCCATCTTCTTTAGGGCCTCTTCTGTCTCCCCTTAAAGGCAGGGCTTCAGTGTGTCTCTCGTATGTGATATTAACTTTGTGTTCTGCTGATAATGAATTTGACATAGAGCTGGTTAAGAATTTCCCATCAGAATGAACTTCAACTCGAAGTGTCTGTAAAACAAATCTATCAAAAAAAGAATTTTTACTGTTTTTTTTAAATTTCTTTTTTAATAGGCAAATCAAAGCATATTATTCTGTTGCATGTAGTTCAACCTGATTGGTAATATTCTATTTAATGTAATGATTTAATTGATCTCAAGGATTTTTATATTTGAGTCAGTTGCAAAAACAAAGCTCCGGAAGGCACACTGAAACTATTTTTGATAACAACTGATAAATTTTGCAAAACTTTTTTTTCCCTTGAAAAAATGGAGTGAATTCCTTTAAAAATAGCTGAGTTCTCTGTGTGAGTGATAGATGTAAGCACATTTTGCATGTGTTTCTAAAGACTGTTTCAAAAAGAGAATGTACTTACAGGTGTTTGGTCAAGTGTTGAGATGTTCTTGTCCTTCTGTTGTGAGAGGGACCAAATATGTTGCTCAACACTTGCCATGTTAAGAAATAGCAAGCAAGGGAACATTATTTTAAAAAGAAAAATGCAACTTCTTCTAATTCAGTAAAGCAGAGAGCTTGATATTAGCTTAAATACAACCAGGAGATGATGGAAGCCACAGGAGCAAGTGAGAGTGTGTGGTTTTGTTGTACATCAGTATTAACAAGCATTAGAAAGTATGAGTAACCAAGACTGTGAAAGATTAAAAAAAATAGTTAACATGTTTGTATTGTTATTTTATACAGTTATAACCAATTTTCAAGTTTGATCTTTCTTCTTTCAGAATGATCAGTCTATGCAAGATATGCAGATCATGGGAGGAGATGATCTTTCAAAGCTGACTGGGAAGGTTTGTTCATTTTAAATTTAAGGAAGAAAATAAATCCATAAAAACACTTGAGAAAGTCTGTGTGATTTTGCACATGGACTGTCAGATACTAATACTAGAATCAAAGGTATTTATTAGTCTGTATTGAAGTGCTGTGGTGCCGTTGCTTTCAGATCGCAGATGCCCCAAAAGGTCAGAATGTGGCCCCTCCATCCTAGTGCAGGGAGTTCCCACATACCACCAGTGAGATTGTGGGCAAAATTTGTGCTGTAATGTTTCCCCTAAGCTTGTTTATCTCTTGGAGCCTTGTTGCCTTCAAAGGGTGCGTGCAAGAAAACTGCACATTGAACATCCCTGTTGAATTCATCATATGAGTTTAATACCATTTTGCCTACTGCATAAAATTCAGTTGTGGAACCTTTCACTCAGAGAATCAAATGGGATTTTTTAAATTTCAACTTCAGGCTGGCTGTATGACTGAATCTGCACTGTGCTTGACTGTTGTGGTAATGAGAGAGAGTGGTTTCAGGCAGTGAAAAGGCTATTTTCATCCAACTGTGGCAATACAAAGCAGCACTTTGAAGAGGAAGGAAGGCTGATTTCATTAGGCAAATGGTCTCTGTGGAAAATGGTCAGAAAATGGAGTCTTTACTTATGCATTAAGGCAACATAGTACTTATCTTGTTATTTATACTGTACGTGCAGTTAGTGTTTTATTAGCTGGTGCTAGATAATATCAGATTCTTCAAAGCACTCGAATGTGGCACTAGCAAATTCGTTTATTTTGTTGTACTATAGCAAACAAGAAAAAGAAGAGAAAAACTTAACTTTAAATGTTTTCATTAATATTAAATAGGTTTTGATGCAACTAGAACTTAAATGAAAAAAATGCTGTTATACTCAGAATATTTTAGTGATATATGTGTACTCTATTTACACTTCTAAATAATCCTGCTGGGTGTTGTTTCCAAATTACCACTAAAGCATTAACTATGTTCTTGGAAAAAATTAATTTGCTACTTCCTAATATTCAAACACTGGAGCTACCTTTTCTGATGATTTTGTATATGTTTCTCTACCTCACAGGCAGAACTGGCAATGCGCCAATTCATCTTAACAATTCTCTTCCCCAGGTAGTCCAAATGCTTTCTGAACTTTCAGGCCCAGCTCTCCTTCCCTGTCTTCCAATCCCAAATTTTCTCAATTAATGACTTCAGTTACTGATATTTCTTCCAGCCATAATACTTCTAGTGTAACTTGAATTCCCTGGGGCAAGACATTATTTTTTACATTATTTGTGTATTTATGCATGTCCAGGTGTGCATGACAGAGAAGGAAGGTTTCATCCCATTTAGTTCTGCTCTTGTCAAAAATTAGGTAAATTGTTTTCTTAAAATGAAAATCTTGGTAACCTTTTTCTCACTGGATGGCTCTCCTGTTCCCAGGTATGGAATGGGGCACAAAATTCTGCTGTTGGGAGGCTAGGAAATACTTGGGGGAAAGACTGAACAGCAGCATAGTGTAAGATTGCCGGGTAAGGAGGCTGGGGGGGTGTGAAGGGGCTGGTTTGGGAACAAAGGTGGTTGCTGCTCTGGAAGGGAGCCCAGTGCTGGAAGCTGGGTGTGGAGGCTGAAGCAGAGCAGGAAGGGGGAGCTGGGACTGCCGGGGAGTTAGACCTGCTGAAAGGGCACATTCGGTGCTGGTTTGTAAGCGTGGCTGGCTCTGGCACAGCTGATGTGTGAATAATGAAATAGCACTTCCACTATCACACGTGAGAATGGGGTTTCCTTAGGACTTACTTGACTGATTGGAAAGTTGGAATGCAAAGCTTAGGCTCACATGTTCATGCTTTCATGTCTAAAGTTGGATTTGTGAAGGAGTGGCCTTACGTCCACGGATGCCAACTCCTCCATCTGTTGCTGACTTCAGCAGTTAGTGCAAGCATTCAGCACATTTTACTAATCAGCCATTTGTGGGCTGATTCAGAGCCTCCTACAGGCCGTGGATATCTTTCCTTAAAGTGTTTTTTAGTATCTCTCTTTAGCTGCTGGCTTTTAAATCTGCTTGCTTTAGGAACCGTCCAGAGTCACTGAATGAATTAAAGACTTACTGATAGAATTCAGATTCCCTGCTATTGAGTGAGCTGGGTGCTGCTTCTGCCTGCTTGGAGTACTTATTAAGAAAATATTATAATTATATTGAAAAATTCATATACCAGCTTAAGTTCCACTAACTTGCTATCATGGAAGGTGTTTTCAAAAACACCAGCATGGGTTTGGAATATTATAAGTTCCATTAAGTTTCTGCAAAGTTCAAAAGCATCGTTGAATGTAGACAATTTTGAAACCTACAGATAAAAGATTCTGAGATTTTGATCTTAAAGTGCTCTTCAGTAAGTAATAATACCTGGAACTTCAGCTAGCCTATGATCTTAGTGAACAATTAAGGCACATTCATGCTTTACTTATTATTGGGAAAAAAGATTAATGAGTGAACATGCTGGTGTATAACAATGTGTTTTTTTCCCAAGAAAGCTTAAAGAAAGCAGAGAATTTTAAAAGCTAATTAAAAAGAGGCTGATAGGGATAATAGCTCTTCAGAAAGAAGAATATCTCCTCTGTACTTCTTTACAATATGCTTTTGTTTATAAAAACATTATAAGCCTGGGAAAAATATATAATGACCCAAGCCATGGAAAGGGGAAATATTATAAAAGAGAGTTAGCACACAGACCCAAACTGCTCAAACTGTTCCTTGAAGAAAATCATCCTGTTTGAAATTCTTCCTCTGTGAAGAAGGTCACAGAGGCAAGAATGAAGTTTTCCATGGCATGAATCATTAATAAAGGTACTTGAAGAATGACTCCTGATATGGCTTAACACTCTTATGCTTTTTAACCATTTCTATGCAGAAAAAAATATAACTTAAAAATCTCTTCTTTAATGATGTAGATGGTGAACATAAAATTCTCGGTAGCTGATTTCATAGTAAGCAGCTGCTTAGTTTTCAATTTACTTTCAATTACTTTAAACCTGAAATGCTCATTTGGGTAAAATTTATCATTGATGTTTGTAAAGAGGAATCAATTTTGAAAAGAGGAGATAAATAATTACTGTCCAGAAAATTGCTTCAAAGCAAGATGGCAATGAAAATTTATGAAGATGAGGTGAAAGAACAAATAATATAACCCTGTTTAGTATTAAAACTGTAATTATACTGTATAATACTGTAAAAATTCCTAACATATTTTCAAGTATTTGTGACACTTAAAGTAAATTTAAAGCATCTAGAAACTTCAGGAGATTCATCTATACCAGAGCTTTGAGTGGCATTGCCATCTATCTCTTAAACTTTTATGTGTGCATATTTTTGACTAAAGAGCTTTGGAGCAGGTTCTGTCATTCAAAGTCACCACTGACAGGAATCATTCTATATATTACTCTATAGGTAAAATATGTCCTGTAACCTTTCAAAAAAGCTCATATACCACTTTGACTTGTCTCCTTGCTAATGAGACAAGTTAGGCAAAATCATAAATTTAGAGTTTATATAATTTTGCAATTAAATACTTATTACACTTGTATAATGTATTTGATGTCAAAATCAGATTCATATATTTTTGTCATTGTCACCATTTTTGCATAACATGGAATGTGAACAAAATTAATTCTTATTATTTGTTAGGTGAATAAGAGCTTGAATTAAAGCAAAGTAGTTATACAGTTAGTATAATACAGTTTTGGAGCCAGGGAATTTCTGATATTCCATCTGTCAATGCTTATGTTCTTTATGAATTTCCCTTGTTCATAATCTCGTTTACAGCCAATGGCTTTGGCATTTTTGGAGAAGTGTAGAAGTTAATAAATAGCAATCAAGAAAAAAGAAAGTGAAAATCTGTATTCTCTTTGCACTTCATTGTGTTAGTTTGAGCACTCCATCACCACTCTGGTGTTTTCCTAAAATGACTGGTCAGCACATACCAAAAAGAAGTTTCATGAGGAAGAAGATATCCTCCATGCAGCACTTCTCACTTCCTTCTGGCAGAATTTCTGCCATAAAATCTCCAGACTTCCTTTATATGCCTCACCTAAATCAATTTATCCACTGTCTACCATTTTCTTGCTCCACTTGTCGTTTGGGAGGATGGGAACATAATGCAATCTCACTTTCTTTTCTTATGCCTCTCATTTCTTTCATACTTTACTGAACCATTTTCTCTGCATATCATAGGCTCTAGCAGCAGGTCTGAGAGCTTTCTAGCATTCTCCTAAATATGTTAACACTTCAGTATTTAGTAAAACATACGTGTGGCAGCTGTGTAACACAATGTTTTATGCTCTAGTTTAAAATGCATATTATGCCGACTGTTCCAAGTTTGTTTCTCGGAATTCTCTTGGTTCTATACTTATTTTTCTCTCCTTCAATATTCACTGCCTTGACTAATGTTGTCATTTCTCTCCCTATTTGTATTCCTTTCCAGAATAATTCCCATAAATTTGCAGAAAAAATAATGGCATTATTTATTTAGAACATTATGTACATGAGAGACAATTTCTATGACAACAAAATCCACTATGTATTTCTGCAATAGTCATGTCCCCTACTCAGCATCTTGCTGTAATCCTGTCAGACATGCAGCCTTGCCTTTTTCATCTTTTCAGAGGTTGATTTTGTGTCTTGAAGCATTCGACACCTTCAGTACCTCTGCTGAACTGCCATCTTTAGTCACTTCTGTTGTTCTGCGTCTTTTCTTAATTAGATTTGATATTGTCTGTTCTTCTGACAGTTGCCATCCTTAGCTGCTTTTTTCAAAGCAAAAGACGTATTTCTTTGCACTTCCTTCTTAGGTAATTTGTTCTACTGCTCATCATTATTTTCTTTTGTTATTTTGTTCTGGAGGAGAAAAAGTATAAAAAAAACTTCCCAGCCTTCCTACCCCATTTTTCACATGGGCTCTGCTCAGCCACTGTCTGCTTGCTTCTACATCATACATGTTCATAATTCTATTTCACCTCTGTCCAGAAAATCCTCATCAAATTTCAGATGTCCAGAAGATTGCACTTTTCCCTTCAGGTGAAAAAATGGAGACAGCGATTAATTCCTGCGTTGCCTTTAAAGTAATTGTGGTAGTTTGTTCTACTTCTTGGGCACGACAGAAGGAATGCTGTGAACGTGGCTGCAAGCAGAACACGAGTGTGCACAGCATTTGACACAAAGCTCTCTAAGAACAAAGCATCAGGCCCTGCATTATGTCCCCCACTCTGTTAACTCTTCGAGATTCTGAACCAGTTTTACAGAATTTAAGGAGCTGGTGTCTGTATATGTGGACTCTTAACGCACCAGCCAAGTTGCTCCCATCAGCAGCTGACACTGACCAAAACAGAGGGTCCAAAAAATAATATTTTTGAGATACCCTCTCTGTTCTTTAAGGAACGGCAAAATATGTGGATGAGCCCAGCAGGAAAGACTGAAATCACACATACATGACCTTCTCTAGAACCCTGTAAAAAGTTCCTATTTAGATGTCTCTTTTATCAAAAGTCTTTCTTATTATTTTCTAATGCTGTGATGAAGTGTTAATATATGTGGTTTCATTCCTGTGTGCGTAACATACAATGATTCACTTCTCGAAGTCCTTGTAGCTCCCGTTGGACCTTTGCACTGAAACTGAATGCATTATTGTTTAACCTTTGTTTGATGAGCGTTCTAGAGCTCTGTGGTATTGCCTCTTCAAGCTTAGCTTAAGTTGTCATAAAATGTCTTGTTTGACCAGTAGTCCCTGAGGTTTGCCAAATACAATGCTAAGAAAGAAGTACTGCAGGCGTGATGAGTAAATTGAGAAGCCATTAAAAATTCAGTTTGAAGAATCACATCAATTTATGTATTTCTGCTGATAGGCAGTACACACGAAAAGGTTTCTTCAGAAATAATCTAGCTGAAAATGTAGACTTGTGAATGGAAATCAAACTAAAAGGAATGAAAATACACTGTATTGAAGCCTTCTGCCTTATCCCCCTAGAAAATAGTAGAAATAGACATAGGTAAAAAGGAGATACATCTTTTGCGGCAGGGGGTGTTTTGTTTGATTTTAGTTTGGTTTTTTTTTTTTACAAATATGCCTTCATTTGTGAAACAGGATGCATAAAAGAACTCACTTCTTCCAGCAGCTGTGTATTCATGCATATTTTATAAGCTGGTGTAACTGACAATATGTTACAAGTACCCTCAAATAGTTTAAGAATAGTTCCATCCAAAAAGGAGAGAGGAATGAACTCAGGCTATCAATGGGGACTTAAAAGTATTTCCATCAGTCTAAATTTCCATATATTTTCTCTGCTTGTAAGATCCCCATTATCACCATACCAGGTGATAGGATGGAAGGTCTCTCTAGGCTTGTATGATGCCTTCTACAGCAGACAGCTGGAATTGTATTAGGGAAAGGATGTATGAAACACAGCAAGAATAGAGACTTACAAAATCCAGGTTCATTTTCAATACATCCAGTGCTAGAACTGTTATCCACATTTGTGTCATCTCTTTGTACCTCCTGTTATGCCTCTAGTCCCACTCCAGCAAGGAGTTTCATATTTAAGTAGCACACGAAAACGTTCTTCTTTCTTTTGAGCTTGCTATCTGCTTACCTTCAATGAGCTTTACTAGACACAGGTACAACTGTCTTTTTGAATTGTTTCCTTAAAAATTTCTGCCAGTCTTGCTACATTAAGATTATTTTTTCGTTGATTGGTTAGTTTTTTTTTTACTTCCCAGTACAGTTATTTGGCCTGATCACAAACAGAGTTTAGTTTAGAGATTCCTTTATCTTAGGGTCCAAAAGCACTTTATTGGAACTTCTGGGTGATTGGAATGAAGGGTCCAAAATGATAATTTCTTCATTGTACCTACATTGTCTCTTCTGAACTACCAACAATTTGGATTTTACAGACTTGATGGAGGAGTCTCCCTACATAAGGCATGTGTTACCAATAGTCAACTGTCGTCACTGTTAAAATGGTGAACCTAATTTTCTTTTCTGAATTTAAATCAGTTTTTTATCTTTTGCTGTTGCCTTTTTTAATACCTTTGCCTACTGGATTAGCAGCTTGCCATTATCAAATTTATATTGCCATATGGTTGCATATTTGCCTATCACACAGTCATTACTTAAGCTTCTTTTAGATAAACTAATACATTGGGAGCCTGCTGTAGAGTACTGGCATATACTGTGGGATGTAAATGGGACAAGGTTTGAAGGTGGAATTAAAAACGGGAAATTAAAAGTAGGCAATTGATATAGTTGGAACAAACAAAACTTCAAGCACACAGATCCTTCTGTTGGTCTGAAAAAAACCAGCAAACTTCAAGCTAAGTGCAGATTGGGAGAAATTCTTAGTTTTAACCTAATGTGGTAATCAGGCAATTTGGGATAAGAAAAGTGATTGCCCTACTTAATCACCTGCCCTGTGACTAGAGGGGCAGATAAAAATGTTAAGAATTCCTCTGAGCTAAAATAAGAGAGCAAATTATCAGCTGTGGAACACTGATAAATGAGTTGGAGGGCAGCTGCAGTGGAGGATTATAATGTGCTGTAAAGCCAGTATTTTATTCAGTGCATGATTTTGAGTGCATACAGCAGTTCTGAATTTTTGTTCCCAGGCTCAGCTGTTGAAGGTATTTTGTGGTCTCTCTGAGGCTGTGGGCTGAGAGGTCAAAGTTCTTTTGTGAAAAATGTTCTCCCACTGGGAAATGGGCTGTTAATTAAATAAAAGCTATTACTTCCTGCTACAAACCCTACTTCGCTGTAAGGTGGTTTTTTCAAGTTTGAAATTGTTCTCCTTCTCTCAGTCTTAAGCTCTCTCTGTTCTTAAAAAACCAAAAAGAAACAAGAAGTGTGTGCATGGTATTCTACTGATTTTATGCTGAATCATTTAAGGAGAAAATACTCTGCCTGATTGTCTTGGTATACATGCAAGGGCTGAGTTTGTCCTCTTAGCTGTAGTATTGCATTAAGGATTGTTGTTTATTTGATTACTTAAGTGTAGTTTCACCTTTCAAGGAAATACTGCTTCTTTCTAAATTTGCAGCTTAGCATTTTACCTTGTTAAAATTTTACATTCTGTATTAATTCAAAACCAGCTTTTTCCCTCAAACCTTTATTCAGTGCTAACTTCAAAGTACTGCTATTTCATAGCAATTTTTCCTTCCAAATCAATCTTCTGAATGGAACATAAAGTCAAAATCTAGGAAAAAAAAGGTTATTCTTTTCTCAGGAAGGTGAAAAATAGTTTCCATAGCGCTTACTACTGTCAGGCAGGAGGCATACATGCTCTCATTACTCTGCTTGGTCTTGTTAGCTGACATTGTTCCATTTATTACTGACCTGTGGGAAGATAAACAATAGAAATGTATTGACTCAGTGCCTGAGTATTTTTCAGCTTATTACAAGTCAGGGGTTTTCTTACATGTACTGTAAAAACAACCTACTTCCTTGCTGTGTATAAGGTTGTGTGGCTTTAAAAAGCAGTAAACTAGAGATTTTCAATTTTTGCAGGTTTCCAGTCTATTATTAAAACTTTTAAAATTCACAGAGATATTGAGGTTTACTATAAGAGTAAAAATATATCTCTTTAACATGAGAGACAAATTAACATGCAATGCAGTGATTAGAAATTATTTATTTTTCATTTTACACAGTACTAATAGTACTAGTAGTGTCAAACCCCTTCTACTTTTTCCAAATGTCCCAAGACGTGCTATGAACCATCTTTACTACTGTCTAGAAAAGAACATGAAAGCACACATTTTCTTTTTGTGTAGATCCAGTTCACACCACAGTTATTATTTCTGCTCACTGAAAATGTTCACATGCAGAGTTGCGATTTGTGTGCGCCCTGATCACTCAAAACTGGAGAATTTTAAACTTCACAGCCCCCTTTTGTATTCAAAACCACTGAGTACAATTTCAGGGCCACTGTAATGTTTTTATAAGTGATCTGGAGTCAGAAATTGAGGGTATCTTTAGATAGTCCTGCAAAGAGCCAGGAGTCAGACTTGATCTTTATGAGTCCCTTCCAACTTGAGATATTCTATGGCTCTATATTGCACCAGCCTATCTCCTGCCAGCTACCTGGTAGAAACAGCTGTAAACACAGAATGGTTCACAGTCATCCATATCTGTTAGCTCCCAGCCTCCCTCTGATCCATCAGCAATGGAAGCTGATGATTATTTTGCAGTGTCGTGATAGGAAGGGGTTTCATTCTCTGAGAGTTGAGCCAGCATCCCTTCTTTATTTGGACTATATATGAAATCTTTCCAGGACATATTTTAAAAAACTGCCTGCAGTGCGTCCCACTATAAGATATATGAGCACCATTTTTAGATTTCTGGATGTACTTCAGAGATTGTATTGGTGAAAATGACTCTACTCAGAAATTAAGCCATCTTCAGTCTAATCAACATGTCAGTAAATGTTCCTGTTTCCTGTTCTCTGAGTTTCTAAAGTAGACAGAATCCAGAAGGCCAGATTGCTTTTATTTTCACATGGTTTCCTTTGCAATTGTCTCAGATATATCTGAAAGGAAAAACAGTCTCAGTTGATGTGGTACAGGAGCTTCAAACACAAATACTTGAGAAAAGATCTCTTCTTCAGCATCCTTTAGATTCCTATAATTTGTCCAGCTGTCAGTGACTGCTGTAGCACCACAAGCTGATGATTTTTACCGGTCTCCTGTGCACCAGCTCACAGGTGGATTTCACAGTGAAGTTGAATAAGGTCTTTCACGTAACTGACCTTTCACAGGAGATGCTGGATGCAACCAGCATAAGAGTGACATTTCTGATAATGTACTGATTTGTTGTATCCATTGCATGCTTCTTTTATCCTCTGCTATTCATCTGATCAAGGATAAGCTAATGTGTTTCAACCAGTTTTAGTTAGACGTGAGCACTATCTAGCCTTGGTTACTGTAGATCAAAACATTTTAGGCAGTTTGTAGTTTGTTCCTCTACTACTCTACTATGCCATCCCTTTTCTGGAATATTCTATCTGCTTCAGTAGTAGAAAGGTAGGGGATTGGCAACAATACCGTCAGTTTCCCAGAACATCACATTGTTTTGTGACAGATGGTTTCTGATACCAGAGGATGGCAAACTGCTTTGAATGCCTTCAGTCATAAGCAGCAGTTAATGACTGAAAAGTATGATGACTTTAGACACAGTAACCCTGTATAATCAAAACAGAGATTAAAATATCACTCTGAACAGTTAGGATGCCTTCTTATTTGTAGTTACAAAATGTTTTCATATCTAAATGTTTTATAGTGGCTTTTCCACTACAAAGTCCTTACACGTGGGATTTCTCTATAGCACCGAAAATCCTCATCAGTGGTTTGGAAGTAATGAGAATGTGCTTAATAAAAAAAAAGAATCTGTGTTTCCTGGCCCGGACAGCTGAGATTTGCAAAGGACCAAATTTCCCAACATGTGTAATTTATAATAGTTGGACTCCTTAACTCTGTGGAGAAGAGACAGGAATAATGGAATGCTGGTCAGACAATTTCAGGGTCCACCAAAATCCTTCCTTCTCAAGTTAGGCAATAAATACAAGATCTTACACTTCAGCTGAAGTCACATGCAGGTGAATATCACTCTTGTGGCCAGACAAACCCTTCAGGCATGTCTGGATCCACATTAATCCTCTTTCCTTCATATGAGTCATTTGTGATAAGGAAACGTAGACAAGATTAAATTTCTATTAGATGGATGTATAACTGCTGGGAAAGCTGTTCTCAAGAAACAGTTAATTATGCTTCACTGTCAGACTAGGTGCATTAAAGCATGTTCTCCAGGGACTGTACAGTATTTAGTTCCTGACTGAAAGATGGAATTAGCAATTAATGCTAGTCATACTACCTGGAAAAATACTACCTGGAAAAATACTACAAGATATTATGATCTTAAGCAATTATTTTAAGAATTTGGTTAAAAGAATGACATGTAATGACAATAAAGATGAATACTAACTTCTGTGTTTGTATAGAAGTAATCTTTTGCATAGAGGCAAGTGAGGGAGGACTGACTGAGCAACAGTTCTGAACTGGAGACAATAGGTGGATCACAAGTTGCACATGAGGGACCAGTGTGCCTTTATAAAGGATGTAACTGTTGTACTGGAATATGTAGAAAGGAAGATTATTTGTAAAGCACACAAGTGGTTCTTTTCTTCTTCTCGGCATTGGAAAAGGCTTCTTTCTGGTTTGGGACACCACAACTAGAGAAGGATTTTGACCAGCTGGATACGTTCCAGAGGAGAACAAAAGAGTGATCAGAAAGCTAGGAAATATAACTTGTGAGAATAAATAGGGGTTGTTTAATTTGAAGAAGAGGAAACTGAGGAAATACGTCTTTCTCCAAATATAGAAGAAAAAAAAGAAGAAAATAAAGCTTTTTCTGTGTCCACTGCAAAACAAGTTCAGGCCAAATATCAATAGAAGTTTTCTAACTGTACTTTTATTCTTAGATAATGAGACATTGAGACACATTGCCTGGGGAAGTTCTGAAGTCCTCATCATGTTCTAGAACAGGTAAATCAGATATCTGTGAGGGATAGTTTCAAGTTGATTCTTTGGGCCAACAGAATAGTCTTGATGACCACTCATGGTCTCTTCAGCCCCATGATTTTTTTTTTCTCACAAGTTAAATAGTAAGGTCTGCTCCTCCGTATTGGTTAATCCCAATTCCATGGCCAGGGAAGCTGTTGTCCCCTCATTCTGTCGGATTTTGTGATTTCCATTTGCAAGCAAGCAAAAGAATCCTTATTTCTGATCTTGACAGAATAGCTGAAGCAACAGTGGTAGCAAAGAAACCCATTTGTCAATCAATGAAATGTCTCAGGACTATGCTTTTCTCTCAATCTGACACAGCCTTGTGCGCACCAATAGGCCTTACTGGCCATGACCTGTGTCCCTTGGGGCCGCTACTCACACCTGTGGGCACGGGAGTGGCAGTTCTGCTCAGCCCTGGACTTTTAGTCCAGACCTGAGTCTGCTGGGTCAGTATCAACCTTCAGCCATGCCTGTACTGCAAACATTGATCCAGAGCCTGACTCATAGACTGACTTCATCAAACTTGTCTCCTCACTGTGGACCTGCCTGGAGATCAGTGAGCTGTGTTTCATCGTGGTTACTCTCACTGGACCTGATCCCAACCTGTGGATTGACATCCCAGCTTGGCCCCAAATCTGCCTCGTCACCATGAACTCACCTGATGATATCCACTCTTGGTTGAACAAGTCTCAGGTCTGCCCGCTCTCCTCGCTCCGTGGGCTGAGCCTGGGCTGGTGAGGCCCCTGCAGTGCCAGCTGTGTTACTGCCCTGAGCTCGTGGCTCCCCTTCGCTCCGGGAGTGAGCAGCCTGACACTGCTAAGGCAGGACAGTGCACCCCTCTGCCATGTCAGATTTGGGGTGTCCCATCTCATGCTGTAGCTACTGGATAGGTTGTCACTGGGAGGTCTGTGCTTTTCCTCTAGGAGTGAAGTTCTTGCCAGCAGTGTGAAGAGCAGCAAGAGATGCACAGACAGGTAGAATGAGTCAGGATGTCAAGCTGAGGGTAGGTCAGCCTCTCTTACCATGCAACTCGCAGTCACCCTGGACTGGTTTCCTGGTACTGAAGGAGTTCATTTCCATCTTTAGTTCTGATGAGGTTCTTTCCTTGTCAACTCTTCTGCTCTCTCCCTATATCATATATATCATATACATGTGTATGTGTGTGTATAAACACATAAATATTTACATATATCACCACCAGCTGTGCAGGTTCCCTGGGGGTGGTTAGACCATTAGTCCCACATGTAATCTTCTGATGTCCACTGACTGAATCAGGTGATTTGCTTGTGCCCCAGACCCAGGTGTCCTGAGTTAGTCTTTGGAACTGTTTTTCCTAGTTATGATTTCATCCAGGAAGCCAGATGAGAGCCAAACCGTTTTTGGATGCGAACGGCTTCCTTTGAGAAAATGTGTTCCTGCACACCTGTCATAAGCTTCTCCTGAACATGGTTTTGGTCTCTTCATCTTCTCTAAATGACTGACATACTTCTATTCTTTCTTGAAGGAAGAAGTTTCTAGAGGCAGGGCATCTTTGGACTTTTGTTGTTAAGAGGCCTTTGACTTTTTGCCTCCACAGGACCAGGTGTTTCAGATACAGAGTTGTTTGTGTCAGCAGCTGAGAGGCTGAAAGTCAGGAGTGCCAAGCAGGATAACCACCACTGAAACCTGTTATGAAAACACCAAAAAGGAGCCACCCTCCAAGATTAATATACATTCCAGCAGAGCTCAGTCTAAATTAGTGGCTTTCTTGAGTGATATCTCCATTGCTGACATCTGCTCAACCACTACCGGGAGTTTCCTCCACACCTTTACCAAGTGTTTTGCCATTTCAGAAGCATCCAGGTGTAATACAGTGTGTGGTAACATGTTTCTACAGTGGTTGATGCATGAAGCATGCTGTGTCTCCCTACCAAGCACTGTGAGTGTTAGGAGGAGCTGCAGTATGAATATAAATATGGATAATCTATATTAATAATGTCTGGTTTGAAGATTAAAAATTATTTACCTATCAGTTAATGAAAGTGTCAAAGGTGTGCTGTTTGTCAGCATGCTCCCTTCACACACTCCTTCTCCGTGTGTTTGAGTCTTTCTCAGAACTCTCAGCCTTGGAGTTCTG
Source organism: Pseudotriccus pelzelni (assembly GCA_035584735.1). Lineage (NCBI taxonomy): Eukaryota > Metazoa > Chordata > Aves > Passeriformes > Tyrannidae > Pseudotriccus > Pseudotriccus pelzelni. The sequence goes on from JAWMRA010000078.1 coordinate 15,925,634, forward strand.
TCATGGAAAAGGAAGTTAGACAGTCTCCATGTTACGTGTGTAGCAAAGCCAACAAACCTGATAGAAAGGACACAGTGTAATCTGGTCTGGTGAATACTGCATGGAAATGAAACTGGTCTGAGGTTTTGCAGAACATACGCCGTGCACATGTGTGTAAGATATATACATTGATAGATAGATAAAGGTATTTGTGAAATAACTTTCCTCTTGCTGCTGTCGGTTTCACTTCAGACAGTGGAGCTTAATGCAAGATTGTAAGAACTTTTGAACATGCCTATGATAATGCTTATTAATAAATACATTTTTATTTCTTCTGATAAGGACACTGTGTCTTATTACTGCTTTTAATAGAAGAACAGAAGTCTCCTTAGATATTGTGGTTCCTGGAACAGTGATGAACCATTTCATCAAAAAGATCAGCCATGTGATGATGCTGTCATAAAGCCTGACATCACTGCTCTTGACTGGATCGCTCTCCTTCTCTTCAGATAATACTGATTTCAGCAGCAGTATTTGAAGAGAAAGAGGGTGCTTCCCAGTATGAGACTGGGTGGTGCAACCTGGCCTGTAATCCTTTACTGTGAGGTTGCTGGGGTGTGAGTGGAGGGAGGAAGAGCATCTACTTCAGAGAAATAATATTATTGCAGTAGTCTCATATTAACATTGGAAGTAATATTTTAGTGAACTGTAGGGTACACTGTAGTACATGACTAGAGACACTGGAATGAAGTGAAGCTCATTCCATTTGGATTTCTTCCATCTAATTTTATTTTCCGAAGCTACATCCGTTCTTGGACAAAGAGGATAATCTAGACAGAGCTGAATTAAGTTGTAGCCCCTGACTGCAGGACTTGCTCTTATGGCTGGCTCTTTTTCAGGGCACAAAAATGAAACAGGAAAACTCCTTGTGTCCTGCTGCGTTGTACATATGCACATGGACCTGTTTTCATTTCACTTTTTCAAATATGTGTTTCTTTTACTATGTGAATATTGTGTAATTGTATTACTTTTTGTTTGTTTCTTCCAGAATGTCCTAATTGTGGAGGTAAGCTGGGTGCTTATGTCATATTGTACTTAGATAGAGTCACATAGTCAAGTCATGACGGGGTGTTGAGTTTCTAAAGCCTGTCTGTGTTTACACTTCTTTAGCTGGGAGGTGGTGAAGAGGGAGAGGGGTTGATTTGCTTAATGGCTTCTCAGTCTTTTTGCAATTGCATGACGCATCAAACTGCATTGCTGTCACTCGAATTAGCTCAGCCTTGTGATACCCAGGAGTCTTTGTTTCTGCATCATTTGATTTGTTCTTTCTGTGGTTTCATCTGCTCGTGTTCTGCAGTTGTTCTGCTTCTTGGAGGACAACGAATCAACTGCAGTGATGCCCTGCACTTCTCAGGTGCATGACTTTGAAATAGTAACCCTGCACATGCTTTACAGCTTCAGGGTTGTTCACAGTCTGGTTGGGAGCGTCAGTCATTCCCTCAAGTCCCATCCCCAGCTCCTGCATCCAACTCTCCATCCAGCAGTGTCTCCTGGGGAACAGCCCATCACAGAGCTGTTGCAACAGTGTTCAGTTGTAGAGGAAAGAATGTGTCACCTCACTGGTGCCCCAAATTCTCATATAATTAATATAGGTGATTCTCTTTGAAAATGTTGAATAAGCAACTGGTACAGTTAGAGGGAACATCAGGATCTGCCTGGCATTTCAGACCCAGTCTGTGGGATGTAAGCTGGACAGTATAATGAAGGAACTGTATAATGTTGGAATGTCTTCTCTTAGCAACGGATGGGAAAAAAAATCATCAATCACAGGGATGACTGGTTACCTGAACAGCTGCTAGGAGCTCTATATTTAATTCTAGCTACTGTAACAGAAATTAAAAATGTCCAACCAAAGTTTTGTTAATGCTATTAAACAACTGGGGAACAGAGGCAAAGTGTTGATAACGAAAAATCCACACCCACAGAGTTCAGGAACAACAGCTGCTCTCCACGTCATGGTCAGTTTTTTAGCCAGGTACCCACTGATCTCATTGAGGTGACATTGGGTACGGCAGCTCTGGAGAAACCACATTTGTACTGGACTAAGAAAACAACAAATAGGGTACATTTAGAGAGGTGACATGGAGAGATGTTGACATACTGTGATCTCGAGCATAATATGAAAAGTCTAGTCCCTGCATCCTTGCAGCCCCCAGTAAAATCATCTCCAGTCCCATGTTACATCCCAAATACTTGCAACATAGCTGTTTTCAAGAGGAAGTGGACAGTCCTTGAACTGATTATTTTATGAATAGAAAGTGCTTGCTTCGAAGAGTGTAAGCTCAGTTATAACCTTTTTTTGGATGTGGCTTACAATGCACTGGGAAAAATAAATTATCTCCACAAAGTAAGAAGGTGGAACTGCTCAGTTATTGTCCAAATTTCCTCTTTTCAGCTTTTCTTTGTGTTTTACTTACTCTGTTTTTCATGTTTTGTAAGGATATTGTTGGAACTGGAAGGACCATGAAGGTTCTGCTTAATACTATAGAAAAATACAAGCCAAAAATGATTAAAGTGGCAAGGTGAGTAAAAAAATAGTAATTAATTAGCCTAGTCCAACCTATTTTCAGTGGAGGTTCCCGTTCTGAGATCTGCTTTAATTCGATGCTGCACTCTTGCATGGGGAGCTGTGCAGGGGAGCTGCCTGAGTCACTGAGGGGAGGGTGGGGAAAAGGAGAGGAAATGCTTCTGTATTGTTCTGCAGTGACAATGACCCTCCAGCCATTTCAAGGCTGGCACTGATGGACTTGGAAGGGGAACACACCCACCTCTTCCCTGCCATCAGGACGTTGTCAGGAAGAGAAGCAGAACGAGGGCAGGGATTCACATGGCTCAGAAGTTTTTTGATAAAGGGAAGAGTTTTTATGCATGTTATTCAGTTACATATCTAGATTTAAAAGGGATTTATTTTATTTTTAATTACAGTTTGTTGGTGAAAAGAACATCTCGGCCTGATGGGTACAGACCAGATTGTAAGTGTTGTTGTGAAAATCTATACATAACAGTAGAACTTACCACTACTCTTATCACTTACCTTTCATATCATTCTGTGGACTGCTAGAACCTTTGAAAAATATCAGTTGTCAGTGGGACTATGGGATTCAATGGAAGGATTTGTATAATTGTGGTTTGGACAGCCCAGCCTCCTTATGTTTTCTGCAAAGTACTATCTTTATAGGGAAATTGTGGAAGGGTTTTATTTTATCCATGAAAGGTGAGTGTTTTATTGTCTGTCTCTGACAAACTACATAGAAGAGAATGTGCATTTCTTCTTTTTCGTTCCTCATTGCATCTCTCTGGAGGAGCTGCAGGATTCCATCTGAACATGCAAGATGTTTTATAATATAGGTATTTGCACGTTTTATATTTTTAAATCAGAATAACCCTTTTAATTAATTTTTTGAAAAGTTTTTTTTTTAAAGGGTAACTACTGTTATTATAATTAAATCCCACCCTCCAAAAAGCAAAAGATAAATTGGGCATTTTAAACTTCCTCCTGCTGGCTCTGTTCATGTCACACCAGCACCACTTTTTTTGAATCATTGGTCTTTATACTATACTATGATGAAGCCATAAATGGAGCTGTACCAAGCTATTGTAATTTTAGACTTATTTAGAATAAATGATGTAATAACAGCTATGTGGCTAAATAAGAAAAGAATAGAGCCATCTAGAAGAGACCAACCAGTATTTGCTCTGAAGAAGGCTCTGGTCAGCTAAGTTGGGGAGGAAGGTAGGAGAGTAGGCAGGTGAGTACCAGGAGGCAGCATGAAGGGTCTTGATTTGGGGTGTGGGAGAGAGGGAAACTTTATGAAGCAAAAGTTGCTTAAATGTTGAGCATAGCCCTGAGGTTCTGGCCCAGTAATATGAACTATGACCTAAACATTTTGTTCTACAACTTTTGGTAAGTGGAGCGATATTTTTAACACTAAGAGTTTAATCCAGTAAGTTAAGGTATATGTTTGACTGGATTCACTGATGATAAACATATAAAAAAGGCAATAAAATTACTTCATGAAGGGTAGCATGTATTAACTTGTAAAATGAAACAGGTTCTATCCTTGTTTATTCAAACTGTGATGAATTTTGTTAAACATTGGAGATCTCCTTTGTAAATCACTGATAGTACTGTCTCATTTCCTCAATTACCCAAATTTACAATTCCAAAGTGTGTATTACCCCCATTTTTAACCAGCTGAATAAATTCCTTACTTGAATAGCTGTAAAATTTTTTATGCGGACCTATTTTTGTGTCTCTAGGTTTTTCTCTAGTTACTTAGTGAACAATTTGGAAAGAGTCTAACTTGTTTTATGTAGTGCTGATACTGCACAGACCTTCACACTCAAGCAGATGCATGCCTGTGCTTAGCTTCAGGTGTGTGAGATGTATAACTCACATACATTGCATGCATTTACTTTGTTAATCATGTGCATGAATCTTCATAAGGGTTGGGGCTTTAATTTAAGAAGCATTTTTACATCATTACTGTGGTACTGGACAATTGTCATCACATGCATATACCAATAGAGCTTTCAAACACAAGCAGAATTTTCCAGCTCTGATTTTGCCTTCCTTCCACAGTGTGCCAGTGATAATTGTACACAGCTCTCCTACTCTCCTCCAACTATTCACATCCCTGTCACAAATGCTCTGTGACTGGGAACTGGTTATGGGGCTACTGCTGACCTTGATGTCTCAGAGTCAGAAGTAGCATAACCTCTACTGAGTACATATATGTAGAGTTTGCTTGTTGAGAACCAACACATGAATTAAGGGCTTGTAGTTGCCACTGATCTTGTATTGATGGTGTTTGTTATTTGTCTCTCAATACAGATTATGGATTTGAAATTCCAGATTTATTTGTGGTAGGTTATGCCTTAGACTACAACGAGCACTTCAGAGATCTAAATGTAAGTTTCTTATTAAAAAAGTTATTTAAAAAGTCACTGGTTTACTTTTCCCATATTTATTCCCATAAATACCCCGTAATTTACCTCCTCCTTTCAGCCCTGAGGAGGTATGTCTTTGACATGGTTGGGATTTGGGATCCTTTGAGTGAGTGCAGAACTCCCTGCAAAGCCTCAAATAATACAAAGGAGTCCCTGCTCAGCACTGTGAAAGTTCCTTCCCATCTCTTCCACCTAAGAGCAGAAGTCATACCTCTGCTATAATTCCATCTTGGGTGAGCCTAGGACTTCTCAGGTCCACCATTCCCAGTATGTGCAGAGACAGCCACAGGTCAGACAGGTTGTCTGAATGCTGTGTTTCCTGCCCCTTTTCTCAGAGAGGTGAGGATGGAAAAAAGGTGCAAACCTTGCCTTTGCTGCTTGTGGTACTCCCAGGGGTAGACCTCGAAGCTGGGAATTCCAAGAGGGAAAACTTGGCTGTAGCTACAAAGTGAAATCAGAATTCACTTCTGGATCTCTGGAAAGAGTAACTGTAAGATCACTAGATTGGCCAAGACAAAGTATTTCTGAAAAATGAATTAATAATCAATAATGTAATCGACTATGCTTTTGCAATCAGTGTTCTATTTTTTTCAGCATATATGTGTTATCAATGATCATGGCAAAGCAAAATACAGAGTCTGAAGCAGTAACATCCACACCTGAATACTTGAGTGAAGCAGAAATTTGACTACACTCCCTCAAGCACCTCCCAGAAGAGTGATTCAACCAACTCGTGTGCCTTTCAACTCAGTATAATAAGGGGTTTACTCTAGAGATACTGATTAATATTTACAGAAGCAAGAGCTCTTATCTAAGATGTGAAGTATAGGGCTTTTAAAGTTACTACCTTTTTTAACTATTAAAGTTATGACATAAGATGCCTTTTGACTAATAACTTGTCTGCCTCAGGTCTCATTGGGAATGCATCTTTTCTTTGTTCAGTCCATCATTCCCCCATTGCAATTCATGCACGTCATGGTATTGCAGAAGATCACTCAAAAGTGCCATTCTGTACACGAAGATTATTTTAGAGGATTTTATTGACTTCATTATCCCTTTAATCTTGGTCAGATATGCTGCTGCTAAATTGAAAGCATTATTTTGATTTAATTCCACAATTCAGAAGTTTCAGCTGAAGCTGTATACTGTGTTGCAGTTCATTGCTGCCTCTTCCAAACAAAGTTGCAGCTCTCAGAATGCACTGAATTAGAGTGCGGGTCAAAGTGAACCCTTGCAATACACTGTTGATCTGAAGTTGGAGGATATCTGGTTCTGGTATGTCATGTAGCCATAGTTCTAATCTGTTTAACGTGCTGAATTTTAATCAAGACTAAACAATGCCAGGCAGGTTTGAATTTCTGCATGGTGTCCCTTGCTCCTATATGACACAAACCAGTATAAAAATTAACAGTATCCTGTGCTTATATTCTTCATTAAACTTCTTTAAGCACAAAAGTTTACTGCTAGTCAGACAATTATTCAGTTATGGTTTGATTTTTGTAGCATGTCGACGTTGAGACTTTTTGTAACCATTTGTTGTCTTCAAGAATAGAGGTCTGACAACACTGGAGAAGACTTGTGTAGAAAAAAAACAAAATAAATGTATAAGAAAACATAGAAAAACAGTTAATGCATGTGTGCTGTAAACTCTAGAGATTCCTTCCTTTCTTTAAACATCATATTTGAAGAAGTTTGTGAATTTACAGGCTGCATTAACTGCAAGAAGTTTAGTTCTGTATTGAATGTAACTGTTCTTAACTTCCCGAGAGAAACCAATGCAAAGTAAGGGGCTGTGTATCAGTAGCTTTGCTCTGAAATGTGAGAGGCAGATTGTTATTAGCTGATATAAACTAATAAAGAAACATTAAGAACACTTGTTACATTGCACAGTTGTTTTTTTTCCTGCTTCAGCATATTTCACACAGCCACTAAAATTTTTTTAAAAGTGCATTTAACTGGTAATACAAACATACCTTATGTATGTATCCCGTGACTCATGAGCTGTTGTTATTTGGATAAAATCCATGATGTTAAGGGAACGAAAAAGATCAAAGAATTATTGTGATTGCTAGAGAAACGCTTTAGCCCTCTCTTCTCTACTGCTTTAACCTATGTTGTAGAAGAGTTCTGTTGAAAAGCTTTCCCTCAGAATAATTTTCTTCTGTTTTAGAGAAGAATGCATACCCATACAGCCCCTGGAAGAAGCTGCTGAAGAGTGTCATCCCTTTTTCTTTTATGAGAGTGTTAAAGTTTTTCTTAATGTTTCTGACTTCTATGGATTTTGTGGTAATGGCACATTGTGTAGACTGACATGCTTAGGCTTAGTCCAGGACATCCATTAGGGTATTTCCTCTTTTTCCTCTTTTCTTAAAAAGTCAAAGCCCAGATTGCCTTGCTACGATGATCGGTCTTCAGCAACAATAACAACAAAAATGTAGCAAGTGAATTTCCGTAAAATTAGTGTGAAAATATGAAGATGCACATAAGTCAGTGTTCAAATTCTTAAATTGTTACAATTGTTTAATTGGAAAATCAATATTATTAAAATCTATATACTTAATAGAAAAGACCAGATTTCTAGAAAACATTAGAACTGGAATTCAAATTAATTCCATTTCCTCCTGTCATTGTATTTTTAACATCATGAAAAAGCACCATATAGATCTCACTAGTGAATTTGCATGTGCGGTTTTACTGTGAATAAAGGGGGGTTTCTGTTCTAATGTCATATTTGAATTTTGTACCTCATGTGTCTGAGCACGTCCAGGTATCTCAGCTGCCATCCATGTTACTCTTTGCTTGAAGCTCTTCCATCTGAAAAATTAATTTTCGATTACTTTAACAATCAGATTCTGAAATATCATTAGTGTAGCTGAGGGAACAGGTAATCATGCATGTATGCCTGATCAGTATTGACTTGAGTCTCCTTGGTGTGCCCAGAGAATTTACTGTCTCGTGTTTTGATAGTAGTGCTGGTTCTGTTCTTCAATTAAAAGGCCACTAAACGTTTTTTTTAGTTGTGGTTGCACTCTATGACCCACAAAGCTATGTTTGGGTTTTTTTAATGAGTTCAGCAACATCTGTTGCTTAAAAGGAGAGGATATTCTTTAAAATCCATTAATTCCCTTGGACATTGTGTTTATGTATTGTGTGAGCTTCCGTTTTTATCTCAGTTTTTCTTCTTATGCAGTTAACACCAGCATTCTTTCCCTACATGTTGAATACAAATTAGCATGGACAGTAATTTGGTTTAAAGTCATGTAAATGTTTAGCAGCGATCAGGTTTTAGACTTTATTCAGCCAGTTCATGCTTACACTTGGCCCCATTCCAAAATATCCGAAAGTGGTTTTCTGGAGAGAAAGTCAAAGTAGGAAGAATAATTCCTTCAGCTTGGTTAACTGAATATAAATTAGGATTTCACGTTGCAAACCATAGACATGGTCTGTGCTTTAAAAATTGAAATAGTCTAAAAGGTCTGTAATTAATATATTTTTTCAATTGAATTAGCTGCTGCATTCTTGTAGTTAGAACTGAACAAAATAGAAAATAGTGTTTGGGTGTTTGATTGCTTACTATTGGTGTTATATTTCCCGACCATGTTATGTTAATCCTCAATGTTTTATTAATACATTTCTATAATGTAAAATTCCATCATTTCTACCCGAATTACAATACTAACTGTATGTGATATTCAGCTACAGAACAGTTTCTGATCTGTGAAAGAGTCAAATCATCACAGTTTAAACACAGTAAAATGCCTAACTTGGAGATGTACTTATGTCATGAGTTATTCCTCTGTGGTGAGAATAAGATATATTTAAATACAATGTTGGGAATTCTAAATTTTAATATTTCTTTATACTGAGGAAGAAGAGGCTGAATCAGCTTCTCTGCATATTTTGCATTTCGATTTTCTCAGATAACGTTGCGGTAAAAACCCCTGTTGTAATCAAACTTAGACATGCAAACTGTAATTCATTCCTGAAAAACTATCTTGAAAACTTTAATTTTCGGTTAAAAATGAGAGTCTCAAAAGAAAACCATTACAGGGTTGTGTAGCAAGAGAAAGAGGGATTCTTGCCCTTTTGTAAAACGGTCACATTTGAGGATGTTTTTCACTTCTTTTCCCTTTTTAAATGTTTTCTAAAACCTCTGATAGTCTATACATAAAGATATGAAATGAATGTAGTAGCTCAGTGTACTGGAAAAGGTATCTTAGATTCTTTTTCACCTTAAATCGGAGGGAGAAATGTACATGTATAAGTTAATGTAGGTGTGTGTTAGTTCAGTTTTCCAAAAGTTAGCTCTGCCTGTACCCTCCAGATGACTAAAGAGGCTGAGTCAGCCTCCTCCTGTGCTTATCTGAGTTCCCCCATTTGAAATCTCACAGTGAGAGAAGCAGAGTGTCAGGGGCTTTATTCACCCTCCAAAAATTGAAAATAAAGTGGAGAGAAAATAAAAGCTTTCATCCTAATTCCATACACTTTACACAGTTACTTGCTTAATGCCGCATGCCTTCCTCTGGGAAGGCAGCCACGTGCAGCTGTCCCAGCACCTGAGCTGAGAGTGTTTGTACTGCCAGGGAATGGCTGCTGTGCTTGCCAGGGATATTCAGAGCAGTGACAGCACTGCAGCAACACTTGGCCGACTAAAAAGGTTTGATCACAAGCCATAAACTTGGGATTATTTTGTGGTGTTAAAAGGACAATTATGTGTTAAGAAAGAGCAATATTATGTACTTACAAATGATGAGAAGGGGAAGACAGCCCAAATAGAGAAGGGAGTGCTAACAAACTGGGGAAGGGTTGTCATTTATTTTGCAGAAAACATGGAGAACACACTACATTTTTTAGAAGGGAAAGAAGGAGCCATCAGTTCTGGGTGAGGCTCCGTAAGCCCTCTGAAGGCTGTCAGCTGTAGTTTGGATAGTGATGCTGTTACGAAGCGCTGGCTGACCCTACCTTCCTTTCTGTCCATAAACTGGTGCTTGGTTTCTTTGTACCTTCACAGGAACACATGCGTATCCGCAGCTGAACTTTCCACTGCTGCCAGCAGTTGTTTTGGAACACCAAGGGGATTCCAAATGCAGAAATTTAGACTCAATTAGTTAAATACTTGCTGTCAGGCCTTGTTCCTTCTGCTGCTGCATGGAGCAATGAACTACTGACAAACTATTGGAGTCTGCAGTACAGCAATTTATGTGTAATGCTAAGTTTTGGATACTGTTCAGAGGATGACCTTTCGTTTGTTTCAGGAGAGGCATGAAAGTTTTCCCCTTTTTTTCCATAGCAGAAAGAGACAAAAATGACTTGCAGTACTGTGTTATAGCAGTCTCTCTTCAAACTCCACAGCTGGGCCTCTGATAATGGTGAGAAAGTCTTGTTTCTAATCATGACACAAAATTTCATTACATTAAATCATTACTACATGTGTTCCAAAATCCTTTGGTCCTCCTGTTTGTAAAGCTTTGTAAATTTGTCGGCACTGTTAAGTCACGAGGTTACACAAGGGACAGCTATTGCTGGAAGATGTATGCTAGGCTTTCATAGCTATTGAATTTGCATAGAAAAACACTGGGATTTAGCTGAGATGTTTTGGAAGCAATGCCAGAAAACAAAGTTATCTTGAAGCGCCTTTTTTCCCCCATTTTCCTAAACTTCTAGAAGTATTAATCTCTTTTCTTCAGATTTCTAATCTGCAATTGCACCGTGGTTTTATGTTCTATTTTATCCTGGTGTCTTTTAACCGAATCCTTGCCAATCCTGTAGTTTTTAATGACACTCAAAAATGCTTGTTGTTTACAAGATAAGCCCTTGTTCTGAAATGTTCAGGAGCAGATTTTCGAAGGTGCATAAGCATCCAAGAAAATTTTATGGGATTTCACCTGCTTGGGTGGGTGCCTAGCTGTATCCTGCAGTGACCATGTACTTTTGGAAATGTTTCTTTCCTAATCTGGATAGACTGGGAAAACATACAGTAACAGAACTTGCAATGAAGATGGAGAATATCAGAACAAAAAGGAGAGGCAAGTACAATTGTGTCATTCTTTGATGTGGGCATGAATATTTCTTTGTCTTTCTGAACCATGCAAGTGTTGTTTAATGGATTTATTTGTTTGGAATGTCATGAGAATTATTGTTGTAATGTTTCTGCTTTTTCTTAGGAAATTTGGAATGAGGTGAGAGTGCTCAAAATTAAGCTTTTGGAAATAATAACTCCACATAAATACTAGCACAGAGAGACAGAAAACAGATCAGCTACAAAGGAATATTCAACAACAATGGCATGAGCAGCAGAAGAGTCAGGGAGAGTAAAAAATGAAGTGTCATAAAAAAAATTTATCTGTGGAGTGTTGATTGGAATGGATCCACCAGTGGGTGTACAGGAAAGGTATTAAAATTTGTTAAATATGACCTGCTGAATGAGCTTTCTGCTGAGAGCCAGTTTGGTCCTCGGCCCACTTGTGCCATATGGGAAAGAAAACCATAATAAACTGAAATTGTTTATCTTCCTCCAGAAGCATTTCACATAATAACATGATGCTATTAACTGCATTCATGCTTTTAACTACAAACACCCAACTGAAGCTTCCAGTACTATTTTGCCTAAGCTGTAGACGAGACAGTCTCAGCTCTATAAAGTCAATCTCAATCTGTGTCTTAAATTTAATCAATGACTAGACACCGGTGTTACTCCATCTGAATAGATCTCAGTGTTCCTAACAGCCTCTCCATCTTATTTTCTGAAGTTTTTAGGTCTTCTCATCTCAAGCTTTACCCTATTCCTTAGAACGTTATTTGCATTTCTCCCAACTCCTCTTAGTCTATGTTGGGCAGAAACCTATTTACAAGCTCAGCTGGCACTGTGATAGACATGAGGGATGCTCTGGAAAGAGACACTGCTGTGTTTGCAACTAAAGAAAACAAACCTCACAAACTGCTGAGACCTGGCTGGCAGTCAATGGTCTTTCTTGGGAGATTTTAAGAAAAGTAGCAAATATTTAATGCAAGGGTAAAAAAAGAGAATCTCTGGTTTGTGTCCAAAAGTATCAGAGTGAAGAAGTTAGCTGCCTTGGGAGGCATGGAGAGAGGACTGTGTGCCACTACCATTGCCCAGCATGGTTTCTTTGCTCCCAGAGCTTAGGCAGCATCTGGGCCTAGAGCAGAAATCTGGCCATTGAGACACAAATCAGCACAAAAAACATCATCCTTTGCTGCAGCTTTTCTAGCTCCAGCACACAGACAAACACAGAATAGGGTTTATCCAGGTCAGGTCTGGCAGACTTTTAATTCTGTCAGGCTTCAGCCATATCTCAGGGCAGTCTAGCAAAAATATGCCTCAGTTTTCCCCACGCAAGTCACAAGCTGGACTCCAGAGCTAGCAAGTGTTTTCCTGATTGTGGTCCATTTATTTATTGAGAAAGAGTCAAATATAAGAAGACATTTCATGTGCAGGAGGGAAGAGGGAAACCAAGGCACATCATGGCACTGCCTCAGGCTAACCTGAAGCCTTTGGTTGGGTACAGGTTTACCAGGGTTATTTGCCATCCCTTAAAACTGTGTTTAGACTGTCTCAACTTCAGCAGTCTCCGAGACATGTAAATTATTTTATGCAGAAGGACAACAACAGCTTTTTGTGAAGTCATAATAGGTTGTGAAAACTGTATGTAAAGCTACTCAAGAAGGAGTGCATGTTCTCTGTTTTGAGTAGCAAACTCACAGCATAGAATACAAGCCCCACTCCTACAGAAGAACACAGACCAGCTGACCACAATTCCTCACACAACCCAACTTACAGAGTTAAGCCCCTACGAAGTCTTAACAAGATCAGTGCCACAGATTTTAGTTAGTATAGGTGTACACGTGAAACTAGTATCATTTTCAATATGGATGTTATTCCAAACAGTCTCTAGCCTCCTTTAATATAATGGCATCAGCCTAAAATTAGGAATGCTTGTACAACTGTTAACTACAAGGATGTAAATTTTGGGGAAAACATTTAAATCCATTACTAAATATGGTGGGAAAACAGACGTGCAGTTTATGCTAGGGCTCAACACATGTTCATCCACCAACATTCTCTGGGAGTCTCAGCTGTTGAGGTAAATCTTCATCACCTGAGGAGAGAAAGGCACATCATAGCTGTCCTCAGCCATCATTAGGCAGACTTTCCATAGCTCATAATAATTTACAAGGCCCATTTCTAGTAAGACAAAAAGAGTAGAATAGAAACTCGTTTATGGATCATAACAGTCAGCGTGGGGTACAGCTGCTTTATTCTGCTCTGAAGTTTACCTTCTTGTGAATCCCAAGGCTTTCTCCTTGAGGCTCCTCAAGTCCGGCCTGGTCTGCCTAAAGCCACAGTTTCATCCACAGCCATTATCCTGGCAGAGCAGGCAGAACATCTGCATCTTCCACCTTAATTTGCTAAGAGAAACCCTTCCTAGCCAAAGCTCTAAACTGTGTAGAACTATTATCTGGTAGGTAGTGCAGGGGTGGCCACAAAGTACTGGGTATCAGCTGAGCCTATGGGATGACAGACTTGGGTTGAACTGGAATGCAGATAGTGGTGTTTTACCCTGCCATTTTTGGAAGGGTTGGGTTGGGAGGATGAGAAGGACAATCACAGTTTCTTGTTTATGCAGCAACCTGAGCCAGAAGCACAGTGTTCCCTCAGGGCTTGGAGCCTCTCATGGCAGAGAGGAGGCAGCAATGCAACTCCCAGTGTCAAGTCCCGCACCCAGCTGAGGTCTCCTGGTATTTTCTGAGCTCAGCTCTTAATGTTAGAGCAGATGGGATCACAGTTTAAAACTGGAGAGATGTAGGAGTTTGCTTTTCATCACGAACAAGCTCTAAATAAAAAAACGTCATCAAGCTACCTTTATAAGCATCCCTGCCCTTCTACCAAGGGTTTGTGCTTCCCTCCCTGGCTGTTGGTGCTACCTTGATTCAGCTTCTTTCCAGAACCAGTTTTTCTTACCCTCTGCTGGTTCTCGTTCTTGCTCCCAGACTGCTGCATAAATGTGTGTTTTGCAGTCCAGAAATACCATTCCTGACCTACCATTCCTTGCCAAGCTCATGGCTACAACATAAATAATAGGGGGAAAAGTTATTTTGAAAATAAAGAAAGTAGCTGATTTCCATGTTTAGGTTTAATCAAAATTATAGTGTATGTGAAACACTACGGCACCAAAGCCTGGCTGATGTTCTCCACTGCTGTTGAAAGGACCTGCTGCTTTCACCCCTTCAGAGGGTCTTGATATCTAGGGAAATGTAGTGTCCCAGTAGGTAGTAGTGTACTTATCCATGAAAACTGAGAACTAACAGATAAAGCAAACTATAAAGAACTTATTTAAGAATTTAAGGTTTGGAGGGGCTTTGGCTTTTTATTAATTTTGCTCTGTCCTGACACACTTCACAAAAGTCCTCAGCCAGCTTATTTTCAAAAGTCTTCTAATTAGTCATTCCAGGAAAACGAGCATTTATGATTTGTTCTTTTGTCTATAGGTTCATCCAAGGTGAAAAATCTTGGGAAGTTGCCATCGCTCTTCCGAGTTAATTCAACACAAAGTAATCATATCAAATTTGCTCTAAAAGTTAGTTTTAAAATATGCCATTAAGCATTCATGTGTCACCATCTGCATTAATAGCTTTATGAAAGAGAAAAAGCAGTTCTTATTTATGCATAAAGTTCCTATAGTAGTAGTTGTTAGTAGAAATACGGACACAGAAAAGCATCAAAATAAAAATCAGAATTTTCTATCCCTGTTTTGACAGTGTTAGCTAAAAGGTATTTTTCTGTTTCTCAGATTCTCAGTCATTTTCCAGAACTCTACCGGGACTTCTGTGTTCAATGTTTCAATACAATCACAGAATTCCTGTTTGATGGCCTATCGAGTGTCCTTCATTAGCTCTGACCTTAGAAATTCCAGTTAAGGGAACCATCACGAGTCAGGTTTTAACTGAGGATGCTCACTTTCCCTCCTTCCAACCAGTAGATTTCAAAGGCAGCATCCAGCTGCCAATTTGCTCATCCAAATCAAATTGCTTGTTGCCCTCCCTCATGCTTTCCACAGCAGGTCCATGTACCTTATTTCTTCCAATACATCTTGGGTGTGTTGACAGCACCACAATGTTCCCATTTAAATGCTGGACTATCTCAGCAACGACAAAATTGTTTTCTCTTGCTCCAGTGACATTTTATGGCACAGTAAGGCAGCCCTGAAGTGAGAACAACCGGCTTGAGAGGAATGCCCGTTATCATTTCAGCCCTTTTGGCCATGGCATGAAACATACACTGGGCGTCATCTTAGTTCCCGCCCCAGATTTTTGTGGCAATGCCAGAGATGGCTGCTCGGCTTTTCCCACTGCATTGCAATCGCCGGTTATCTTGGCAACCCCAAGTTTGCTTTCCCCACTCTCTGGCCTGGCCAGGCACCTGCACAAACCTTACACGGTGCTGAGACCCCCATGTCACTCCCACCCTTGGTGCTGGTTCTGCCCACTGGTGTAGTGAAATTCTGGATTACAGCCTGATGCCTCATGCTTCTCTACTGTTTTTAATTATTTGCAACACCTGTAGAAACTTTTAAGTCCTGCTTCTGGTTTTAGTCTGCTTCACCTGTGCGCCAGCTTGCGCCTCTTTGTCTCTAAAGATCTGTCAGTCTTTTCAAAAACAAGAACTTTTCTTCCTGACAAAGCCAGATTCTTGGCACATTCTTCCAGCATTCCTTTAAACATCCAGTCAGCAAACAACAGCGCAAACATTTGCCTGCCCTCTCATTGTTTCCTGACCCTGATTTACGAGAGGTCAGTGTGATAGATGTTTAAACTAACCACAGGCTCAGTTTATGCCAGACCATTCCATCTGAGCTTTCATGTAATATTAATTACAATTCCTTTAAATTCCGTTGCAATTAAAATTGAAAGCAACACTTCATGCTTTCAGCACCTCCCACCCAAATATCACATATTGCTTGAGGCCAGATTCCACCCCTCTCCTCCTTTCTCGATATCACCTTCCCTTCTATTCTTCGTATTTTCAATCCACTCTTGAAAAACGTGGAATTTCATCAAATCGGGTGGACAGCCAAGTGCAGTGACATCCAAGAGCAAAGTGCTGCTTTAGATAAGATGGTTATAGGCTGGCCCTTTGCAGATATTTCTGAGCTGGCTTTCACAGCACAAACACGGGATGTGGCAAGCACACAGACTTAGATTTTGTGTTTCAAAAATCGAGATGTTACAGCCTTGATTTTAGAGATACGTGTCAGCGCTACTTTCAAGCATTAGGGAGTGTGCCACACCAAATGAAACCACGGTCCTGTAGAGGCTGAAGTGTCCGTGCCTTTCCAACCAGCAGTGGCTCTGCCCATGGCAGTGTCCCCTTCTGCTGCAGCACCTTGAGGGGATGCCCCTGTCACAGCAATGGCAGCTGCACTGGGTTCAGCTACTTGGCCCCTTGCCCAACAGATCAACTGCTGGATCATACTCTGCTTGCAGCACCTTGGCCTCTTCCAAATACTCTCCTTTTTCCCCCACTGCATTTCTTTTATCGCCTTCCTTCATCTTTTGTCGTATTTCTAGCTCTGCTTTGTCTTAATTTCATTGGAACCAGGAGCCTTCAGCTGGGCTCTCAGACTGAAGGATCTGCTGCACTTCCTTTCTGGTCTCACAGGACTTCTGCTCAAGCTTCTGGCATAATTTCTTTCTTGTAGCTTTTTTCCCTCCAGATTCTACTGAAATAGCTGTTTGCTTTTCCAGTAAGAGATGCTGCATTACTACCAGGAGCAGGTGGTTCTCATTTCAGAAATTTCAGTCAAGAAACTGAAGCATATGACATCTTATGAATCACAGGTTCTTGCTCTCTGTCCTGATGTTTCTCTTATCTTTCTGAGCTGAAGGCTGATCCTTAAAATGGATAACTAAGTGAAATTGCACACCATACCACTACAGTCCAGCCAAATAATATCTAGACAAATGGTTTAGGTGGAGTCGCTGCAAAATGCAGAATTAGAAAAGATCACTAGATTTTGGTCTAGACAAAGTTTTTATATTTGTACTATTGCTTCCCAAATAAATTAAAAATTACAGCTCACAGCTCCTAAGTCTGTTCAAAATCTCCTCACATCTTCTATCAGCATAACCTGAGATTTATTTTCCTCTTCAAAAAGTTCAACTTGAGATCCTGTTTACCATTTGCAGCCTTTCTTTGCTCTTGCCTGAGAACTGGAGTGCTGGTGACCCCAACCAGCCACGAGGCACTTCAGCTCGTTCCATGCCATAGGAAGTCCAGCTGAAAATGTACGACCTTTAGCCTGACCATGTGTCCAGTGAGAAAAAATGCATAAGGGAAAGAATAGCAAGAGATCACAGAGACAATTATTTTTAAAATACGCATTACATAAGGTTATCTATGGCACGAGAGGATATCAGGTTCGAACATCTAAAATTCAAAATGTGAATGTCTTACACATTTTAAAATATATCTCTGGGCTTGGATGTCTCTGGCTGGGGTCTATCTCTCTACTTTTGGCATTATCTAACTGAGCTAGTTGAAAGGAGATTCTGCTGGCTCCAGACTCTTCCAGTTTCTATCACTAGCCCATCACATAACAACAATAGCTTTACACTTAGCTCATGAAGATATGCCAGAGAATTCTCTTCCACACCTCGCTGCAGTCCAGACGGGCTGGAAGGCGATGCAGTGTCCTGGGAGCAGCTGTGCCTGAGCCCTCAACAACTTTTTGTCCTACTTAGTATCTGAATGTTCTTGTTTTCGGTTGTGTGCAAAGGACAAGAGCTTGGAGCTTGTGCACGTGCTATTTGAGTGGCCCCTGATAATGTCAGTGCCACAGACTTACAGTCATTATCCCTGATAAAAGTCATGTTCTCCTGCTGTCTCATCAGTACATTCACTGCAAAACAGGGAATGGCATATTTGCAGGTGCAAGTAGCAATCCTTCCCAAGGATACTTGAGTCTCTCCCACCTTGAAAAACCTGTCCTTAACTCCAGTTGCCTGTCCAGGTGCTCTCTCCTTGCTGGGGGTCTGCTCCTTGAGCAGCACATCATCGCGCAGTGTTTTCTTCTTCACTTCTGGCCTAGCTCTTCCCTGATTTGGCTTCTGCCACTCAGTGAGTGTTCTTGCCTCATGACTTCCATAAAGTTTGGAACTGGAGGCAAGATGAGTCTTTCATTCCAATTTTAAATTGTCACCTTAAATACATTTTAAACTGTTATACATAAAGCTCTGGCATATTAAGGACAGAAGCTTTGGGGGAAGGAGAAGGAATAATGCATCTTTCTCAGCAGCTTCCTTACGATCAGGGCTAACAAGGAACAGACTGTTCTATTCACACCAAGCTTCCGGAAAGCCCAGCTCTCTCTTAAGTATCTCAGAAAAGCCTCTATTGATTTATTTCTAGCTAATACTACCTCCCTCCTCTGATCTGTCTCCTACTTCCAAGAGATTTACTCAGGTTACTCTTCACGCTTTCATTTGGTTTCCACAGTTCTATTTCAGCTTCCACATCTTTAATCTTTCTTACAAGGTGTTAAGGGATCCTTATTCACTTTTCAGCATTTTGTGGAAAGTCAAGAAATAGCTGTATTCAATCACCTCTTCTTCCCCCTCTCTTTACTTTGCTTCTGAAGGACCTCACCATAAATACCATTTTGGCACCTTTCTCCATGCTTATGATTCACCAGCTTTTCTACTTCCTATTTGTCACATTGGGGTATTTTTGGTAATCTTTTTTAATGCCACTGCACTAAACACATTTTCTTGCAACTCTTGGGCTTCTGTATCCTCTTATTATAGAAACCTGATTTTGGTTTCTCACATCTGTTACTCCCACCTTGTACAACTTGTGTTCCCATAGTTCTGATATGGGTAGGAGAGCGGTGGTGGGTTTGTGTGGGGTCACCAGTCACTGTAACCTAAAAAATGTGAGCAGGTCTCAGTGAGGTTTGGTGACTGGAAGTAGATTAAATCTTGAAAACGTCCTTTAAGATGAACTTATACTATCCTTTGCTTATATTTTGGTGGGGGGTTTTTTTCTGCATTTGGGAAGGTGGATAATACATTATCAAGCCTACCAGATTTTTCTAAAGACAACTGTATCCAACTGTGGAGGTGTAAACACAAAAGAGAGGGGCTGAGTGCCTGGCATTGACCGACAGGGAATAACTGGGAGTAATGAGATTAAACTGAACAAAGGGAAACCACTGAAGGTTGAACATCAGAAAAATATCCTGGCTGTGTCTATCAGACCGTGGACTAATTTCCCATGGGAAGTGGTAGAAACTCCATCTCTTGAGTAATTTAAAATTAGAACAGATAAATCACTAAAAAACAGAGGGCTGGGAACAACCCAATTGGAATTGGAAGGGGATGAACTTGACAGTTTTGAAAGATGTATTTAGTCTCAGTTTCTCTTATTCTGAAATTAAATAACAAGCCCTGTTTAGGGTCTGCTCACACAGGACTGATGAGCCTGCAGCTGCGCCATATTCTCCTTATTATGGCCAGGTTGAAATGCTAATGTGACTCTATCTGATCATTTGTTTGTGCTGCAGTAGCATTAAAGCCTGAGCCTGGCAGGGAAACCAGAGGAGTTCCCCACGGGCCCTCCTCCTCCCCAAATCACAGACCTGGTTGGGGACTGTCTAAGGTTTTTCTGCCAAATCCTTTGTTTTCAACGGATTCCTTGTTATTTCCTCTACCATGTACCCTGCTGGGCTGAGCTCCCCTAGATGGCAGAGCTGAAGCAATTTAAAATGCAAAAAGCTTTACACAGCCCTGATGGAACAGGGGCTACCATAGACAGCCCACTAATTTCTCCAGAGCTACTGGCTACAAACAGCTTCTGTTGCCATGGGTCACTCTTTGCTGCGTGTGAGAGATGGTCCAGCTCCACGTGCAGTCACTGCAGTAAGGACTTGGCCCCAAAATTAAAAACGATTCACGTTTCCAGTTCTCAAAAAGAGCAGGCCAAGAAAATGGTTCGTTTACAGTTGTGTCTTTAGCAACATCCCATGGTCCAGCTCACTGACTTTTCGAAAAAAATCAGCTTTAGTACAGTTTTGCAGATGCTTGGAAAAGCAACAAAGGTGATGAGGCAAGTTCAGAGAAGATACAAGTGACCTTCCTGTCTTTCTGTTACGTAACACTTCTGGTTATCCCGTCAGCAGCGTCAGTCCACACAGCACTGCTCTCAGTCCACACAGCTGTCTTTCCAACCAACTGAACTCCACTGCAATGCATTTTTTGGGGGGCTGAAGTGCTGAGGAAAGCTGAACCCAAACTGGATCGCATGTAGAGGATTTCTTTTGAAATTAAACACGTAACATCGAGTTTAAGGAGCTGATAAACAATATTTGAGTTCTGTTATCTCCAGAACTGTCTTCATTTTCTATGGTTTGCCAAAAAGGACAACAGGTCAGGGGTTTTTTGTCTGTGTTATTTCTTTTTCAGCTGAGCAGCTTCACATGGGCTGTTGCATTTCTCAGCTGGCAAAAGACTTCTTAAAAAAAATTATTGTTGGATTAGCACAAGACACTCTCCTGAGAGTTTCCCATCTTACAGTCAGAAACAAGGAAAATAAACTGACAATTGTAGTTGATCTATAGAGGGGAAAAGAGAATTACTTGGGAAGAAGATTGATCTGAACTATTCCAAGAGTCTCCTTTTACCTATTTGAGGACGTAAGTTTAGGTAAGTAATGCAATCCAAAGCAAGAGCTGTGAGCAAAATGTAGAAAAAAAAAAACAAACCAAAAAAACCAACCTGTTGATAAGTCATTGGTTCAGAATCAGGCTAACCTTCTTAGCTCTGAATTTGTATAGCTTTATAGTTATTCTTGAAGAATTTTTTTCTCATATAATGATTATTCTGCTTCCATCCAGTCTTTTATTGATAATTTCATATGTTATACTTTCCATTATTTTCATCTCTATTTTGCAGAGGTTTATAATTTCTAATCTCTTACTCATCTTTGATTGTCTCCATTCCACATTTACTTTACCATTTAGTCAGTTTTTGCTTTCTCCCTGTATCTGTCTTACTTTTATAATCGCTGCGTATCTTTTTTTATTTTCCACAGCGCAGCTTCACGGTATCAAATACTCATGTTGCAAAATTTCCCCTCGTATAAAGATCAACAATAAGTTAGCTGGAAGTCATCCGTATTTCATTATACTTGGCACTGAGAAGTGTAGCTTTTAAAGAGCCTCCACCCTACAGCTGCATCTCATCATTGATCCATTTAAATGCACTAATCTAGCCAAAAAGCAAATGTTTCCCATTACAACCTGTCTCTAAGTGACATCTATGTGCTAGTTTAGGAATAGATCTTCATAACAGAACTACTTTGGAGGTAAACCAGGAAAAGATATTCCTCTGGTTCAGTGCAATGCATGCTTTTAGCCTGAAATAAGTATGGAGCCATTGCTTCCATCTAGTTTTGTAGTGGGTAAAATAAACATTGGGAGCGTTGCTCACTGAATACAAAATCTGCAATTATGGGTTCTGTGTATGACCAGTTAGGTGACTAGAAATTGGCTCCAACATTGATAGGGATTTCTCCACAGAAAAAAGAAAAATATTAAAATCTCTGAAGCTCAAAATGAACATAAGGGAGTATATCTAACATACAACTAATATCACAAAGACCCTCAGGTCTTTATAATAGTGATCATAACACTATAGCTTCATAAAAGGAGTAATGAGGCCTGATCCACCCACAGGCTATCACAGAAGTGTGTGGGATGGCTTCTGAGTTGGTTTGACTTTATTGACATAGTTACAGTACTGGGAAATCCGCTGATCAAGATGAAATGTCTAAAAAAAACCCCCAAAACATGGGGTTTGCAGGTCCTGTGACACAGTCGCATTTTGAAGTCAGCCTCGAAGATGAAAAAAAGGTTTCTTACAACAAAAAAGGAACACACATGGTGTATCCTATACTATATTCATTATTTCATATACGTTTATGTTGGAATAATGATCAATATCCAGTGCAGATCATCTTTCAGTCCCGAAGCTGCCTTTGCATACTTCTCAGCAGCCGGTGGGCTGCAGTTCTCTCCCCCAGCACTGCTCCGCTCCGACAGCTGTCACGGGAGAACTAGAGGGTTTTTATAACAAGAGAGTGGGTAACTGTAATTTTGGTACTCAGGAACTTGTGGGAGTCTGTTTCTTGGTTCCAAAGGCAAGTGGATAAATGAGAATGTACAGTGAGAGATGCACAGGCTTTGGAGCACTTTTCAGGAGATGCTACCAGGTGATCCACAGAGGCTGCACTCAGCTACTTACATGTTCTGGCACCTGTAGATGTCCTGTAGTTTCTCCTGAAGGCCCTTCTTGCTGTCAAATGGTTTTTGCGTACCTTCAACGGATGCCTGAATCATAGATTCTGCAAACACTCACAAAACTATTTTTGATCTCCTTCTTTTCTAATCCACAGTTGTAGTTAACAGCACCTTTGACCTGCCTTCCCATACACTCAGCCTTAAGACAGACTTACAGTTAAAGCCCTGAGTTGTATTTGCTTTCTGAATTAACATCCCAGCTGTGATAAATGTGGCAATGCTTGGATACCAAAGTTATTGTTTCATGCTGTTTGCTGGCAGCATCAGAAGGATAACTGCAGTGGTCTCAGTTCAAGTCAGAGCCCAAAGGCTGTCTTTTATAGCCACAAGGACTGAAAAACAACCTGCTGCAGGGAGGCCTTGGTTTTCCATCCCAGTTCCATGAAAGGAACACATCCCAAATCACTGTCTTGTCCAGGTGAACAAGATAAGGATTTAATCACTCCTTGCTACAGAACACTTTAAAGAATATCTGTACTGAAAGTCTTTCTATGATGCTGACATGTAGAACTGATCTACAATGTACAAAAAACCCCATCCCTCATGAGAAAAACAAGAAAAAACAAGATTTGAATTCAGTTCTAATGCATTTGGCACACAGTTTATGATGTTTAACTCTTCACCTCAAGCAAGGTCAATTATATCATGTCTCAATATTTTACTTTTCTCTGGACTTACACAAGTCACTTGTGAAACAGATCTTCTTATAATTTCTCGTGGTAGTGGACACCACTGCTCAATTCTTTACTACTATTAAATGGACCCAATTTCTATGTCAATAAAAATGACATGTCAATAAAAATGACATATTGTTTCCAGGGTCACAACCCTTCCTGGTATAGTTCACGACAGCCAGACTGGTAAATTTTTTAACATGATGAATGAAACTAAACTGAAAATCAATATTTTCTTTTACAGAAGCTTTCAAAATACAAGTCCTGGTGTCTTGCTCAGAGTAAAAAATCCTTCCTTACTAAAGACAAACCTCCAGTAATACAGATCCTGCAGCACAGTCACACAGTTGCTGTCACCCCAGAAAACGGCATGACAATTTATAAAGCTAAAGAATTAGAAAATACCTAATTAACATAATTGAAGTGTCTCAGTTAATATACTTGGTTAACAGCAGTGTTACCAGGAGAAAATTCCCCCTACACACTTGGATGGAAGCCTTACTGTTACCTCATGTCATATTTATTTCTTAATATAGAAATAATTAATACTTTTATATGTGTAGTTACACAGAGCAGAATTGCACAGCTGTCTCCTGCTAGCCATCAAAGGGATGTGTTTTATACACAGGAATAAAGTGTTACTTTTTTCGTAATTCTCCCAGTGTGAGGACGGACAAAAAGAAAATGGTCTAATAATATGTCACTGCAGTTGCAGTAGTCTGGGCTCTCCCAGAAGTCACTGGAGAGAAATAAGAACCCTGAGAGGTTGATGCAAGCCACCCTATGTGTGGTATGAACGTGTCTGGTCAGCTTCTATGTCTCTTCACTGACTATTGAGCGAGCCTGGCAGATAAGCTCAGATGGAATGAATAATTTATAGATGGGTAAAATCAGGTGTCATGAATACCATCCTCAGTGCCTAGTGCACTTGGAGAGTACAAGGCAAGCAGAAAATTTCCCTTGCCTCAGGATGTTAGGGGGCTGTTTTATTAGGCTCCCTGTTTGCCCAGAAAGGAGTCCCATTGCAGCCAGATTTGTAAGGATTTGCTTGTTCCTGGAATTAGCAAGAGTGCCCGGTGCTGGAACACCCGTACCTGCAGCTAGAGCCCCGCTTTCTTTTCTTCACATGGAGCTAAACTGCAGCTGAATAAGGCACTCATATTTTTTAAAGAGAGTACCCAGCATACATTTTGCTAATCCATTAATGTTTTCAATATTTCAGCAGCGCTCCTGCTCTGAATTGGAACCAAAAGCAAGTCTTTTCATTAAAAGCCAGAAGAAGAGAGCATGAGATCCATTTAATTAAAGCATTTCCAGCCAATACGCTAAGGAACATTTAGATTCTGCACGCATCTTATGCATAATCAATGGAAATTGCCTGAGCAGAATCTGGAAAGGCTTGGAGGAAGCCAGTGTAAAATGAGCAAAGGCTACAATAGTCTAGACCCTAGATTAAAAAGCTCTGGCATTTATCAGAGAAGAACCAAAATATTTAGCTACTAAGTGAGCCCCTTGCGTCTTGAAGAGTGTCAGGTGAACCCTGACATGGTTTAGAGCACTGAGTGCTCTAGCAATGCTTCTACAGAGGATGCACAATCCCTGCATCCAGAAGAACCAGCCTCCCTATATCTGGAATATCTTTCAGCTGGATCAGTTGTTTCTACATGCTCTCTCAATGGAGAGCAGCATAAGAAGGGGAGGGCGCTAATGCATTACTCCAGCAGTCTGTGAAATAACCGTTTGGATCCAGATGCAGCTAAATCGGGCAGCTGTTTGAGTTAGATGTCTTCAGGCATCACTAACATGGACCATCCTTTCCCAATTATCCAAGCAGTGTGCTTCACTCTCTGCCCTCATCTTTGTTCTTTTAAGAACAGTATTGTCATGACCATGAAGAGCATAATCCTCCAAGCTGGAGTCAGAAAACGTCTTCCAGGAGGAAAAGCCAAAAGATGATTTCTGCAGCATTTCCATGCAGTTCGTCCCCTTCACTAAAGCAGCTAACTATTGGAAGGGATTTGAGCTCTACACAGATGTTATTTACCTCTATTTTGAAATGCAGAAAGTTGCAGTAATCTGTTTATTTTTCTTTAACTCTTTTGTACTCTGGAAGTATCACACAGTTCAGAAGGCAATATGACGAATTTTTAAGAAAACTATTTTGCTGGCAGTGTTTTAACAACTGTTGCTTTGTAAAAGAAAAATAAATAAGGAAAAGCAGATTAAATAAACATAGAAGCTAAGAACAGCCCAAAAAGGTTTTAGTGAATAGAGAAGTTTGACAAATAACGACTACTGCAAATCTTTGCTTTTTCTCTGGCTTACATCAAGATTTCCCTAAAACTTAGATGATGTCTCCAGAAAGGCAGCCTGACACATTGCAAATGGAATGGAACCTGTTGCTCCTGCCGGGGATGAGAAGAGCAAATAGGAATATATCGTATCAAGGAGGAGGGTTTTTGCTTTGGATTTCTTTTTTATATTCATCAGATCCAGTTAGTCAGGCTACTTACCTTTATAAAAGTTGTATAATACTTGCGGTCCTCACTTCAGGCAGTGATATAGTCCTGGACTCTAATAGTCCATCTCCACCCGATCAAAAGGAAAGACCACTCTTACCATATCAAAGATATTAATCAATCACTGACCTTAGACATCGGAGGAAAATGCTTTGCGTTACTGTGCTCAGAGTTTGTTTTGTATTTTGCTTAGGCCTTAAGAAGCGCCTTGAGAATTGAATTAACTTGGACTGTTTTCCCTTGTCTCCCTTGCAATGCTTTGGTCTAATCCTGCAAATGACCTTTGTGTGGACATATTTTGCATCCACATGGAGCCATTTGGAGTCTGGCACAAGTGAAACAGCACAATACTGCAGCAAAGAGTTCAAGTATATCCAATGAGTTAAAATATTTGGCTGCTGCTTTCTTCTGGAAAAGCAGTTCTGAAATGAACGTCTGAGGGTGTCTCAGCAGAAGACTGGGCTGAAAATATTCTGTAAACGTGGCTTTGTTCCTTAGCTCATTACTTTCATTTCAACTTCTCCCAGCATTGTGTTATTGCTGATCAGATTTCTGGATTGATTTTTTTGACCAAATTTGAAATTTGCCGACAATTAATTTAGTCAGACTAGAAACATGTTATATTCGGTGCTTTCTTCAGTCAGTTCTTCCTCTCATAGTACAATTTGCATAGGCAATCAACATAGCCTGTGTGCAGAAAAATAATGAGCATTTCTGTTCATTAGTGGCAATAATTTACATGGCAGGATTCCTATGTTGGTTTTCTTCTGTGGAGGCAGATGAGCAACTTGGAACCTGAACTCAGTCCTGGGTGTCCCTTCTGCACGCAGTTGCCTGTGTTGTTTCCTAAAGCTACAGCAGAATCACTCAATTAGATAGCATCTCTAACTCTGAGCAGCCAGCAACTTCTGTAGCATTTGACATTTGTTCAAAGGGTTTGTAAAACACCAAAAGAAAATTAATCCGGTACTTTTTTTTTCTTGAAAGGAGCATTCTTAGGCAATCCTGCCTCTGGAAATAGGGGTATTTATAATAATTCTTTCACGAAGTTATAGTGGCAGTTTAGTTCTGTTATAATACCAAACATAATCCTAATCCAGCCTCTTCTGAAAAATTCATACCGTACAGACATAAACACAATCCTGCTTGCCTCACAGATGTTTGTTTTTGCTTTTTGGTTGGTTGGTTGGTTGATTTTTTGATTGATTGGTTTGTTTGGGGTTTTGGGGGGAATTTTTTTGGAAGGGTCATGCTTCCCTGGATGTTGTCTCCCCATTTGCCATCTCACTTTTTAAAATCTGTAGCAGAAAGATGGAAAGTGGTGGAGAAAAAACAAAAATAACCACAAAGCAACCCCCCAACCAGCCAACTCCCCCCCCAGTGTAATATCACTTTCAGAGCCTAGTCCCCATAAATAGTAATCAGCTTACAGGTTTAGACATCTTCTGGCCTTTAGATGACTCCTGCTGTCCTAGAGAGCATCTCTCGTGTGTCTTCAGTGAAAATAGAGCTGAGCAGTGGTCGATCAGCATAAGTAGCAGCACATGAAGTCATAGTTAGTGGCCAGTAAGACCCAGGTACCTGGTTTCTACAGGGTGTCTGCCAGTGAGGTTCTGATGGGCTCAAAGTGAAGCAAAAGCTCTTTGGACAGAGTAGATAAAATAAGAGAGCAGCAACTGGGTGAGTCACATCATTTTTGGAAGGAAGGAGGGTTTGAATGAAATCAATATATTCATGTGACATGTCTAATTTTTATTCCTCAGGGTTTTCTCAATGCCTGAAAGCTGTCTTGATCCATCCCAGTTCTAGAGGAAGATGTGTTAAATGGCAGAGCTCAGGAGAAAGCTGCCACACTTTGCTCATCTAGGGGAAGTTGTGGATAGTCAGAAGAAATACAGGATGGGTGGCCTGAATTTTGGAGATGGCTGTTAGCACCTCTGTGCTACTAAAACAAGATTTCACTAATCAGCGGATCAAGCTGCTGATTATGTGATAAAGCGGGGAGAGAGCGATAACACTGTTGTCAATTCATCACCAGCTACTTCCACCTAAACTGTCAGTTCAGTAGTTAAACTAAACATTTTACAAAATAAGGCTGATTTATCACCTCCCAGATGACAGCACAGAACCAAACACAGAGCTGTTATTTCAGTAGAGGAGCTAAGGTAACTCAAATGGTCATTTCACTTTTCTCTGCCGTTCGAGAACTTAAACCTTTCCTGTCATGGCCAATTTTAAATAGGTTGGATATTTATTGTGTTGAACTCTTTTAAACCGTGCATGTGTGGGAAGGGAGGGTTTCTGAGGGAAAATGCTGCACATGTAATAGTCCCTGCTGGCTTTCTAAAACAAGTTAACATTGTTTGACCTAAAGTGAATAAACCCTCAGCAGAACTGAGGCCGATGACTTTATCTGTTAGACTCTGGCTCCTCTAATTTAAAACAAATGAAAGAATGTAGATAGTTTAAGTGAATGCAGAAGAGATTTGAGTGACTTTTTTTCCCCTAGATCTTTAAAAAAATTAGGAAATCCAGCTGTAAACAGGCATAGCGTCTGCAGAAACATTGTCACTGTTGTTATTCCACAGTGACAGTTTCCAACAGCAAAGGATGAAAAACAAGTTTTGCTTTGCTTATGGTTTCAGAGTGTGTCAGTAGATTTGCATTGCTAGGAGCCCAAGTTAAAAGTATTAAGTGAGTTCTGCTGGGCTCCTCCTAGCCATAATCTCGCTTGCTCAAATTTTACACTGCAACTCATTCCCTTGGGCTCACTGAATTATACTTGAAATTGTTTTTGTCTCTGGCTGGATGATAGTAAATTCCTGCAGGCTTGAACAATTTTGTATTTCTTTGCAGAGTACCAAGTTTGCTGTCAGAGGTGAAATACTAATGCCACAAAGCCGCCAAAATGCATCCAGCCCCAGACTCAGAATAGTAGGGATGGTTAGTGTGAACAACCGAGCTGATTGCTGTAAAAGCCATGTGTCAGCCTGCCTTGGTGCACTTTGGCAGCTTCACACAAGCTGCCGGGTCCAGTTCAGGATGATGATACCCAGGCACAGAAAAGAGTATTAATAAGTAGTAAGTTAGGTTATAAATTCACAACACATTCGAAACTTTTCAACATCTCTGCTTTGGACACATTTTTCATGGAAGAATAACTTTTCTCACTACTCTTTTTCTGAAGGGCAGTGAAGCCTCCTTCCTGAACACAGCTTCCTCTCTGTTTGGTGATGGTTCAGGGATGCTGGCCTAAAGGAAGAGTCATCTTGCTGTCTGCTCCAGGCTTCTCTTTCTCCTTTGGGCTTTGTCACCCTGACCACATGAGGAGCAGTGTCCTGACAGACACAGATCTCTCTACACACCTAAGCTTTGTTGTCTGAGAAGACTGCTGACAAATAAAAGGCACATCAGCTGAGACATTGGTTTTCATAGCATAGGTAACTGGTTCCCAAAAGTGGACAACTGCCAGAAACCAAATGGTTCTTTCTCCCTAAAGTGCGGTAGGATAAGAACTAGATACGCAGACTTCTACCCAAGTATAATGTTACTCTCTGTTGGCACTCTCAGGCAGTGATTTTCCCTGAGAGCTATGCTGCACAATACTGTATGCACTTGTAGTGGGTTTCTGTGGCCAGGTTTTGGTAGCGGGGGGGCTACAGGGGTGGCTGCTGTTAGAAGCTGCTAAAAGCTTCCCATCTGGTGGAGCCAATGCCAGCCGGCTCCAGGATGGACTTCCTGCTGCTGACCAAGGCCGAGCCAATCAGGAGTGACAGTAAGGCCTCTGTGATAACATATTTAACAACAGAAGTTTGTTGTGCAGAAAGAATTCCAGCCAGGGAAGAGCGGAGTGAGAACATGGGGACAACAGTGCAGACACCAAGGTCAGTGCAGAAAGAGGGGCAGGAGGTGCTCCAGGCACTGGAGCTGTGCCCCTGCAGCCCGTGGTGCAGCCCATGGCAGGGAGCTGTGCC
>JAWMRA010000078.1:15955261-16016808 GCA_035584735.1 Pseudotriccus pelzelni
TTCTGCTGTGCCTTTTGCGACCGGACTTGTCTGTCTCGCATTGGCCTTTTTAGCCATCAGCGCGCTTGTAGCAAGCGAGGGTAGAGCCCTTCCGAGATCTTCGTTTGCGAAGGCTAGCCATGATGATGATTAAATCTTTCTATGACTCAAGAGTTTCTGGCTCTCTGAGATCAGTATCAGGGTGAATTTGTTGTTCTGATTCCTGCTTCCTTCCATAAACCCCTGTGATTATACGTTGTAACTGTAGATCCTGTAAGTAAGTGGTTGCTGAAGCCAGAAGTTTGAGAAAATTATGACATTTGTGTGAATAACATCGTTTCAGTAAAATTAAATGAGAATGGCAGAGAAACCTCTTTACACTTACCTTCACAGTCTCAGTGTACTGCCAGACTGTATTGGACATGAATCACTGAGGTTGGAAGGCACTTCTGAAGATCATGTAGTTCAGTGAGCTGGTGCC
This sequence comes from Pseudotriccus pelzelni, assembly GCA_035584735.1. Taxonomy (NCBI): domain Eukaryota; kingdom Metazoa; phylum Chordata; class Aves; order Passeriformes; family Tyrannidae; genus Pseudotriccus; species Pseudotriccus pelzelni. Next base: position 15,955,722 of record JAWMRA010000078.1, read on the forward strand.
GGCCACTCAGGATGGTGTCCACGCTGGTTTTGACTACAATGATGGAGACTCAGCAGCTTCTCTGGCAACCTGTTTCAGTGTTACGATTGTCCTTATAGTTAAAGTTGGGTTTTTTTTTAATGTTTAAATGGGTTTTCCTCTATTTTAGTTTGTGTGCAATGGCTCTTGTAATTTCATATTTGGCCTCTAGCTGGACCTCTTCCCGTTGCTCATAACCCTTTCAACCTGGCAATTCAGCCACTTTCCAATTGAGTTCACTGTCCATTTATCTAGCCCATACATGATCAGTTTGTCTGTAGGAACATTATGGGTGACAGTGTCAAAAAAAAACCCTTCTGATGTCAGGATAAAAAATACTTGCTGTTCTCTCATTCACCAAGCCAGTCAACTCCTTACAAATGACCATCAGGTTGATTAAGCATGTTTTCTTCTTGACAAATCCACCTTCTTGTCCTCTGTATGTTTGGAAACCTTTCTTGTTGCCCTTCATGTCCCATACCTGATGGAAATCTAAGTGGGCTTTGGCTTTCTTAAGCCCCATCGCTTACATGCTCAGACAGGGTCTGAGTTTCTCCTGGGTCACCTGGGTCATGCTTGTGATCTTGTACGCTCGCTTTTTACATTTGAGTTCAGTCAGAAGCCTCTTGTTCTCCGTGCAGGCCTCCTGCCGCCTTTGCTTGATTCTCTGCACACTGATGAGGACCATTTTTGAGCTTGTACAAGGAGATCCATGAAAATCAACCAGCTCTCCTGGACCCTTCTTCTCTCCAGCGTGTCTCCGGTGGAATTCTTCCAAGCTGATTCCTGAACAGAAGTCCAGGGCTGTGATGTTGTTATTTGGCTTTGCTTTCTTCTCTCAGGATCCTGAACCTCAGTGTTCACAATCTCTGTAGCCAAGGTGGTCCCTGAACTTCACACCCCTGAGAATTCTTCCTTGTCTGTAAATGTGAGATGCAGCAGATTGCCTCTTGCTTTTTGGATCCTCAGTCACCTGTGTCAGAAAATAACTGTTAGAACACTCTGGAAACCTGCTGGATTGCTTGTGTTCTGCTGTGATGATAATAAAATTATTAAAAATAAATCTATTTTATTACATACATTTTTTTCTGAATACGTTCTGAATTGGTCTTGTACAAGATAAAATAGGAGCTGCCCTTACAGGCTATTGGCCAGGAACTTGTACAGGGTAATTAAATACAGAGAAAAGAAAGTTTCATTAGAGATTAATCTGTTTCATCATACAACATAATTTAAAAACCAGGATATAAATTTAGTAAGAAAACCAGTGAAGAGGTTTGGTAAAGGACTGTTAAATAGCAACGTTTGGCACACGATATTTTGCGCAAACTCACAAAGGTCATGGAACTTCTGCCATTTGATCTGAAGTTGCTGTGTCGTGATTTTTAAAAAAAAACTCGCTTGAAAGAAAAGGTTAGGAAATACATTGTTCTTCTGCACGCATAGGAAGACATGATAGCAAAAGCTTCTAGAAGAGAGCCACGTCTCTAGTACCAGATAGTTTTGCACCATCCTGTTACTGTCACGTAATGAAGAGCTTGGCATGTGTGTAGTAGTTTGTGATTGATGGGTCACAGCATGTGTACTCACACGGGGGACAAGGCTGGTAAAAGGCATTCCTAAGGTGTACTGTGAACTCAGTATGATACCAAGTGAATTTTTTGTTAATGATTGAGACCTGCTGCTGGCTGAAAGGAGGTTGTGGTGACAGACTTTCTGCTGAAATATAAGCAACTCTGAGTTTAGTTTGTGACTTTCTCTTCATTATGTAGTCAACCTGTAGTTTTCCACTAATAAATTTCCTCTTGGTTTCTGCTAGTGTGTTGTTTTTTCCCCTATATGCCATACATTCAGCTGTGCTTTTTTTCCTTTAATTTCTTTTTGCATGTTGTAGTTTTCAATAACTTACTTTGATTTTTTTTGACTGTAATATTAGTACTCCCCTGAGCACTGACAGAAGTCTGATATCTGATACCTTATGATTGATTTAGGACTTGCCTGTTAAAATGGCATGTTTTCCTTGAAACTGTGATTTCATTAAGTTTCACTGGCACATTAATTTCAGGCTTTGAATGTAGCTCTCAAGACTGTCTAGAACTTTGACAGCATTTTGTGTGGTATGTCCCTTCACACACAGAAATTGTCTTGGTGAGTGAACAGCTTTTCAGTCTGTTGAAGTAGACGGGTTCATGTGGGTATATGTACTGTTTCCTGGGTATGTGCACCTGGATTTCTGCCTTAAGTTGTTTGATTCAGTCTTTAATTATTAAAAGTTTCTCTGAGATGTTAAGTGCTAGTGCATTTATTTCATGTTTACTAGGAGTCTCTAGGTTGCAGGTTTTTTACCTTTTTAATTTGTTTTGCATTGTAGCCCTGAACTTTTCAGTTAAAAAAGTAAAATACTAAAAAGTCTTTGACCCCTAACTCTGTCCAGGTTTTTAAGAAAGGGAATGCACTTTGTGCTTTGTATGTAATATAGAGGGAATGTTTCTAATATGTGACAAATATTATAGATTTCATTATTCAAGTTCCGTTAAGTATTTGGATGCCTTTTTATGTTTTCAGTCACTTGTGCCATGCAGCTTAAAAATGGGGACCACTTAATGCCCTCTCTCATCCTGTTCACGCTGTCATCTTCCTATTGAACTGTTACTTCCTCGTTGGGGTTTCTTTCCATTATTTAGTGTGTGGCAAAGACTTCTTTTTTTAATGAATAGACTACTTGAGAAAGGCCGTGGAATTACATGCTGGTTTTACAGCTCTGGAGGTCATAGTTCAAACAATTCAGTGAGGGGGGAAAAAATTTTTACCTATCACTCCTATGAGTAGTGCTGGTGGTGTAATTGGTTGTTGTTGCTATGCCTGTGTAGCGTGTCTGGCTGGTCACATTTAACTGTTTACAACATTTGCACTCTGCTCATTCACAGAATATGTTGGTGTTGTTCCCCATGTGTTTGGTGCTGTTGAGATTCTTCCCCAGAAGACCATGCCCCGTTTCTGGCCCTTCCTGCAGGACATGGCAAACTGGAGGGAAGGAAGTCGTTCAGGGACTGGGGTGTCTGCCTGGAGAGGAGGCCACTGCACCAGCTGTGCTCAGCCTGAAGCAGGGAAGGCTGACGAGGCAGCTGGATGGGGTCTTCAGCAAGGGACAAGAGAGAACAGTTGCATAAGTTGCATTCTCCAGCTGAATACAAGGAGAAAAAAATTACTGTTGAGGCTGGTTAAATGTTGGAACAGGTTGTGGAAGGTCCTGCAATCTTCCTTCTTGGAGACTTTCAGGACTTCACTGGACAAACATCTTAACAGCCTTTTTATTAGTAGTCTTCAGTGACAGTGGTTAGAACTGTGTGTTGTACTTTCTCTAAATAACCTTCTGGTCCCTTATATTGCAAAAAGTCTTGCTGGCATGTCCTTTCTAATAAAAATGAGGTATTTCTTAATCTGTTTATACCAAGGAAAGGACACCTATGTGTGCCTATAGACTTCTAAAAAATGGGGAAAGTGCAGTTAGATCCACTGGAAAACACTGACTTCTCTGTTGCTCTCACAGGTGTGGGTTTTGTTGTTGTTTTTGTTTATTTTGTTGTTTGTTTGTTTTTCCCCGAGTCCCACCTGCGCAGTACTTCATGAAGATTACATTTTCAGTGTAATGTAACGCTTAGCAAAACTGTGCTATTTTGGATTAGTTTGTTTTACAGATAGAGGTGTTTCAGGGATAGGAAAAAAAAACAAAAACAGATGACGGATCTTGATCTTAAGCCTCTCTCGAGAACTTCGGTGTGATGACTGAAGAGGAGATGGCTTTTCATCAGCCAGCATGAATATAGACTAGGGTGATGATTAGGTCAAATTTACAGTTCCTCTTTATTATCTATCTTTAGAGGCTAAGATTTTGGTAAAGAAAATAATCATCAGGTTGACTTTCTTAGGAGCTATTTTGTCAGTGTGGCTCCTGTATTAACTATCTTTTTTCAGATTCGGTGTTCAAGTAAAATGAAGGTACAAGTGTGTTTTCTAGAGCTTTCTTTCTTAGCTTATCCTTATGTTGGATAATTCCAGAAATAATAATTTAAAATAAGTTCCTGGAATCCCTTTGTATTTTTTCCTTGTTGTGCTTTATGTTTTTAGTGTAAATCATTCTCTCCTGTCAAGATCTTGGGAATCAGGAGGAGCAAAGATGGATCTGAGATCAGTGTGCTTCTAGGCATGATAAATCTTGACGGTGATGGTGGAGTTCTGATACAGGCCATTGTACCGCAGCTACCCTGTTTGTCCTTAATTTCTTAGTGAGATCACTTCAGCGAATGCTATGACTGAGTTCCAGATAACATTAAAGCTGCATGGCTGTTTGTGTTCAGGGTTGGAGACAGGCTTGAGAGAATAGCTCTCGAATTGGTGGGGTGGAACCCTGTTGGCCAGAGTTTTATTGTGTCTCTGCTTATACCCTCTCATAATAGTAAGCACCCCAAAATATTTTTAAGATTATAAAATGTGAGATTTACCACAGTTTTCTCGCATATAGAACGTTTGATACAAAAATCATTGGATTGAGTTAGAAGTTAAGGGAATATGTCTCTACTCCCTACTGACTAAAAAAGTCCTTGCTTCTGGAATTAGTTCGAGATGAGGTTTTTTTATTCATTTTCTGTTATGAATTGAGCAAAGATCACTACTGCTTAGAAACTAGTGGTTTCTAGTGTGTAGGAAGTTTTTTTCCTTTTTCCTCTGAGGCCTGCATTTCTGGTGGTGTTATTAGCAGTCACTGGCTGAAGTGGTTCACTGAGGGGACAGGCAACAAGCTGTTAGGGTGGCTAAGCCCATTATTTCTAGAAATATCATGTAAACTTGAGAGATCATTTGGAAAGTGAAACTTACTTGTTATTAGTTAGAGGGTTTTTTTATGCAGATGAATGTGAACACAAGCAAACTTTTATTTCTTAAGATGCTTCCTGCATTTAGGGAAGCAAACATTCCATTTGTCTTGCCTTTCAGGTGGACAGATGCCATTTTTTTAAGAGTTCTGGAATGATGAATTGTGCCACCAGTATCGTGAGGTTTAAGGGTATAATTCTAAGCGACACATCAAGCAATAAGATCTACTTAGATAACATCCCTGTGGAGCTACATGTGTTGAGTCTGTGGTTTTTTGCAATCAGTGTATTTCCCTTTAGTGGTAAGCACTAAAAATTACCCTGGGTTCACAGTGTAATTGAAATGTTGAGGCCAGAGGGTGAAGCCATTGACTTCCTCTGTAAATGTAATTGGGCAGTGCTTTTAGCTGAGGAAAAAGGTCTTTGCCAGTGCTACAGTAGTATTTTGCATACTGTTTGGTTGTGTCATAAAGTTCCTTTTATCCTGCGGTTAAGAAATAAAAATATTTTAAATTCCATTGTATGAGAGAATTATTAAGTATCATGTTAAGTCTCTTTCATGCCACAAGTAATTGCCTGTTACATACAGTCAAATTCCGACACCTGCCTTTGGGGCCTTTGATCATTTAGACACACATTACAGTAATTTTACATAGTGCCTTTCATGTTCCATCTAAAGATGTGTCCAGTGTGTGAACTGTAGAAATAAGTGGGATTTGGGATGTGCTTCTTTTGTCAGCTTATTATATTGCTCCTTTTAGCATCTGCCTGGTCCATAGCTCACTGTTTTGAATTGACTTTCTAGATGCTTAGATCTGTCCATTGTTGAGACATGAACGTGAGCTTCCCATGTTGTAAATGCTACTCTGGGAGCTGTGCCCCATAAGGAGAAGTGCAACACCACCTTTGCCTGTGTTTTGTGAAGTTGAGCTTTTGGTCCCTAGAAAAGTATGCATTCTTCAGCTCTTACAGACATATAGAAAATGGGGAAAGTAGAATTTAATTTAGTGGAAAATGAATGAGTGTTGGGCAAGAAAAAAAAGCTTATTGTTCTACCTGTACTTGTATAACTTTTTGACAAGAATGTGGCTGATTTCATGATTTTTAGTTATGATGTTTTTATTTCCTAAAGAATGTATATAAGCATTATAGGATTGGAATGTATTAAAAGCCTATGGTTCTGCAAGTTTCTTTTTTTACTTTTGATGAGAAGATCACAATATCTGCATTTTTGTAGGACAATTCAAGAATGATAATGCTATAGGAATGTGAATAAAATATGGATGGACTAGAGAGCTGGGTTATTGTCCAAAAAAAAAAAAAAAAAGGCAAGCTCTGAAACGTAGCTTGTGCAGTGATAACTGCATGCTGAAGGAGTGGAAGGCAGTACGGGTGAGAACGCAAGGCTCGTGTTCTTCAGACAAAAGAGACTCAGAAGCCAGTGATGTAATGGAGTGAAGAAGTAAAAATTCTTGAATCTGATTTCTTCTATGCATGCCATCAGTCTGCCCATCTGTTAGTTGCTCTGCAGTTTCTCTTGAAGTCCTTGGCCAGTTCTGGTCAAATTCCAAGGCAGGGAAAGCTCTGAGATAATGAAGTGCCTGGAGAATTAGAGCAACTCAGTAGCTAGATGGAAGAGAAGCCCAGGTTAATGATTCACACTGAAGGTGAGATGGGGAAGCTCTCGTGGCCAGTCAGCACATGCGTGACTGCCAAAAAAACATTCTTTCCTTTATAGGGGATCTGACAGGATGAAAGAAGATGATGGGAAGATACAAGATGTATGAGACTGAAGTCAGTTCTACTACTCATGTAGCAACTCGATATGTTTAATTTGTTTCTAAAATAAACCTTAAGCCTTCTTAGAATTCCAAAGCTCCCTGGAAAATATGTTAACTTCTTTTAAAGTGTATTTTCTGCCAAGTCAGTCCACCTTTGGATGAATGAAGGTTTTAGAGAAGGGATGTAAACTTGCACAGTGGTGGGAGAGACCTTGATCAAGTCCACATATTTTATGCAACAAAAAATAATGGAAGTGAATGTTTGGTTTCAGATTATGTCACATGACTGATCTGATAACACTGTTCCTGCAAAATTGGGCTTGGCCTACATAGAAAAAAATATGGAAAATTTGAGTTTTTGAATTTCTTCCAATTACCTAAATTGCCAGGAGAGATTACTAGATATGTAGAGCTTATTCTTTGAGTGGTTTTTTTGATTTTTTTTTTTTTTTAATAGGTAAAGACTTGAATTTAAGCCTCTGAAAACACAGCATATGGAAGCAAGGTTACTAAAATTTTATTTGTAGACTTGATATACGGGGAACAGGGGTGTTTGATTTTGTTGTAGTTTGTTTGGGGTACCTCATCTTCATTCCAAGAAATGAAAGCTTCATCAAAGTTCTAGACAAACCTCCGGCACTGTGCAACTTACTAAAGTTTGGGAGCAGTCAGAAGAGAAAGCTAGTCATAAGTCAGCAAGCTGTATTAGTTAACAAGCTGTTTTTATTTAACTCTTCTTCACTGAAGAGTGACAAGTGGTGATACTTGTTTCTCTGCTGGGTTCTGTAGTTCGAGTGTGACAGGAGTTCTCTGAACTGCATTATGTTGCCTGTAATCAATATAACAAATTGCCTGACAGGTTTGAAAAGCTAACCCTAGTAGCTTTATTTAGTTAGCATATGTTAGCTACTGTATTTACACTTTATGCCCCTTCAAAAGAATAGTAGAAGTGCAGATGTGAAGAACGTTGCTTGTTAGGAATCTAATGTCTCGGACTTTATGTTCCCTGTCCATGCATCCATAGGAAGAAATGTGCTAACAGATGTAGGCTTCCAGTCAAAGGTGTTCCTTTAGGGAACATATAAAAGAGATTCCTTAACTACAGAGAGTGATAATTCTTAAATACAGTCTTTTCAAAATTTGCTTGCAAGTCAGGTGCTGCTGTAATATTGAACAAGAGTTAGGCTTCAGACTGCACTGAGTAATTCACTGTAAATAGAGCTCCTAAGTGGCACCTTTCTCTGTAGCATTTGCATAACACTAACAGTAGGTGAGTTCTGCTGGAGCTTTACATTTGAGACCACAGGTGTAAGCAGGAGAAGGGCATTTGGAAAGGATTCTGTGAAGAGCACTTGGAGATCCCTGATGGTGTGGTGGTGAAGTTGCTGAGGAGGGCGTTCAGTGTGCTTGGGCTTTGCCAGCTGGAGTGTAGCTGCCCTGAAGGAGTTTGCTGCAAGACATCCCAGTGCACTGAAAGGATTATCTCTGTAAGTACCAGAGCCAGCACTGTATTTTTCTGTGTGTTTCTATACACATTAATATATGTAAGGATTCTATTTTATCACAGTAAAAATGTTAGTATTCTGAAGCCCAGTCTTGGGAAGGCAAGTAACTTAGTTGTGGCTTTGGGTTGGGATCAGAAAATAGCAGAGCTGATCACATGGCACTGCACTGCAGTGAAGAATAGGAAGACAACAGGAAGTCCCTATTAGAATTATCCCTGTGGTAGGGCTCAGGCCAGTTGCGGAGCTGTGTGTGCTCAGACAGGATCATTAGTACTGTAAATAGAAAGCCTTCTGTAAAAGAAAATGTGTGTGCTGTTGAAACCAAAGGCATTACATTTGATGTGATTTAATTTAGATGCTTTTATCATTGTTCCTTGGCGGGGTGAATAAAAAGAAAACCACCCTGCTTTCTAATCTGATCACGGCTGCATCATTACCACTGTGTGTAGTGTGTTTTCTGGAGGTTCAACATGTAATCTAGAAATAAGTAGTAAGGAGGACAAATTCAGTGGTGATGGATGGAACATTGTGATAGTAATAAGCTTTTTTTTTTTCGTGTTTTGTTTGGACATGAAAATAATTACCATGTAGAGAAAATTTGAATTAAGTGTTGCATTTTTTCTTTGAGTGATGATGATGTAAAATAACCAGGTGAATAGTAGTAATGTGATTAAAACTGCACTTAACAAATGCAGTTGTTTTTGTTTTTGTCTTGAAATTGCTTTTTTCATCCTTTGCTGACATACAAAACTAAGGATAGTGAGAACAAATGACCAGTGAAACAAAGTGATACAGCTGCATAGAGACTGCGTTAGACAAACAGGAATTTCCTCAGGAGCAGTAGGTTTTGTCATCCAGGAACTTGCAAGTGGAAAGTGAGTGCTCCCCTCTTGTGAGACACCGAGCTTGCAGTGATGATAGCTTGAGTAAATGTACATGTTCTCGTGAGTTTGATCTTATTAACACTGTAAATGTTATGAAGTGCTTAATGGTATCACAGAAGTACACTTTGCATAAGAGTACATTGGGCTTGTATTTCTTATTCAGTGCCCACTAAACTTGGCTGTGTGTTTCTTAAGTAGAACAGTGGCAGAAGTTTCCAGCTTGTAACTGCTTCCAGTTTCTGAAGGCTGTCAGTTGCCTTTTTAGAATTCCGTATATTCCAGTATATTCATTTTTGTGGGATAGCATACAAATGATACTTTGTTGTAGGTGAAGTTAATAAAAGTATGTTCTTGGTGAATACCTGATCTTCTCTGAAATGAAGAAATCTGTATGAATTGAATGTCAGATAAAGAAGAAGAGAAAATGCACGTTGTATCACATCCTAAATGAAAGTTGGTTAGAGAAAGGAAATGCCAGACTAGTCCACTGAAAATGGCTAAGGCTAAAATCCAAGGAAGTGGGCAGTACTTGAGCTTAACCGGTGAACTGAAGTAGTAGCTCAAGAGAAAAGGGCTTTTCTTTGTCATGACTCAAACTGACTCTTCCCAGATCAACGCTGCTATCCCATGTCCGTCTTGGAAGCAACCAGAATGACGGTGAAGGCATCTTGAGAGTGGATGCAAGAGAATTTTCTGAGAATTAGGCAGCAAAACTGATGAGCACCTCACTGCATGAGTATTTAAAACACAATTAGAACAATTGTCTGTATATGATTTAGATCGTATGTGGGGTAATGGAGTGGTGCATTTACAAAATGAATCACGAGATACATTGTTTGATTCATCCAATGACCTTATACATTGATTAAAAATAGAAGTCACGATCATGCAGAAGAAAAATGAGAATTGTTTTCTTTTGCCCTTAGTTTATGATGGAAAAGTGGTAAGTCTTGTGTACTTACTTGGATTTTTTGTACTTTTACTTCTAGTAGAGTTGTAGCAGTCTGGTATGAATGTGTTAAACAGCCTGAAATGGTACTGAGCCAGGTGTTGTAGCCTGCAGTTTTTCCCCTAAGGAGATCTCTTGTGTTTCTAGTTCTGTGAACTGTATTGCATCTTAAGAAAGAGTTGATATAGGAGGAAGGAAACACTCCAAAATTTTATTCTTTTTTTTTGCTGTGGAGAGAGATGTTTTTTGTATTTACTGTTCCTTCCTTTTTTAATGTTCATAGCTTTTTGTAAAAGTTTCAGTGATAGGAAAGAATTCAGAATGGAAATCGTATTTCAGTCTCTTCCTGCTGTTGACTTGGTTTGTAGGAACTTTTCTCGTTGTCAGACTTCGTGAGCTGAGCAATGGAAACACTTCGTGTTTTCAGACGTGCTTTTCCTTTTTGTTCTTCTGTACTTCTCAATTTCATTTACTAAAAAAACCCCTCAGTTTTCGCTCCAGCTTCAGCATCATTATGAGTCTACACCTTTTTGGTGTAGGATTTAGCCTTTCAAAGAACTGTGTTCCAAGTTCTGAACAGCATCTTTCTGGTACACACTTCAGTGTTGTGCTGATGATGTGGTTGACCCCTGTGTGCAGCTTGCATATTTGCTCATGTACAAAAAGTATCCGGAATTGTAAGGAAAAGGAAGCCCTTCCTTTCTGTGAGCATGAGCTCTTTTCTGTTCCAGAAAGCTTGCTGCAGTATTTAGAGAGAAGTAGATAATTAACTTTGAAACCTGGTGTCATCATCATCTATTTTTCAGTCAAAGCTCAGTGTATGATAAAGAGCTCTTTGGGCAATTGGACGCTGAGTTTTTTGGAGCCTGCTAATATTGATGTGTGTCCCTTGTCATTCTGTAGTTATGCCATGAGTGTGTCTTTAAATGCTTTGTTGACCTCCAAATTGGAAAGTCAGTGTGGAGGCCTTGCCTTTAGATTTTGAGCAAGTCTTTTTAGAAGTTTTAAGTGTTTACAACACCAACTATTTTAGTTTTGTTTCTCCATTAAACTTTTTGAAGGAAGACATTAGTAAACTGAGTGTTGAAGGCAAAAAGGGAAGCCCTCTGTTTATTGTAGGCCTACTTTAAGGAGGTTTCATACACAGGAACTATGCTTAGAAGAAACGAAAACAGTCTCCCAAGAATCATGTTAACAGTAAAGAAAGGTTAGAACAGAGGAGTGCTGACCTAGTACAATTTGATTTAACCTCGTACCAGGGAGGAGGTTGTCTTGTGTAAAGGAGAGAGTAGTTGTCAAGCTGGTTGATGATGTTCAGGAGCAGTGTTCAGTAGTGGCAGATCAAATTTACAAGTGCACAGATTGACTTGGAATAAAATTTTGAGATAGCCTATTTTAAGCAATAACTGCAGTTTACTGTTGAAGGTGTTGCTCTTGCAGCAGTTTCTGAGCTCCTCCTTTTCCCTGAGGCACTTCAGTAAAGATTCAGGCTTGCAAAAACTTTGGTCCTCACCTCATTCTATGCCTTCAGGAATTTACAAGTGTTTTGATACTAACCTTTGGTGGCAGCTGTCAGGCCAATACTGACTGTTTCTAAAAATGTTCTCCTACTGCTCTATATTGTTATTTATGCTTTTACCTGCAGTATTTAGACACTTTTGCGTAAATTGCAGTGGTACATAAGCGCTGCCCAAGTTGTAAGAGGAAAAAAAATTGGTTTAGAATTTCCTTAAAACAGTTTTGAAAACGAATACCTAAAAGTAACAGGTTAATAATGGTTTTAGTATAGAACAGCAGTCTTGTCTTAATTTTCCAGATCTACTTTCCCTTCTTCCCTCTGCCTTATTTAGTTGATGACAGCATTTTTCCACAGTGCAACAAATGTGCAGCTGGCTGCTTTTCCAGCCATGTGTAGGCTGCCCCACGCTGCCAGCGTTCCTGCTGCCAGTCCTGCAGGGTGCCAGGTCCTTCCTCGTTCCAGCATTGCTGTCCTGGAGACTTCTCTGCCTCATTCTGCTCTGGCATCTCTGCAGTAACCCACTGCTCTGTAAAATCTTCCCAGACATCCTCTCCAAGATTTCTCAAGCTTGGATAGTTATGGTGTTTGTTGTGAGGAAGTATATCTGTTCCACCTAGTAATAGTTGCTAAGCAGGACATTTTTTCTAGCCCCTTGTCATGTCAGCACAGACTGCTTCAGTGCAGACCATCTAAGTTGTATGAGGGAAATTTTATTGTTCTAATTTCTTGAGCTCTTCAATCCCCTTCTGTTAGTGTGGGTTTTTTTTTTCCTGGGGACACATTCACATTTTGCTGTGTTGCACTGATACTACTGTTCCCTCTTGTTTGATTACGTGTTGTAACAGAGAATATCTGCCGTGTATATCTTAAAATGAACCAGAATAGATTTTTTTTTTTTGTACACAACTGTGTCTTGGAAATTTTCAGACTATTCACATTGTCGAGAAGGGAGGAGGTTGGCTTGGACTCTGGTGTTAATTCCCAGAGCCCTTGGGATGAGAAATTGGAACAAGATTTTTTTTTTTTTGTTTGTTTAGTTAAAACAAACGGGGCCTTATTCATGTAACTGTTTCAGAGTTACGAGCTGCTCTTTGGCCACACCATTGGTTTGACCCTTGTGTACAAGTTTGTTGTATTTCCAGACCACTTTTGTAGCACAAATTTTCTTTCACTTTTGAAGTACTTTTCAGTCATTGGACCATTACTGAACCAAAGGGTGAATTGGCCACCTGTTGCTGTACCTGTTCCTCCATCATTTCCCAAGACAGACAAGACTCTTGTGTCTCACAGATGTTGTTAGATAGTTGTATCATTTAAACTGCAGTTATTCTAAGTTAGTTCTGTGGTGGGTCTAATAGTTCATGTAACCATCAGATAAAATGTGTTTGTTTCTGCAGAAATACACTTCCATTCTGAGTCACACCTCGGAAGGGGAGTACAGGGTAGGCAGGCCTGATACAGAAAGTGAGGTGCATGCTGAAATAGAGTGGTTGTTTACAGATTGCGAAAAAGGAACACATGAAGGAAGAAAGAAACTTTTCCAGTATTTCTTCAGTTTCTCTGGATCCCTCTGGTGTTGCAGCCCTGTCAATATGGTTTTCTTCCTTTGTTACAGAAGGCAGTCAGCGTTTCTGTGCAATGCTAACAGTGCTCCTGTATGTTTAAGGAGAAGCCTGCTCTTAAGAGCCCAAACTAGATAAACCCATGTACTTTGCATGAAAACTGAAGTTTTCCTAACACTGAGAAGTTGCTCTTACTGTGCTGTTTTAAAATAGCCCAAATCTTTTGGGTCATATTTAAACACAGGAGCCATTGTCACAACTATGCCTAAGCAAGTTTAAGATTCATATGATATGAATTATGGCACTAAATTGCTGATATTCAGAGCAGTTTCAGCAGGAGCAGAAATGAAGGGGCTGGGAGAAAGAACAATCACAGTTTGAGAGTGCCTTTCTGTGTTTGCTTTAGTGTGATTTCTTAGGATGTTCTTATTTCTCATTTATTCCCAAGAATGCATAATTTGTCAGCTTCGGAAGTATTATTTTGAAGAATGTTACTCAGTTCTGTCAGTTTATCTTGTTGAGTTGACATATGGCTTGGGTGGGAAGGGAGACTGAACAGGAAGGAAAGTCCTTGTTCCTGAATGTCATTACTGCATAGCTCTCATATCCTCGAGGATCGCCGGGACAAAAGCTGAGTCAGAGCACAGCAGCACTCTGCGCTAGAGCAAGGCATGGCCCAGCTCAGGATTTTGGACTGCATTATCAATCACAACTGGAGTTTCATATGTAACCTGTATTGTGCATGGAGTGATCAGGTTTGTTGTTTGCTTATCCTTGCATATACAGTATGATTATATAATTTAGTATAAGGTGGAAAAGATAAAGGCTCTGGTTGATTTCTTCTCCCCACCCCCAGCCTTACTGAGGATGTACTATTAGAAGTGTTGCTATTTACTAAGGGGTTTTCTAGAGTTACTAAGCATGATTTGACTATATAATTGGTTTTTTTAACACTCTGAGTACTTTAGTTTGTTCTCTTTAGAGTCTTAAGCTTTGAGGGGTTTTACATAATGAATTTCACAGAAAAATAAATATGACATACAGGAAGGGGGAGATATGCCAGGATAAACTGCATTATTAATAAATATAAAGCTGACTTGTTTTCCTGCTTTAAAAAGGTGGAGCATCTTGGCTATTGCAAAATATTTAATCATGAATAGGATTAAAAAAATAGTGTGAGAGGAGGTTGTTACTTTTTTGTTTTTAAACATACAGGCTTAAATTTCTGCAGGATGCTATTCAGTTCTTAATATGGACAGATTTAACTCTATTTAACTGACTTGCTGCAGAATTGGAGGGAAAACCAACCAAACAAAACTTGCCTGGATTTTGAAGGAAAAGGTTTTAAAATAGAATCCACTTACTAAAGGGTTTTAAATAGTGTATGCAGTTGTAATATTACTTTCAAGGTACTCTGAATATTATCTGTATTTCTCATATACCATTCAACCAGTTACTGAAGAAATTTTTTTTTGTTTTTCTCGGGTGTGAAGGGGAGGTAAGCACTTCTTACAAAGTTGCAGTTTCAGTACACTAACTAGAGGCAGGTGATTCAGAAATTTTTCCCACCGTACATAGAAGTCCTTTGAAATAATCTGCCATTTAAAATACACACAACCCCTGTACTGAAGGGTACATACAGCTGTCTGTACGGAAGCTTCATAATCAGGAAAGTACACTGCTGTGTGATGGTGTTGTGGGTTGGCTTTGGGTTTTGTCTATTTGTGTCTTTTGTTCACAATGTCTGGGTTTTTCAAGTAATGTACTTCACATTACAGGTAAAAAGTCTCTTCTGTTGAATTTGGAAAAGCAGAGGAAACATAATGCATTCTCTGAGAGTTAATTTGTACAGATGCCTAACTGTTTGATCTGGTTTGCTTACATATATGCAAGAATTCACCTATACAGTGAAATACCATGTGAGAATTGCTTCCCATACTTTCACAAAAATCAATAAGAAATAAGAAAAGCCTTGGCTCGTGATATGGACAGTCCTGTGAAGTTTTAAAATGCATTTGATGTAACTAGGGGGAAGGGAAAAGAGGATTGTTTTTTGAGCATATTGAAGTGAAAGATTTTTTTAAAAAACACCAAAACAGTGTTCTCTTCCCCCCCCACCCCCCAGCTCAAAAAAACCCCCAAACCACCCCTGCCCCCCAAACCCAGAACAGGGTTTGCATAATCTAAAAACTGTTTCCTACCGCAGTGGAAAGAAAAACCAAGTTTTAGATCAGTATACCTTGAATTACTTGCATGCTTGAGGTAAAAATTTTACTGAACTGTTTGATCTTGCTAGATTTTATTAAGTAGACTGTGCAATTGCTGTGTGTGTTTGGGGTTGTGTTGTTTAACTGAAGTCAACTCCCTGTAAACTGTACATTTTAATGAACTGCTGCCGATACTCTTCTTTGAAATGAAGCTGGAAGTTCATTTATGGGATTTTACAGTGCAGCCACTCTCTTCCTACTGCACTGAAGTGCTGTGGCAGAAGTGGAAGCTGCCAGGCTGGTGAGAGAGGCACTCTGCTCCTTACAGCAGTGCTGCTCTCCACCCAGCAGTGCCCAAGCAGGAGGCTGGTGAGAATGCAGAGAGGTGACCTGTGAAGTCTGAGACTAACAGCTCTTCCTCAAGAGTAACCTCAAAGCACAGTTCTGCTAATTCAAGGATACCATGAACCAAAGCACAAGTTAGGCAGTGTTTTTGACAATTCCTTTTTGTTCTGACCCCAGTAAACCATCAGGGAATAAATTACTCCTTGTCATCCGAGAGCTGAGTTGAAGGATCTCCCCTATAGGAAAAAGTTTTCTTCTAAAGAGTCATCAGAAATACAGATTCAAGAAGAAAATGCAAACCTAATTGTCTGCATGTGTCATTAATAATTTCTCAAATTAAGTTACAGAGTCATTCTAAGGATTTCTTTTGTTTTTACTGTTCACTGCCTCTCCTTCTGCCCTCAGCCCCCTCCCCCCCCGGTTCCCAGCATATATTTGCCAAAGCTTGGTTTTTAAAACAGGAAGCAAACAAGTATGAGGTATGCAGGGATATCTTCTGTCTACAACGGTAATTAGATTTTACAAGAAGTCCTTTCACAGTGCAGCATGAAAATTACTATGGCTGAGCACAGTTGCCCTTTGCACTCTGATACAGGAAGCTGTTGTGTGTATTAGAATGTTTACAAAGGATATGCAGTGTTTCATACTAGAACAGAAACCTCTAAAATAAAATTATGTGATATAAATCAGTGGAGTTCTGTTGGCATCAGTGAGTTACAGTTTTTAGTCCAAACCTTGGATGGGATTGTTGCCTATCATGTGGTGATGCATAGATAATCACTCATAGGATATACTGAAGTATGAGAGTCTTACTGGCAATTCAGAACTTAAAACATGATTACAAATGTAGAATTAATGAGGGAGGATAGTTGTTAAAAAGTTGTTATCCTGTGGGAGACCTTTATGTGCAAATTTGAACCTGTTCTTACCCAGACTGCTGCAATAATATGATAGATGATTAATCCTATTATTAATATAGTGTGGTCTTGGTAAACAAGGAATTTTTAAGAGAGAGAAAGAAAAGGCCTTAAAAAGTTAAGTGTTTTATTTTAATGGTAGTCTGGTGTTTATGGAGTTGTAGTCTTGAAATCATAATTTAGCCATGGTCCAAGTGAAAGGAGTTCCTCAGCAAATATATGGAAGTGCTAAGGTGCTAAGTAATATTTTTCCTCATTAACATATCAACTAGGCTCATCCTCAGTAAGGTGCAGTAGGAACTACCCCTTTGCCCTTCTAAGAACATCCTTTATCAGTGTTCAGCACATGAGCAAACTCTTCAGATGCTTGGTATGTCAGTTGACCTTGTGGCCGTGGTGGCCTATATTAGAGCAAGAACGGTTTAAACAGTAAATACCACTGCTTCACGTGGTTGGAAGAAGTACTAGTAGGTAATATAAAGCAGGTGATACAATGGTTTTGAGTTTTTTTCTTCCTTTCATCACAAATACCTTTCTTTTGAGTGTTAGATAGGGAACAGGAGGCCACAAGTTGTGTGTAGGTTGTTTTCTTACCAGCACAGTTCATCGCTGTGCTCTGAGAAGACTTCTATTAGTTTAAGGAGAGCAAAGCAGTTCTCATTTGCTGTTCTCATTGGTTCTTAGATGAACTGCATCAGGCTTCTCTTTTTTATCTTATTGCTCCCTCTATAATGATAATGTTCTTTTAGCCACGCAAATACTTAAATTTTGGGTTTCTTAGCCAGGGATAAGCATTCTGCAAGTTCTGTAAACTTGCAGCTGGTCAAATTTCACTGCACAGGATGGACCTGACCATTGCAGTTGTTGGGCTTGGAGGAACCTTCTTGTCAAAGACTATATGGCTGTACATGAAAGTATGTTGATATGTTGTGACATAGCAGCCAAGATGTGTTATTTGAAAGATTTTATCTGGGGTCCATTATTGCAGGCTGTGCTTTCTGTGAGGAACTGTGTGAGAAGGAGAGGTTGCAGTGCGAGCCCAGCTCCGTTCAAGCCCCAGAACGCAGCAGTGCTGCAGCAGCTGCTGCACTGCAGCTATTTCCCTTCCTCCCGAGCATCTCCAGTAACATTAAAACAGCTTTTCAGTCTTCCAAATGTGTCACTTACAGGATGAAACAAAGGTGGCTGCATTCTTTCTGAGATACTTGCAGCTGATAATGGTTTTGAAATGCGATATTTATGTTACCTTACTGTGCTCCTCTGTTTATCTGCTGCCTGAGGCAGGGAGGGAATGTGATAAAAATCTTGTCTTGGTAGCAGTGCGGGATGTGCTGTTTTCACTGTAACTGAGTAAAAGGAGTAAAATCATTGCAGGAGATAGCTGGTGACTTTGCTCATTGTGGAAATTCACCTTACTGGAGAAACATTTTGTAACGTCAAGAAGTACAGGGAAGTAACTTGGCAACAATGAGCAATTCAAGCCATAGGAATAGGCATGTAAAGACAAGTAGTTCTTAAATAAGCAAATAGATTTATGTTAAAATAGATTTCTTCTCCCTACTTCGATGTCCAGACAGGGATACAAATGTAGATTTAGTCATCTATATCTGTCATTCTTACAGACATACGCAATGCAAACTGTGAGGAAATATGCAGGTCACATATGATCGCATCATAAGTCAACGTTCGGAAGCTTTTGGATTTGCAGTTAAACCGAAAATCCTGTGGACAACTTTCTCCTCTCTATCCTCTTAGTGATAGCTCCTCTCTGGGCATAAAGATTTAAGATTTTTTTTTTTCAGATTAATGACTTCACAGTCCTTTTTTAAGCATTTTCCTGTGCATTGTGTCTTTGTAAAAGAAGTTCTTTATTGAAAAAGCTGCTTTTCTTCCTCTCTTGTATATGCACAATAGATTACAAATTTAGAGGTTGGACGTAGTTTGGTTTGGGTGTTTGGATATGTGGCTTTGCTTCTGTGTATGCTAATTTTATTTAATTGTTCAAAACATAAGTATTTTCGCTTCTGAGTTTAGGGCTTTTAAAACTTAGGAGTCTGTTAATTTGCACGTTATATAGTATGTTCAAATGTCTTGAAATGCAGGAATTGTATTTAAGTGATGAGTTTGCAGGAGTTTACAAATAGTCTCTGTATCAGAAAGCTTTAACACTGAGTAGTCCAGCTGTATATTTATTTAGAGGTTATTTTTGAGAAGAGAAGCCATGTATGTGGGGAGGTAAAAAATCTTGACGCATTTGTGTTCAAAGTTTTGTGGTGTTTTAAGTCACGTTTTTCTGTGTTAAAATGTCTGTGATGTTTTTTAGGCTTTATATAAATAGTTGTTCTCAAATCAAATCGTTGTTCTTCAAACTCTCCTCATGTGTCTAGGCAAGTCTTCTGCTAACAGAGTCAAACTCTGGAATAACAACTCAGTCGCAATAACCATGTTTTTAGGCTGACAGCTTAGGTTTTGACATTGAGAGGGTAAATTCCCTGATCTTCCGAAGGCTTCTGTTTGGCTTTGGGCAGGTCAGAGACTTTTCTGATGTACATGAAATAAAATCCTAACTAAAGCTGCAATATTGCAGAATTGAATGAGCTTAAGTCTTAACAGTTTGAATTACTAGCAAGTATGATGATGTGGTTATTCTGATGAATTGGTGTGTCTAGTCTCTGAATAATCTCATTTTCTTGTTTTTGAAACAGGAATGAATGTGTTCTGTTTATGTTGAAAAGTTCAGTAGTTTCAGCAAGAGAAAATCAGCCTCATACTTACTTTCCATAGAGAGCAGGTGCAAGGTGTACCGCTGTCCCAGGGCTCAGCCCACAAAGAAAGTACAGCCCATACTCAGCATTGTAGCTGCCTCTTGGAGTAGCCTAGTCCAAACACAGGTTTCCCATAAGGACAAAGAGGCTGTGGAAACGTGGTTGTTCTCCTGGGTGGTTTGGTCAACTTAAACTATATCCTTGTAGTGTCAATTTTTTGATCCAAGACGTAATCTCTGTGGAGAGAAACAGTATGAACTGTAGGTAGTTTCAGAGCTGACATTAGTTTCAAGTGTGGTGCATCAGGTTATTGAAATGAGGTCGGTGCAGGTTGGGTTTTACACTGTGCACTGATTTGGCTTCTACAAAGCCATTTCACATGTAAATAGGTTTGTTGTAGCAGTCTGAAAGTGTAGTGGAAGCTGTCTGGTATGTTGTGTGTTCGATAAAACCCATGTTATTCTAGAAAGCAGAAAGAATACAGATTTCACTGAAACTCGTTCCAATTTTTGCAGCGGTGTACTTAGGTGGGAACATAGGCAGTTTTTCTTGTGGTTCTCTCCTGGTTTGTAGGAAGCAGAGTGGGTCAGGGGGCAGCTCCTATTCTTGGGTCTGTGAATAAATTCCCATAGGTTGAAAGAAGCGGTGGAAGGCAGCTCTTGACAGCTGGTGACTGTGTAAACTGCTTTTTTTCCCTTCTGTCAGACTGCTGAGAAGGTTCTTTTATCATGCATGGAGTAACCTCGAAGTTTCTTCAGTGCTGAGGGGCAGAAGCAAGCTTTCTTAGTCTTGCTTCTTTGATATGTCCAGATTAGACTGTAAGGTGAGGACAAAGCATTTCCTATTCTTAACAAGTAACGACAGACCATGCAGAGAAGGAAAAGTTTCAATTTAGCTAAATTAAGATCACATGACATTTTGCTGTTGTGCTACCAGCCCTGCAGATGTTTCCTTTCTTTCCAGTTTAAGGATGTAGCTGTTAAGAGGGGAGGCTTTTGCTAATGAGTCTATAAGAAAACAAGGAAGCTCTCAATTTCTTTTTGTTTTTAATGTTTTTCTGACTAAATTTAATACTATGAATTCCATGTTTATTATTTTAAATACTAAATTCGAACACAAACAAAAATATGTTGTGAAAATACTTTGTATCTCTGTCCTGTGAAGTGTGTATACTTTTTACTCTCTTGGTTTTATTGCTTGAAATTGGCTTTTACTCTGTGGAAGTGTGAAGGCATGATATAAAAAGTGTACTTAATTAGCTTTGCAAAGAATCTCAAGTCAAGTAGTACAGTTTTTGGATGTGGCCAGATTTCTACAAATATGTGTGTATATATATGCACACACGCAAAACACGGGATATTTTTTTGTGTGTATATGTATGTGTATAAAAATAGATATTTATGTGGTAGATCAGGATCACTTTAATGAGTTGAAATATGGTAAACTTGCTAGTATCTAGTGTTCAAAGGGAGATCTGGGAAGCTGGGTTATGTCTACGTGCCAAGGGATTAGGTACTGAGTGTGGAGAAGTCCTGTTTGAGCAGTGGTGGAGCACTAGTCGTACCAGACATGATCTTGGGTTTGGTGAAGTTAAGAGCATAGCACAAAAAGTCCAGCAATCAGAACAACAGTATGAGAAAACCAGAGCTTGCACTGGGTAAAAAAAATTAAATAATTAAATAAAAATCTGGCCAGATGTAGTAGGTTGGGATTTTCCCTACTCCCATGTGGAAGGACTCTTTTGGATCTCACCTGGCCTGGGAAGCTGCATGTGGTTTTATTCAAGCATGTATGCCTAGCTAGGCTCAGTTTGCAGGAGCCACTTGGTGTCACTATTTTTAGCCCAGAACCAGGTAAACCAAAAAGTTTCAGTTGAACAGATGCATGGAAGCAATTTGATTGAGATCGTCCTTGCTATAGATAGGCTTCAGCTTTGCTTTTTAGGTCTTGTGGAGTAGTGATGAGACTGACACAAGCACCAAGTGCTGTGCTTTACAAAGCAGCCTTTCATGAATGGTAGAGTGCAGGTTTGAGCTATGTCATAAGATGCACACATAAAGGTTTTTATTGTTTGCTTTCTGTGTATGCCTTGATCTTTCTGAGAATGAAATACTTTAGCTTGAAAATACTGTTTCTCCTTTGAGTGTCTGTATTTACTGCAACAGTAGTAGTACAGAAGTACACAGAAACACGTATCGCTGTGTCCTCCTTCCACCCCCAAGCCAGCTCTGTAGCCTGCGTGGTGCTTGACAGAAATGCATGTTTCCTTCCCTGTGCCTCCCAGCCATCTGCCGTGCTGGCACAGATGCTTTGGTTTTGAAAGGTCGCACATTTCCCACTTACTTCATGTGCTGGGAGTAGTCAGGTATTGCCATCTTAGGCCTTGCTTCCTACCTGGTCTTGGTTTGGGGATATGATTTGTGTATTTTATTGAATTGGATTATTCGATATTGAGATGAGCTTCAAAGTTTGCATCGGTGTCCTCATCAATCTCTGCTGCAGGCAGGCAGTTGCTGCCTTTGTTATTGAACTAAAAGAATATTCTAGGCTTGTATTCTACCTGGGTGGGATTCACAGTCCTAAAAGAAAATGGTAGGTTTGCTGTCAGGATTATGTCATAGTACATGCCTGAATTAACTTCAGTTAGTCCACGAGAAAGGACCTGGGCTTAGTGCCGTAGCAGTGGGTTAAAGTGATAAAACGTGGGCTCCAGTGAGAGACACACTTAGGTCTGTGGTCACTCCATCGAGCAATGCTCACATCTTTATTGCCTTTCCTTGCTCTGAATTGTTGTGTCTCATTATGGCTATTGGCAAGACCCAGGGGGCTGAGTGAGGGAGAGCTCTCAGAGACCACCTCACTGCTGCTGGTGGCTGCTCAGGTCCCACCTGATCAACCAAAGTGAGCAGCAGCCATGAGAAATGACGTTGCCCATCCCTCCCCTTAGTCTTATGGTGGTCACTCGTAGTTTATTTCTGTTTTCCTGTTGTTTGATACTGAACTGTTCATTGTAGTAACTTAGTCTCCTTCTGTGGTCATAAAGAATTTGGATCTTGTTCTTGAGTCATAGTTGAGTTCTTGTTTGTTTGCCTTTATTATCCTTTCCAGTTACTGCATCCCCCTCAGCTGCAACTCCGGAGAAATATTAGTGTTGGGGAGTTTCAGCAAATATCCTACATTTCACGCATGCCTAACACTTGTCCCATAGGAGATGAATGGGTTCCCCACTGACTCTCAGAGCTGACACTTTCCCAGAGTTTTGGAGTCGAAGTCTCCCTCTGGAGACTGATTTTTCCTCTGTTTCTTCCCTACCCCCTTTCCTCTCGCCCCTTGCACCCCTTCGTGAAGAACTGCAGCATGAAAGAAAACCTGTGCCCCCAGTTCCAAAACCAGACAGCAGTGGCCCCAGAGCAAGGGCCCTGACTAAATCAGTTTTATCTGTCTCTGTGAATGCTATCTGCTGGTGGTTTTATGTGTGTGGACTCAGGCTCTGTTTATCTGCACATCACGGCTTTCTCTTGTGGTGAGAGTGGTTCTGTAGCTCTTTGATCTTTAGAGCTTTGAGGGCTTGTTTACATCTCCATTTCCAGTTTCAGGTGCTTCATGGCAGGTCAGCCTCCTCTTGGTAACTATTGAAAACAGGCTCAGCAGTTACAAGCACTGAGCAACCTTTTGCTGAGGCTAAAAGTGATGGAACTAATTTGTTTTGAGAAGAAAGCTGTGTCCTGAGTACCTGTCACCTTTGTGTCAGTCATTACTTTTTTTCCTACTGAGAATGACTTCGGTATACGATGCTGTTTGTACATTTCAGTTTGATTTAAAGGCACATTAGAAATTACCTTACGGCCTTAGACTGTTTCAGTAGATGATTGTAGTATTTGGCTTTATAAATGTGACCCATTTCCCTCTTAACTTTGATTTATGAGCTTGAGAACTGAAAGTAATAGACTAATTTTGCACTTTTAGTGAATGATTCTGCTTCTCAGGTGCTGCTATGATAAAACATTGGCTGGCTTTGTGTGTTGGATATACCTTCCTATACTGCAAATGTGGATGAAGACAATGTATGTCAAAGAAAAGTTGTATAACCTTTTATCTGGCTGTCTTATAGGCAGGTTTTTTTCCTACACATTCTGTAGTCTTAGCTAGAAAAGACCTTTTTATTTCTTCTCTGTTACCTTTTTAAAGAACCTAATGCATTGTCACATTAAAATAAGGTCAGGCTGTTCTAGAAAAGCCTTTTTTCTCTGCAATAGCAGATTTAACAGGGCAGTTACCTAAGTGATAACTACTTAGGTATAGAAACTGGGGAAAATAAATGACCCAATACAAAAAATATCACTGTTTTCAAGTGAGTGCAGAATTTATTGAAGCATTTGAAATATCCTGTTAGTGTCTTAGGATGATTTTAGGAATTAATAGCTGTCCTTCTTTCCTCTGGCTTATGTCAGTAGTTACTAAAAAAACCTAAAAATCACATGATGGCTATTGAGTCAGTAAAATCTGGTAATATCAGCACATTTTCTCTTCAGCCTATATCTGTGTAGCTGAACTGCTATTTCTTGGTAGACTAGCTAAAAGTTGAACATTGCTCAATGCAGCTGAAGCAGGTGCTGCTTAGCACAGGCTTTCTCCAGGCTGTTACTGAGGTATTGATTAAGTCCCCTGGATAGTCTGGGGTGGGGAAGGGGAGTGTGTTGTTTGTTTGGTTTTGGGGTTGCGTTTTTTTGTTTTGTTTGGGTTTTGGGGGGTTTTTTTTGGTATTTTTTTTTTAAACCTAGCTTTAGGCTTCAGAAACTATAGTGAGTAACCCTTACATTTACGATGAGATTTATTTATGTAATTTATTTGTGAAGCATTCTGTATGGTAAAAAGCCCCTAAAACAAACTAGTTTTAAAAATGTAGAGCAAATCTGGATGCCAGTCCCATGTCTCTTTAGAAATAATTTTGAACTTGTGTAGTGAACATAAAAATTGGTTGCTCATACCAGCTTTTAAAATGGCTTGAGTGATTTTTCCAGAATTGATAGTACAATGTATCAATTATTTCTTGTGTTCATCATTGTCCCCCTATGAAGACAGCGTTCAGAAGTTGGACCATACCTGTTTATCTGTTTAGACAGTCAAGATAACAAAAAGTCTTTATTGATAGCTTGTTTTGGAGCTATGACTGTCACTGAAGGATTTTTAGCATGCTCACTATCGGTCTGTAAATGGATCAGAAGGTAAAAAATTAGAGGGGCTTTGGGAAAGCATGCAGATTGGATGTTGGAGCTTTTTGAATTTTCTTTTAGGCTGATATAATGAGAAACTATTGATTTGAGATTTACTTTTAATTGGAAATAATGTAATTTACAAACATCAGCGCTACTTACTGATTTTTACATAATTCTGTTAATTTGTGATAACCTGCCAGTGATTCATGTAGTTTTTTTATGGTGCCATCTGATTTTTCATGGGTGCTTTCATTGCTCAGAAAGAAGGGCTAAATACAGTATAAAAACCAAGGTATGCATTTTACAACGCACTTAAGCATCTGTTGTATGTCCTTGTAATTCCACAGAACAGGAAATGATGCTTTGAGATACTCTGTGCAGAAACTGTGTAGGAAAAATTCCTGAGGGAAATGATGCTTGAATCATTTTTAGTAGCCTGGGATTCTTCAGTTCTTGAACTCAATTGTACGCATTCTGACTTCAATTTTGAACACTGAATCTATAGAGAAATAAACACACTTCGGTGAGGAATATGGCACAATAATATTGGGTTTGTTAGATTTTATACAGAAGAAAAGAAAGCATTCATTTTTCGTCTCTTGAAATGCAAATGACTCTACCCAAAAGACATAAATCACCTTATGGATATGAGATATTTCTGTATCTGTAATTTGATATCTGGGTCACAAGGAAAACCGTGTGGGCACTGTGCCTTCAGTAATGTATTCTGGCCTACGCTAAACATCATCTGTTTCTCGCTTGCTGTCTTGCATCCTTGTTTTGTTTGTGTTTTTGAAAACTTTTCTTGTTCCCTCTTAAAGACTTTTCTGGCAAGGGATATTCTGGTGGGTGTGTTGTGGTTGGACATGTCACAAGGTTGCTCAACAGATGTTGACTCTTTATAAATCAGATTTTGCTTCTTCACAGTGGTGGCTGACAGTTGCTATTACTGAACATATCTCACATTTATTACTGATATTGGCTTTTTCTGTTGCCCTGTTGGCAGACCTTGCAGGGGGTCCAAGGCTGGCATGAAGTTAACCTTTCTCTTTTGGCATCCTCTCTCAAGAAATAGTTTTTTGAGTGGGAGTTTATGAATAGGTTTTAGTTTAGCAACTTGTGCGAATGCTAAAAGTTTACACAAAATTACAAGGAAATTAGAGGTTCTCTTGCTCTAGTGAAATGCTGCAGCTCCTGTTTCTCAAAGCTAGTGAAGTTCTGTGTGGCTCTGTTTTGGACTGAGGTTACAGTACTTCTGTATGTAAACTTGAGTGATCAGTTGTTATACATACTAAAATTACCTTTTGACTAATTAAGGAGGTTTTTTTAGAAAAAAGATGTAAGTATATCGTAGACTTAGATTTTTCAGAGCTACATTGAAGCTTGCTATTTACATATTTGTAACTATAGGTATTTGCTTATTAACAGTTTTGATATCTGTGCTTGTTTGATCATTCAAAACTTTGCATCACGTATTGCCTGTAAAAATCTGAGAGGAGAAACAAAAGATTGCAAGGGAATGTTAAATAGATGGGTTGCTGCCCGTCACTTAACAGAGGAAATCACTGTCATTTTTTGGAGGTCAGTGATATTTTTTTTATTAGGAACTATTTCTTTTGCCAGTTTGCTAGGATCAAAATGTTCTTGCTGGCTCCAGTTTCTGCTCGTGTCCCGAGATTGAAAGCCTGAGAAGGAACGTTCATTTGCGCAGAACTGTAAAATGCTGTTGTGTTCAGAAGCTGAACAGAGTGGTTGGGAACACCTCTCAGTAACAAACCCCATCCTTAGGCTAAAGGATTGTCTAAGTTTTACCTTAATCTTTGCACTGCTTGAACTTGAAATTCAAGCCACCTGTCTTGGCAGTTCCACAGTGCTCACTAGTTTTTCATTCTTTAGTCATCTAAGTTGCACAGTCTCTTCGGTTCCACACTAGCGCCTCAGAACATGAATGAAGATGATATATGAGGACAATCTGGGCTGAGACAGAGCCCTTGATATTTATAACTGTTCTTTTCCAAATCTGTTGGTAATCCTTCCAGGCTGTTTGGAGGAGCAGGACCCTGTCTGGCTGCTCTGGATTCTCCGTATTTTTTGTTCCAGAAGCAGCTCACTTTCTTGGCTTGGCTGTAGCACCAAGACCCTTCTCCATTTGTATGTGTTTTTCTTGCTGAAAACAGGGTTGTTGGAGGTAGGGAGACTGGTCTATGGAGCACTGACTAGCATTTGTGGACATACTAAGATGTGGGTTTCTGAGGACAAACTGGCGTCTGTGAGAAGTGTGTTATACTTCACATACCTGCATGCAGACTGTTGTTCTGGCAGGTTAACTATCTCACCAAGGAGCTGCAAGGTTTACCATTGTGGTTAGAGCGGAAATGCTTTGTCTTCTCTGTAGATGTTGGTGGGAGTTGGCTGAGCCCACCTTGCCAACAAGCACTGCAGTTGGAGATACCAACTGTGAGATTTAAGCAAAAGAGATTATTTTGGAGCAGGCCAGGGAGAAAACCAGGCAGTAAAGTCTGACACGTATCAGCCAGTTGCTGAGCCACAGCAGCAGAGCTACTAGAGGACAAGAAGACTATTATTTCTGTTTGAATACCCTTTGAATAGGGTATGGGCTCTGGTATCTAAGTTTGTTTCACGCGTCGTTTAACTAGGATCTTTAGAGGAGGGTCATAGGATTCTGCATGCTTTCTTTGTATGTCTCCTGCTTCTGATTTGAAATGTTATGTGTGGGGTGACAGTTTGAAAGTTGAAATGGAAGATTTCATATAAGGCTGAGAAGATGAATATTTTAATAAAAATCATATGTTTCTTGAGTCATAGGGATATAAAATCTCCCGTAAGGAAAAAAAAACAACAACAAAAACAAAACCAACAAAAAACCCCAAACAAAAAACCAACAACAAAACAAAAACCAAGAAGGTGGCTTATTTCTGCATGACAGGGTGGATTGTAGTAGGACCGTAAAAGGGAATGAGACTTTTTTACTTTGGTGTTTAGAATTTGCATACTGAAATGTTCAGAGGAATTAACTAAGGGTGGAAAAAACAAAGGTGAAGTAATAGATATGAGTAGAGGAGAAGTGTCTTGCTGAAGAAGCCTAACCAACTGTATGTGTTCTGCAGTTCTGTTCTACTTGTATTAACTGAGGAGATACTAGTGGAGAAAATCGTGCCTGCATTTAAGTGAGGAGAAAGGGAGTTTGTTTTGTGCTTAAGTGTGTGACATATGTGCACCCAGAAATTGGGTCCCAGAAGTCATGTTTGTCTCTAAGTAGAAAGCAAATAAGACATGCAAAGCTATACACATTTGCTGTGGTTCATTCAAGACTTCCATTGTTATACGTTGACTTTTTTCCTATTTAGCTCCATTTAAAATTTAAGACTTACTGTGTGTGTGATATGACCAGAGGTATAATGGTATAAGGGATGCTGCTTTACAATACACATTTCATTTGAAAATAGTAGTGACCATCAAGTTATTTTGGTTATGGAGGGAGAAATTCTGTTTTCTAGTGTACAAGAATGTTTAGGAATTTTTACTCTTGTTTTCTTCTTTTTCAGTGATCCAAATTAAACTTCTGTGCATGTCTTTTTCTATTCTAGGCATCAAAAAATAAAGATGGAAAAGAACAGAGCGAAGCTATATCACCATCGGAGGAGGAAGAAACTTTCTCTTGGCCTGGTCCCAAAACTGTCGTGCTAAGGAGGACATCTCAGGGTTTTGGCTTCACCTTAAGACACTTCATAGTTTATCCTCCAGAATCTGCAGTGCAGTTTTCTTTTAAAGTAAGTGAAATTAGTTGTGAAGCACTTCAATATATAGCCTTGTACTGCTTAGGGTCCAAAATCCAGCTTATTTGGAAGTAAATGTATTTGTAGATCTGTCTTAGATGAAAGATCCCTTGTGAGTAAGGTTGTCAGTCTGGTAAAAATATTTGTACCATGGGTAAGACCAGGGGTCATCGCAGAATATGGAAATACTTGTCTGTACAGATTTTTTTCTTTTTTTTTTTTACCCAAAGCCAATGTCATTAATTAGTTTGTACATCTTTTAAAGTGTAGACTTCAAGGGTGTGAGGTTTGGATTTCTTCTTTGTTGTTGTTTTTCCCCACCTCCCCAGATTAAGTTTGTCATACTATCCTACTAAGAGATGAAGAAACATTAGTTTGCCTTACTTTCTGAGTATTCTAAAATTAATGTACATTACAAAGATAGGTTGTGCTTCTGTGTTGTGTTCTTTGTGCTGAGAAGAACAACATCTGCAATTCTCTGTTAGTCAAGAGACAAATAATGTACAAAATATATACAGGCCTACATTATAGAACAACTTCCTTAAAGTATTTTACATTTCTTAATTTAAAACAAGTAGATCTAAATGTTAAGTTGCGAACTGGTCTGCCTTGCTCAAAGGGTGTACATATTCTTTTATGTGACTGAACCTTTTGAAAGCTGCTGTAGTACCAGCTGTGGAGAAAAAGTCGATTTAATAGTGAGAATTCTTAATATTGAGAGAGGGTGTTTCCTAGTGAGTTCAAATAAGATTTGCTTATTTTAAAGTCATTGAGTGTAATAGTTTTCATAGTCAATGCCACCTCTCAGTTTTGCTTTTGCTTTTCCAGTTAGGCAGAGATCCTTACCAAGCTGCGGAATGGCTACTGAAGCGTTCTTGAAAGAGCACAAAGCTAATTGACTCGTGTATCTCTGCAGGAGTCCTTCATTAAAGTTGTCTTTCTTTGCCTGTCCTCAGTGGCTATAAGATTTCTTTCGAAGTAGAAAAAGTTTTACAGGAGAAAGCTGGCACATTTTTCTAGGTAACTTCAGCTCTTCAGCCTGCACTTGGGTGCCCAGATTTTTCCCCTCAACAATGACTCACTGAAGTTATATGGAAGTGAAACTGTTAGCGGTATCAGGTGATCCCAACGTTTCTGTCCTTCAGCATAGGTTATAGCAATCTCTGGTTGAATTCCAGTGTGAAACAGAGGAAGGAGGGTGGGGAAACCTTAGCCTTGAGCAGAACAAACTACGTGCACTTGTTAGCATCTCCCAGCCAGTGGCCCTCTTCATGCTGAGGGTGAAAATAAACAGCATGAGCAGGATTAACCTCCTTAACTAAGAAGTGACTGGATACATTCTGGAAGAAAGCCATCACTAGATGTCTTTGAAGAGGCCAGTATGTTTTTCACATGCAAAAGGAGACAGGCACAAGACAGGGCAATATAAAAAAGAAATGTCAGTCCTTCTCTCATTTATATCTGATGGTTTCTGAGAGAGGCCCAAACAGTACATAGTGAGCCTGATGCCTGTAAATCTCAAGGTGTCTTGAAGCTCTAACTCCCCTCTTTTTCTGCAAGAAAGGTCTTAATGCCTTTTCTTTTTTAACTCCATTTATTCTCTGGTATGTCTGAATCTGGTTAATTCATTCCTATTTCTGTCTGGTTTTGAAAAGCAAATAATGAGATGGTTGGATGAACACCTTTATTCACGGATTCAGTTTCATGTAAAGATAAGGTTTGTTTGGACAGAGCCCTGGTCTGTACTTCTCTAAATTAGCTTGAGTGGTTATATTCTCTTTTCTTCCTTTTAATGTCCTTGAGATGGAGAAAAAAAAAAAAAAAAAGAACAGATCTTCCACATTATTACTCCTGAGTCTTCATAAGGTGGCTTTTATAGAAATCTGTGTATCTAAGTTATGGTATAAAAGAATGAAATTCACCTGTTGTCAGCCTGATCCTAATATGAGGCAAATCTGATTTCTTTGCTGTTCTTATTTGATCAAGATCCTATTGGTTACCAGCTGATTATAGTCTTCTAAGCTCAGGCACCTTTCTTCTCCTTCCTCATTCATCAAAATTATAAGGGCCTCAGAAGTCAGAGATGTTTCATTTTGCACACCTTAGAGGGAGTACAGTAATGATGATTATGATTTGGTTTTCTGAGTGTCTTGAATCTTGCAGTAGCTTGTCCCTTCTTCACACCTGAGAACGCTTGTGGTCCCCTCTGGTAAAGACAGATATTACAGCTGGAAATTGGAGATGCCATTGACATAACAGAGTTACTCAAATTCCCTGCCTGTTTCTCAGAGCCACAGCCCTTCTGTTATCACAGGTGCCAACCTGATGCTGGTGCTTAACCTCTAGATCAATGCAGAGGTCTTTTTTTACGCCAGAGAAGGATTTGCATTCTAGCTCCTTTGATTGTTTTTTTTAATTGATTCATTTATTTAAATTTTTTTTCCACAGGGTAAGCTTGCCCTAAGATCTCTAAATTTTACTGCAAATCAACATAAACTGGTGGAGGTAGTGAAGAGAAAAAAAAGCATTTAAAAGAGCTTTCCTTCAAACAGTCTTTCCACGTTCTTTGTATATACGTGTTCTTTATTTTAATAGCTACTCTTTGTTCCAATTCAGAAATATGTCATGAAACTGTCCCCATTAAAAGTTCTGCTCCTGGTGCTTGCAGTTTGAAAAAGCTGTTGACAAGTCAGGTGGAATCCTCTGGGAAGAAGACAAGACTTTTAACAAGGGGGGGAACAGTGTCATCTCTGGGACAGAGAGCATACTGTTCTTAAGCCTGCAGGGTGTGGTGGGGATCACACCACAGCTGGATATTCCGTGGTTCTGACAGGCTGGAGAACACTGCAACTTTGAAAGCTGCTGAGGTGGCTTTTCTTGGAAGCGAAGATCTCCACCCTAAAGGATGTACTGAGTGGAGAAGAGTGGGCATTACTTTTATAAAAATGTATAATAACCTGTCCTCTGCCTAGGTGTGTTTGAGGTGTTGGGATTTTATTTAAATTTTGAGAAGTTCAATGTGCTAGTTGGAATAATAAAGAATATGTTCACTTGGAAGGCCTTTTTGTATGTTGTCCTGAGGAGCACTCTACAAGGAAGGAGTGACAAGGTGACAGTGGCTTAAATATGAGGGGCATCCATAAAGCTCTGTTTTCTCCATTTACACTCACATCTGACTGGATATCAGACCTTACTGTCATTGAAATGATTAAAAATGATTGATTATAATCAGTTCAGGGAAGGATCTCTGCATATTTTAAAACACATACTAGTGTGTTATATTTAATTTATGTTTTTATAATATATATAATACTTTTGTATTATATCTAATTTCTTTCATTTAGCATTCAGTATGTCTGTAATAGTGCAGGTCTAGGATAAATTCAGGATACTGGGCTAAGTTCTACTATCCCTCATGGTTCCTGCACAAAACAGCTGATTAACTACAAATCAAGGGTCTCTTTCTCATTGTAATTGGTACTAACTAACTAATTTATAAGCATTGTGATAGAGAAGAGTTATGGAAGAAAGTGTTGTCTGTTAGGTCTTGTTGGGAAGGACAGCCCTGCGTGAAGGGCGATGTGAAAGATGATCTTGGAAACTGAGGCTGTGGTTTAACACTTCTCATTTTGGCAGAAGTACTTGGCTGTGCTTCTGTGGGGACACACACTGAACTGGGAATAGCTGCACATGCAGGAATAACCCATTATGTATCCGTTTTGCTTCCCATACCTCCTTTCCCTTAAGAAAATGAATAAAGACGGTGTGGAAGATTTCTTAAGCTAGCATTGCAAAAATACACAGTTATATAATGCTTTGAGCATCAGATGTTTATTAGGATTTGTTAGAGTCAGACGCCTCTTTGCATGAGAAGTTTGTTCTCCTGAGTCTCTCCATTTGTCTGAGAAGCAAATCAGTGATAAAAGAAAACCTTCTCTTCAGGTATGGATGCAGCATATACTAACATTTTTCATTGTGTGAGAGGTGAGTGTAGGAGGGAAAGCTGGTTTCAAAACACTTCTATTATAAAGCATCCATTCCAATTTTCAAGGTCTGAGCTCACTGGCTTGGTACCATGGAAGACTAATGTTTTTCAGCTGTCTTCTAAAACAGAGCTTTGCATAGCCAGTGACAAACTGACAAGCCTGCTGCAGTATTTAATAAATTACAGCATGCCTGTGTTAGCTAACTTTTCGCTTCCAAAATTTTTTGTTAAGTAGCACCAAACCAAGTAACCTCCCATACATGTAACCCAGACTTTCCAGACTATGAGCTCTAATATTTCAGGTTGCAGAGATGTTTTTTTCACTTCGCAGCTGTGGTGGCAGGTAGAGACATGCAGATGTTAGCCTTGTCTAATTTTTCACTGCAGATGGGAGTTCAAAACCAACTGGCTGTTACAGGGCTTCAGGAGTAAGCAGTCCATAGTATTTGTCTTCTAGTGTGCCATTGTTACCAAAGCCTAGAGCAGACAGGACTCTCCAACTTAGACAATGCACTGCTTTGGTGGCAGTGATAATTATCATGGCTTTTTCCAAGTAGGATGAGTGCCAGATTTCTGTTAACTCAGTGTTTCAGGTTTGGGGGAGTTCCTTTATTGCTTTTCTCTTCCTTAAAGTTGCCTTTCTGTAGTATCTTACAAAGCTCCAACAGAACTTTTGTATGTGTCATGAAAAATCTATTGCTCCTAGGACAAATTGGTCTCATCCTCATGATTATATAGTGTTCGTATCCAGGTCTTATTCCCTCTCTTTCTTCAAGTCTTTCTCTCTTGAATGGATCGCTCAGTTCAGGGTATAGTTGCCTTGAGAATATTTAATATGAAAAACATAGTGTTTTGTCTTCAGATGCAAAATACTTAGAAATTTGGAATTAGCCCATTTAAAAGTAGGAGGAAATATCCAGGTGAAAATTATTTCTGTGATCATCTCCTTGCTCCTTCTTTCCTTCAGGACAAAGCTGTTCTAATTAGCTGAGGTGAATTGTTAGAAATACTTCATAAATAGTAAATATTAGTCTTAAGAAATTGTATTTAGATTGAACATGTGTTCTGAACTGTAACCTTCACCGAGCAACGAAAGTATTTCCATGCTTAAACAGTTGTGCTCCTTAAATGGTAGAATTTTGTAGACAAGATTAACCTCAGTCTTTCATTCATACTAAAATATTGACAAGAGAGTATTTAATTTTTTTTTTTAGTTTGAACATGCCATTTGTCATCAGTACTTTCTAGTTGTGTGATTTCAGGGGATGGGTGTGGTTAGGGGTTGGTTTGTCTGTGTTTGTGGTTTTGTTTGGTTTTTTGTTGTTGTTTTGGGGGTTTTGTTTGTTTTTGTTTTGTTGGGTTTTTGGTTGTGGTGTTGTTTCGTAGGACTGTCAGTGACACCTGGTAGTTATGATTATGTATATGTAGTTCAGTGAGCAAAAGGAGGCTCTTCAAGGTTATTACTAAATAGTGTTTGGGGTACGTAGCTTTTCCTAGACAGTAATATGGAGTGCAAAACAAAAATACTCAAATTTTGGAAACCGTGTTCAGACCTTGCTTGCAAAATATTTTGTATCTCTTGCCTATTTAGCTATGAATCCTTAGATGATTAAAGTGTAACCTCTCCTGCCTGGATTTTTGGGGTGAAACATGCTTACAAGAACACACAGTGCAGTATTAGGCTTTATGGCACTGTTTCATGTGTTTTGGTACATTTGTTTTCACATAATGCTGTTCATGTTGTTTCTGGGGGGATATTTCATAGGATTGTGCTTAGTTGTTTTTAGAATAGCTACTACTCTACATTCTCAGAATAAAAGCCTTAATTTTCTAAGTTGAATAGTTGTGGAAAAAGTAGGAGGTAACAGAATACAGACTAAACCTTACAAGTTCACTTCAAGTCTTTGTATCTAATAGATGCCTATGCATTTTTTTTCCATTTATTGAATTTTTAATATGCACTCTTTCTTCCTCCTCAGGATGAAGAGAATGGGAATAGACAAGGTATGTCTTGTTTTTATTCTCTCATAGATCCAATATATTGAATGGTTCATCTGTGTAATAGACTTCAGTCACTACTTAAGAGTCTAAAACTTGAATTCACTTCAGAGTGAGCATTAAGCTCATTGATTAGTCACTTATTTCTAGGTTATGCCAATCAGTTCTGCTCCATTTTTATAGCTTTCTCCCTCTCACATTGCCTATGTCTGCTCTCTATCTTAATTCACGCATTAACTTACTTTTGTAAACTTATTCTGTATTTCCATCCCAGTTAACTTAAATTTCTCTTTGGTATTTAGCTGTTTCCTTATCCATGCATCCATTTTGCTGATACCTCACTGTTTCCTTAAAAGGGTAAAAAACGTATTGATTTAAGGAAATTGGGTTTTCAGATTGGGAGCCCAGTCCCACTTTGTTTTTCCCCAGTCTGTCAGAACGGGGAGGTGGGATCAGCTTCAGTTTGTGCTTCAGCTGGCAGAGCAGTGCAGCTCCCTGGGGACAAACCTGCTCAAAGCCGGGTGGCAGCACGGGCTGAGTGCTTGTTTACAGGGGGGTTATGGTTTGTAGCACAGAATGGTACCTGCTTTCAGTGCATTTTTAAATACCTTGTTGAGTTGGAAGACAGAGGACATTTCTGAACTTCTGTTTCAGTTTTCTTTGTGTGGCTGTGATATATTAGAAGCATTCTGGGAAATATGAATTTATTTGAACTTTCTTACTTTTCTCTTGGAAGCAGATGGATTCATCCATTTCATCCTCCTAGTTTTGCTCGGCTGTCATCACCTGTGCGTTACACAGTGAAAAGTTAATCTCTTCCTACTCCTTATCACTCCCCAAACTTGAAACATCCTGTATCTATTTTGACATACAAAAAGAAAAGGCAGATTCCTTTAGGAAAGGGAGTCGATCTGTACTAAACTGGTATGGAGAATACCACCTGTGGTCTAGAGAAAGGAGTTCTGCGGTATTCTTCTTCTCACAGGGAGAACTCAATCATCTAAAGATGTAACGTAGTTCTGTTTATCTGAAACGTTATCTGAGATCTATTTTTCAGTGGAGGAACAGCAGTAAATAAATATTTCTTTGGTTCACTATGAGATCTGTGCAGGTGGGAACAAGATTACTTTCTGGAAATGTTTGTGTAGCTAGTAAAACTATGAATCACAGCTCAACTATTGCTTATTTATGGCAGCCTGGTACGCTGTATGCCTTGAAACAGAGATCAGAGGGCACAAAGCCCTCTGAAGAGGTAACAGCATTCTCACTAAGGAGAGGTTTGACTTGAACTCCTGGAAGCAGATGACTGGGGGGCAGAGGATGTAGATGCCAGTAGAACTTAACGTACCAGTTTTGTGTATTACACCTTTAAAAATAACAAAATGAGACAAAGTCCGTAAGACATTTTTCTCCAGCGTTTAGTGTGATCCTTGGGGGCGGAGGGGGGTGAAACGGTTTCTATTTACATTTCTGCAAGTTGCTTCTGTTCTCGAATGAGCTGAGCAGGCAGCTCGAGGGGAGAAAATCAGGAAAAGCGCACATCTCATATTGCACGTTCACAAACGTGATGTTTATTCAGCGGCAGCAGGTACGCCCCAAGTTCTGTGAAGGGTTAGTACAAGGACTCTGAGTCCTGCGCTCCGGGACAGGGATCGGGCCGGGCAGGGAGCGGTGGGGCCGTGCGCTGGAGACACCCAGTGTCGCATTCCGGGCATTGCAGCCGAGCCTGGAAAACCTGCCTCTGTGAAAGCCCTGCCGCAATGAACGGGAAAAACATCCCGTTGATAAACACTCTCCTTTGGAACCCTGTAAATGATAACTCACTTAATTCACTTGGGCTTTCCTGTCTGAAAGACTAAGCTAAGGGGATTCAAGCTTTTGATTTTTGTGTAGCAGTGTGTACTAGTGCAGAAGTCTCTTTTTTAATCAGTTTTCAGTGGAGATTTTGCCCTTTTGCTTTGTCCTTTTTGTAGGTTAAGCTTACCTTGAGGCTTTTTATCAGATTCAGCATTTATATATTTGATTAGGTGCATGGGAGAAAAGCATCTCTGTTGCAATTGTCTTTTATTGAGAGCACTTGAATATTTTTTTCTGAAGGAGCAGAGTACCTAATTAAGCCTAGAGGGCAGAAGATAAAAGTGTGTACCAAATTTGATGTATTCTAGCACTGAAAGAAATGTTTTTATATGGTCTTATATTCTGATGTAGAATTTAGTATAATTAGGTCATGCTGATGGCTTGCATTAATCTTACTTTTGATAAGTAGTAAGGTTTCAAAGCATCTAGAATAAGAGGTAATGCAGATTTGTCCAGGAGAGCTCTAAACTGGGATGGAGGTGGTGGGCAAGAAGCAGGATTGAGTTGTCAAGCAAAGGGGTTAGGATGCAGTGGACAGGAGACACGTCGTGGTTAACAGCTGGGACAGAAGTGGACCACCTTAAGTGTATGCACATGAACAGGAGCGTGTCTAGAGGACAGGATAATATGATGGGGAGAGCTCTCATGCCTTTTTCAGGGCCTCTCTGAACCCCTGTGCACTCACACAGGCAGCTTGGGAGGGCAACCAGGAGTTGGAGATCTGCACTCAGTTGCAGCGCTGGGATCTCGTTGGGATCAC
Organism: Pseudotriccus pelzelni; assembly: GCA_035584735.1. Lineage (NCBI taxonomy): Eukaryota > Metazoa > Chordata > Aves > Passeriformes > Tyrannidae > Pseudotriccus > Pseudotriccus pelzelni. The sequence goes on from JAWMRA010000078.1 coordinate 15,992,658, forward strand.
GGAAAGGGGGTGGGGTGTCCACCAGGAGAGGGCTGGGGTGCTGCAGGGAGTGGGTACAGGCACTGGGAAGGACAGGTTGGGACAGCGTGAAGACTGGATTTTCTTTCTGGTCAAATTGTGAGAGAACAGCAGGGATGCATGGAGCTCTGGCTTTGGATGGATGGGGAGCTGGCTTAGGGCTTATGATGAGGATTTGTGGGCAATGTTTTGGTGAGTCTGCTACTGCCCTTTAATGGAAGAAGTAGCCAAGTTTTCCTGTGGAAGCTTCACGTATGCAGGTCCTGCTTTTCCATGGGGACATTTGCACCCTCTTATCTGCTGGAAGGGCATTGCAACATTTACCCTAAATATTTTGTAGTTACTATTTTAAAGTCTTCAGTTCTTTCATACTTTCGCTGCACCGGGTTGTTGACCTTAAGCTAAGTCATTAAAATGCTTCTCTAAGAGGTGCACCTTATCAGAAGACGAAGATCTTCCACAGTGGGTTCTTTAGTCACTGACTGGAAACTTTTATCAGCTTCTACTGTTTTCTTGAGAATTTCTATTATACTTACCAGCCTATATTAAGTATTTTTTGCAGTTATTACTCCAACAAATAACTTCAAGTATTTATTTATTTATGGTTTGCCATCTTCAAGTAAGTATTTGTATTTTCTGGAATTGCCCTTTTTCAGTATGCATTTATTTCTTTAATTGGTATCTCACAGGTAAAAGTCTCCCAAGAGAGCATATTAGGAATATTTGGAGACAAACTCAAAAATACTTACACCTAGTACAAACAGTAGTATTATTTATTAAAAACCTTGTGTTGCCAACATGTGGTAAATGGTGCTGGAGAAAAATGTCTCCATGCTGTTTCATTGTGCACTAAGTGTGATTCTATATGTTGTTGTCCTTCAAACATTATTTAAAACTCTAGATGCCAAAATACAAGTTTAGTACATAGGAAATTTGTTGGTAGTTCTTGTATATTGTCTCCAACCATGTTTTCCTTCAAAAATGTTTGGCTTGGTGGCCATGCTTAAAGAAATAGACTGAAAGAATTTTGATATTTTATGAGAGCTAAACTATTTTGTGTTTAATACAGTACCTGGGATTCCAATATCATTATAATCCAGTATCTTTTTTTTTTTAATGTGATGTTGTTGCTTTTCATATGTTAATCTCTGTTTCTGTGTAGAAGTATCTATAGCAAATTTTCCCATAAGATGAGCTGTTAATGAGATTTTAGACATCTGTTTTCAATGAAATTTTCAGAACACTAAGCTGTGATCACCAGGCTGTTTTTTTTAATGTGCCTAAATATGGGTTAAAGTTTCTACCCTTCAGTTGTCTAAGCTAAATAGATCCAATATTATCTGGGCTTCTTCAATTCTGCAAGTCTGTCGTGATGAAGTAGAGCCTTTGGGGGGGAGAGGTGGAAAAAAGGCAGGAAAAGCTTCTTATTCCTTATGGCAGTTTACATAAGGCCTGGAGTTTTGATGCTTCATTTCTTTAGACAGACTCTTGATTTCTGTAACGTAGTTAGTGTTCTCCCAGGATTTAATTTAATCCCATGCCTTTTAGCATCATGGTCTATTGGTTCTATCTGTTAGGAAATAAACATGTTGTGGCTGTGATGGTGGGAACAAGGTTGATAAGGAATGAGAAAATGAGTGTTGAAAGGAAGTATTTGAAAGGTCATAGATTGCTGGGGTGATGTGGTCTAAGGTGTATGATAATAGAATTAGGAGTAAAAGGCAACAGACTATGCTTTAGGATAGTGCCACTATCCTAAATTGCCCTCTTTAATCTAACATTTTTTAACACCCAAATGTTGAGAATGCTAAAACAGGGCTCATTTAGTTTTCTACTGAGACCAGAGCCTGAGGATTCCTTGTTCCTTTATAGTTCATCCAAAATGTCTAGTGGATTGACCTTCCAATTTGTCACATGCATAATGTTTCTCCGTGATTACAATTCAGTTCAAATCATCTTTGAATTTTAATAAAAACGCAAAGTGTAATTTCCATGGACTTAAGAGAGACTGTAGGTTCACTACAGCAGATATAAATTGTATGGGTCTATGCTTATCTGAGAACTCAAGTAAATACTCTGGACTAATCATAGCTTAAATTTTAAATTTGAAAAGGTTTCATTTTAGATTTGCGAGAAATTAAATAAGTAATAATTTTGGCAAATAATGCTATGGGAAAACACAGTTTTGGAGGGTTTGTAACTAAGTCGAGATTGTGTTACATGTTTTCCATAACGACACCAGATTATTTTTTCCTCTTCTACCCCCACCTTGCCAGGAAGATTGAGTTGAGGTTGTATTAGTCAAATGGTTTAACAGGAAAGTAAGCAAAATAAGAAATACCATCTTTGAGTTGCCTAATCAAAATGACAGGGGTGCTTTGAATAATAAGGTTGTATTTTTCCTGTATCAGAGAGTTGAATGCCAGGTGTTTTTCTGCTAAATGACTCAACAACACTTATTTACTCATTATCCTCTTTCAGAGACTTATCCTTGGCACTTTATTTTGGTTGGTGTTTTTCAGTTGAGTTATTTTGTGCTTGACAGTGGGTGAAATAAGCTCTGTTGGGCTGGGGTGGGACCTTTGGGCTGTTCTGCAGTGGGTTGCTAGTGGAGAAATGCTTACTATGTATGAAATTCAATTTGCAGATTAGAATATCTGTAATTGTCTTTAGTGGGACTCTCTTAGTTGATTGTAATCCTGAGAGTTTTGTGATTTATATTTAATTAAATGAAATTTCAGTTAATAAATGCTTAACTTCTGCTATACTTGCAGCAATCTTATTCTGAGTAGCTTGGGAAATGATTAGCAAGTTTTTGATTTGTTAATCAATTTGTAGGATTTGCCCCCCTTTATCTATTTCCCCTCCTTTTGCCTGAAAGGCGCCCAAAGAATCAGTGCCACTCAGCATTGTTGAAGCAACGGAGCTCAAATGCTTTTGGGTATCTAAAAGCATACTTGTAGATCTTCGTGTTCAAGAGGAATATTCTTCCTTCTTGAGTCAGAGAAAGAGGTACATAAGAGCCGGTCTTAATCTATTGATTTGAGGTAATTGGGTTGGTGATTCTTGAGTGTAAAAATGAAAGTCATCCTCTTGCTGTCTGCTGAGCATAGGTCTGGGAATAAAAATGTTTTGCAAAAGGTTATTTAACAAAAATCTGTAGGCTTTATTTAATCCCTGTGTTACGAGGAATTCTAAGCACTGTTCAGCTGTCTTGAGCAGAAGATTTAATTTTTTTTCCTCCCCTCTAGGAAGAGAATGACATGTTTTTAAGCAGTGGGTTCTTAGGAGAAACGTTGTTGGAGAGTATGTGTCCTACTGTGTCTCAACACTTGCAGGTTTGTGCTGTGCAGGTCAAAATGAAAGAAAGAGCTATGTTATGCTCTTTGGCACAGGATTTCTTTTTTGTTTTCTTTCTAGTTTTAAATTTTTTTCTCTCCAGAATGTAAAGGTTGTCAGGGCGATGTCCTTTTTGTGTAGTCTTTATGACTCAGGTGTGTTTATCTGTGTTTTGTATCAGAAGGTTAATGACTACAGAGGAATGATGTGCTTATTGCTGTGTTGTAGTGTGTTGGTAGATTTGATAGTATAACTTCTGCCATGTCATTTTGTTTTCCGAGTGACTTGCAGAGCAGTATAGTAATGCTGCCTGGTCTGCAAAGAGTACCTTAATTTATCTCATGGCTACTGCTTTTCATATAATACTACTCATGTTCCTTGTAGCAGCTATATTTCAAACTAGCTTTTGGGGGGATTAAGCTAGAATTAATTTCTGCGTCAAGTTTGGGGGAGTTAAGAGAAGTTTTACTGGTTGTGACCCTCCAGGTTGATTATATATTATATATATATTAGTTATAAATATTAACTAGTCTTACTTCTATTGTTATGTTTAAAAGTAGTAATTTTTTTTCTTTTATATTCCCTTTTACCATGGAGAGGGATAGTATTTTATAATTTTACTATTTTGCAAATGAAGTGGCTGTGCTAGTGCAATGTACTGCCCTCTGCTACTTCTGGCATCTTAAACATTTGTCAGGAAAGCTTCCTTGTAACTTTGCAATGAGAAACCCACTTCTGCTGTCAGACTGTGAAGGCTCTATGGACTTGTAGTCTCAGCTCAAAAATCCAGGTAAATTGTTCTACGATGTATATTATGAATAAAGTTCTAAATGTTATTTTATATTCATTTGAACCACAGTTGAAAAAAGACACTAATCTCAATTAAAGTAGATTTTACTGTGATCTCACTGGTTAGTGAAGGTATTTGGTTGAAAAGTGCTGATTAATTAGAAGATTTGCATAGAGTTATGAAAAACGTACTGGCTATTGCTGTTTCCTTCCACATGTGAGTGTGTTATTGGCAGCTCACACTTCTGCCTGTTTTTTTGTGCGTGCATGATGTCTTATTTCTCACAGTTGAAGATCTGGAAGAAATCGTCCTATTTGCTGGTAGCCTGCAATGTGATGCTCAATTATAAAGTTGCTTACAAAAGTATGGCGAAGGAGGGAGAAGACAAAATCATATGCAGCAGTGAGCACTGCAGAAGCACGGGCAAATAAGGCTACATGTCTTACGGACTAATAGTCTGAGCTGCTTTACTGTTCTTTGTTATATCACATTGTAAGGAATTGCTGGCATGCTCAAAAAAATTGGACCTTTCAAGAGTAGAAAGGAAAGTTTTGAATCCTGACAGTATGTAGTGCAGAGCTGGAGAACTTAGTATGAAAGTGCCACTGTTATAGTCTGCTCTGGATGGTGGAGTTTGGAAGAAGGGAAGTTTAGGCTCACATTTTTGGACAGCATCTTGCTTTTGCCTGATGGTTGGATGTGGACAGGACTGAATGGAGATTTAGGCACAATAGAATTGGAATGTAGTAGTGTTAGATTCTGAGACATGAGATGAGTTACTAGATTATCCATTTTACTTGAGATTTATTTCTGTAATGATTGAATGCATGCCTACAAGATTTATTCCCCCTCAGTTGGTCTGAAAAAAGGATCATTAGTTCCTACTGTCAAAAAACATTAGCTTTACTTGCATTTCAAACTCAAAATATAAATGTACACTTTGAGGCTATGTATTCAAGGAAGTTCATTTGGATGCTACTGATTTAAAAAAAGATTTGGTTCATATCCAAGTATGTAAAAGATCAAGGAGAAATGAAGAGCATATTATTCATTTACCAAACCTTGAGAATTCTAGGCTTTTTTTCTTGTCTTGACTTGTATTTGGGTATTACTGAGCTATAAAGTTAACCTGCAAATGTAAAAAACATTTTGAACCTTTCATTCTAATTCTTTTCATTCTAATTTTTGATGTTTTTCGGAGTTAGAGTGACTGTTCAATATATCCTCCTTCTGCAAGTAGGACAAAGAACCAAGTTTAATGGGTAATCAGCTTTCTGAATTGGTCCATAAAATAGCTGTGGGAATATGAAGTGGGTGCCTGTAATGTTGAAAAACCTCTTGGTGTAGCTGACAGGTTGGTCAGAAGTCAGATGTCAGGGAAGCCTGCAGTCTCTGGTCTCCAGAAATCGTTACAGGATTCCCCTCTTACTTGCAAGTGGGAAGTGTATTAAAGGAATTCTGTGTTGGATACTGAATAGGAGTAATCTTATTTGCCTGACCTCTTGCTTTGCATGTTCTGCTATGGACAAGGTATAAAGGAGCATTTGAGTACGAAGCAAACTAGCGGTAGGCCACTAACAATTTTTGAAGAGTATTTTATAAAGGAAGCTGAGGTAGCCCCTTGATGTTGAGTTATAATTATCAGATATTGTGTTATAAATTAAATGTGCCATGTGAGCTGCATTATTTTTATTTTTCTTATCCCTTCTGGGACTGTGCGTAAAAGATTGTGGCAGCACTGGGAAGGATGTTTGGTGTTGCTATAAAAGGCTGTATTTTAACTTCACTCTTTTAAGTGGCATTTATTCATGGCATTGGGTAGATTATTCTTGGAGCTTCTCTAAACTTACTGAAACATTACTGCCTCTTAAGGGGCGAGACCCATCATATGTTCAGTGTCTATTTAAATCTGCAGATTAAAAATGACAGATATTAGCTTCGGTTCACAAAGAGCATTTTGTATGTCTTGGAGCTCTGTCCCACTAATCAAATTGTAAAGTATTTGGGGACTGAGCTGCCAGCTAGAGTTTCTGCATTTGTAATTCAGTTGCTTTATATACAGTATTTATCTGATTCTATCAGATCAACTTTGTGATTATTCTCTGACAGTCTGGAATTACTTTGAGAAGACCATTTGGAGACATATGAGTAAGCCGTTTTGTTGAAGTGTTCTGGTAAAATGGCAGGATACTGAGATGTTGCAGAATCGAAGGCATTAGGCTAAAACTTGTATTTGAAAAATGTGGATCTGTCAGAGGGCAGTCTGGTTCTGTGCAATTTATGAAAGTTTTTCAAATAGTGATCTTTTCCAACAGGGAAACTGAACTAAAAAAAGGGGTAAGGGGGACACCTTATTTATATTCAGTAAGTGTTACTGTGGCATATTAAACATGTCCAGGTGGGGTATTTAGAGCCTAGGGAAAGTACTGCTAAAAGCAGTGCCATTTGTGCCTAAGTCAAAGGTCAGTCACTGAAGAAGTGATTAGAACCCAGTACTTCAGTTCTAAGGAGTGTTTCTTTTATCAGCAGTGTGAGTTTTAAGCAATCCCTTTATTCTCTCCCGCGGTTCCTTCTTTTTCCGCATTTAAACTGCGGTCTCAGCTATGCCAGAGTTTCCTGGTAAACTGCAGCCCAGACCAAGCTTACTTTCATGCCATGTCACTTCCCCAGGCTTGGCTCATCATGTAGCCTCCAAAGGTGGCGTTTCCTTAGCAGAGTGTGGAACAAGGGTAGTAGCTGGTGATTGGAATTGGGAGGGACTGGGCTGTTCACGCCCACACTGGCACTGCCAGGCCGAGTGGATCTGGCTGTGACCTTCCAGGTTCTGCCCCCGGTTCTGTGAGCATTCCAGTTTGCACCATGTAGGGGTCAGGGGACACACTGATAATGCTGCAGAACAAATTTAGGTTGAGTGCAATTTTCTGTCAGATGAGAAATAATTTATTTTGGGAGGACAGAGGAGTCTTGCACGTTCGCGTTGTTTGCGGGTTTTGGGTGTGTGTGTTGTTTGGTTTGTTTTTTTTTTAGGTCACTGTTATAAAAATTATATAAGTGGAATGTGTCGATGCTGTAAAATTACTTATTCCAGCTATGTGCAGACGTAGCACAGCAACACCATTTTAGCCTGCAGTTTAACTGTGGAGGTTTCTTGTTTGTGGTTTTTGTTTGTCTGTTTTACTGCACACACCCCCACCTCCCCCCATCTTGATATTCAGAAACAGTGGCTGCTTAACTAAGAATTACTCAGCTTTGGTTACATGTGTGTAAAAGCACAAGGTACCTGTGTTTCTGGAAACAGAGAAAGCAAAAAGATACAGATGTACATGGTTTCTAATTACTGTAGATTAACTTCCACGTTGTGTAATTATGGATATGTACAGCATTTCCAGACATTATAATTTACTTATAATTGTTTATTGCCTTTTGAACTCTAATAAATCTTCAAGAGAACTTTCTACTTCATCTTGGAGTATCTGAAAAACACTGTTAGAAAATCAGTGTTACAGTTCCATGAGGACTGTAAATCAATGTTATGTTTTTTCCTTCTAAAGAAAGATTTAAAATTTAATTTTTTAGCTTACATCATTATTTCTTATTCTATTGGTCTGTATGAATGGGATTATGTCCCAAAATATTCTTAGAGTGAAAACATTAAGGCAGTAGTGAAATGCTTTTAAATATTCTTTCATCCTCAGGAAAACAAAGAAATAGACTGGAGCCAATGGATACCATATTTGTTAAACAAGTTAAAGAGGGCGGACCTGCTTTTGAAGCTGGACTGTGCACAGGTACTGTTCTTCTGTGACATGTTTGTGTATATGGTGTCAAACAGGTGTGATTTAAGTTTCTACAAATAGTTCTATCTTCTGTTTAATCCTTGTTCTTTCCTTCACAAGCTGAAATCTCTCTTTCAAATTGTCCTCTAGGATTTTTCATTTTGAAAGCACTGTGGTGTTTATTAAGGCATTACAGTCTTACTGTTTTTGGTTTATTATCTTAAAAATAGTAAGAAAAAGTATATGGTAAAATGTGAACAGAAGGAGAAAAGGAAAATAATTCCTGTGAGCTCCTATTTCTTTTGCTTTGTGACAAATTGATAATCTGAAAACATTCAGGTTTATGTGCTTTAAATTGTTCTGTTCTACCTCCTTTAAATTCAACAGGGACAGTCCAAGTCTCTCTCAGAAAATTCTGCTCAGTCGTTTGTTTAATCAAACTGGAGAGCAGAAAACGGGTTTTTTGTGCAGTGGGTCACACCCTGAGTTTCAAATGAAGAAGTTGTGTTAGAATGAAAAGTCTTACAGATGATAAAAAGATAAGTTGCACAGATGAATACCACTACAAACACAGGTTTCTTAAAAGTGTGACAAAACTTACAGTCTACGAGAGGTTTGTGCTTGTATCAATAATGGCATGTTGATATTTTCCTTTGGAAACAGTTATGCACCTGCATTTGACTGGAATAGAATAAGCTTGTATGGTCTGCCTAAAGGAATACAAAGTTTCTAGGATGATCAGTTTAAAAGCAGTACCAGATCCTGCTTGTGCAATGTAATTTGGTTTTTTTTTTTTTAGACTCCTACTTAAGTAGTTATTCAGGGAAGGGCTACTTTGGTGTTATTTGATGAGATTATATAAAGAAATGTTTTGGCTTGATAAAACGCAGCATATGTTGAAGTTGTACAGAGGAGCCATGTTAATTTCTGCTCTGTTCAGTGTTTGCCAAATTGAGAGAGATGAAATCTGTAGAGATTATTTTATTTTTAGTCATAGAAGAGATTTTTAGGAGCCCAGCATAAAGAAGATAAAATAAATGAGAAAATGCATTTTTTAGTTACTAGAATATTCTTCTTAAACACACTGATGATAGCAGTTATATCTAATTAGGTCATACCAATATTTTTTGTTTACAAGTTTTAGGGTGAAATACATGACTGTATCTCTGTCTTGAAATTATATTATAAAACACTCAGGGAATGATCAGCCAGATTGCTTAACCTCCCATACTGACACCATATTTCTTAATTTGTAAAATCAACTGTATTTTTTTCTTAGTATAGCTTGGCACTATTTCATGATGACCCTGAAGAAAAGAAAATACTTGAAAATTGAGTATGAGCTTAGGTAGTTACATTTGTCAGTTCTTATTTTGCTTCTGCAGGGTCCTTTGTAATACCGAAAATCTCAACATAAGCTTCATTACCCACAAGGAGTGAGCTCTCTTTCAGGAGCTTACCTGGCTGCTACTCACCAGAAGACTTGGAATATTCTTGCTTATTTGAGCAATAGGTTACAATATCTTAAGTGTAAGACAAGCTGTTCTGAGTATCTTTAAATACTCCTGTAAAATCATCTTTGTTAGAGATAGAAAGAAAATACTTCCCCTATTTAACCACTGAGGCATTTCATGAAAAAAGTAACATCTCTGAGTTCCAAGCATAAGCATTAGAAATACTGAAATACAAACCCCCAAAAGAGATGCACGTTTCCTGTGTCTTGATCTTCATGCTGTCATTTTTATATATGCAAGAATATAAAGGACTAAAATGTGTGTAGAAAGGGAGATGGTTTAAGTGCATTCAGATTAATTTCTGGTTTGATCAAGGGTATTTAATGAGCCACCAGACTGATGGAGAGCTATTCGAAAAAGCCTTCAGTTTATAAATCATTTTTTGCACTACAGGCCCAGACCTTCCCCTTTATATATCCCTGAAGTGGACCAAAGTTGTATTTTGCAGAGTTGTCTGTGCTGACTTCATTCCTGTGAGAATTCCACAGTGTGTTCCACCCGGGTCTCTTGGTGGGTCCATTGGATGCATGTTTCAAGTAGACTCATTTCACTGCTGTGTATAATCTTGTCTACTTCTTTGAAAAATAAAAGCTGTACAAGTATAGATAAGATGGTATGACCTATTTTAAAGATATTCCTAACTATAGTTTTTAGGGGGAATACAGAGGAAAGATCTACATATGTGGGCAAGTTCTTAAACAGCCTGGAAAAAAACCAGTTCAAGTTCCAGAGAAGGATCTGGTGTGTTCTGAGGAAGTCGTGTGATACAATGTAACAGGACAGGGCTCAGAGCTTGTAAATAAAAATATTTTTTGGCATAAACTATAGCATTCCTTTTTCCTGCAGCTTTTTGAAAGGATTTAGTTTGGTGTGATTCCATGGATGGTCCAGTTTCTCATCCTGATTATGTAGCTGTCTGTGTGTGTGCAGCAGTGGGGTAGGGTTCGCTGTCCATCACAGGTGCCTATCAGGCATGTGGGTTGCCAGCAGCCATTAAATGTTGCCACCAAGCTTTCTTTCCTCGCTTAAGAAGCAAGAGACACAACTTAAAAAGATTTCTTTTAACTCTTTTTAAGTCGATGACGGTTGAGGAAAAAAGGCAGTAACCAGTGAATTAAAGGGAATATGTAAACTTTTACTAAGTTGAAAATATTGCATCAGTTTATTTGCATTACATTAACATTGTGAGCGCAGACCAAATTAAAATGTCAGAAGATCCGTGTAGTTTGTGAATGCATAGAGTGTGTAAAGGGAAGCTCCACAGAGCACAAGCATTTAAAGCATTATTTTGTCCAAGTCAGGCTCAGTATTTAGAGTGAACAGATTTTTCCTTGCTTTAATTTGATCTTGCCAGCAACACAAAAAGGGCTTTCAGTTTCTAAAGCAATGTTAAAAAAAGCCATTTTCTCTGGCTTACTTTGCATGGGTCCTTTCTTTCAGCCCTTTTTTTCTCCAGGAGCTTTCCAAAGCTCCTTACCTAGCTTTTGACCATTTTCTCCTCATTAGTAAATTCAAGATAACTTTCTGCTCTTTGGATCAGAGATGACTTTAAATATCATTTAGTCCAAGGAATGGGATAGGTTTTTCATCAAAAGCTACAAATAGCTCTGCACAATAGATTTGACAGTTAATTTGTGAGAGTATATGAAGCTCTTAATGAGGAAGGTGCAACAAACTATCTGAAGAAATCTTACGAAAGTGATGTTAGATCTAAAGATTAAACTGTATGGATAAGAATAACCCATTACTGTTGTGCAAGGCACACTGAACACAGTAATGTCTTGGAAACAGCCCTGATTATTCTGAGGAAGGAGGAAATTGAAGCTTTCAGAAGGTCTTTTTTATTTCTAATAAGGAAGAAGTACAAAATTGCAGTATTCACTGCTATTAAAGGAGTGTTAAAAGTTTGGTTTTATTTTGAGGTTAAGTGCTGGCATGAAATGCCTACTTGTAATTCGCTTAAGAATCAGGCAGAATTGTCAGTACGTGTTACCATACATCAACAGGTTTGTTTGAAAGATGGGAATACCTAAGTGAGCCTCTGGTACAGCTTACACCTGCTTGTAGTTTTCTTTCTATGACTTTCTACATGATTCATTTGGAAGCTTAGGGTAAGATATACACATCTGAACATGTTCTGAGAAAAGAGTAGAAATTTGATGTCCTGTATATGGTTACATGTAGTTGTATTGTACATATTTCCTTTTTTTATTTCTTTTTTTTTTTATTTTTAAGGAAGACTATCCTTGATTATTATGGGGTACAGAAGTACAAAATAACTGTTTAAAAAAATGTCCAGAGGAATTAATTTCAGTTATAACTTTTCCATTTCCAGGTGACAGAATTATAAAAGTCAATGGGGAGAGTGTTATTGGGAAGACATATTCTCAAGTCATTGCTTTAATACAGAACAGGTAAGATACTGGTATTTCATTATGTGCCACACTTACTTTTTGTATACTAAGCAGAAAAAATTACCCCTTTTGGGAGTTTTGAAATGTCCTTGTATTTTTAAAGTTTCCTTAATACTCAGTTTTACTATTTCTGTTTTCATGTATTTAGTGAATGCTGAGAAGGTTTTGAGAGTAGATGTGCTGGATTGTACCACAGTCCTTTCATGTCAGTACTTGTCCCTTGTTAGCCAGTAACACTGAGTGCTATAGAGGAAGGTTGAACTTAAAATAGACAAAGTAGATATACATACACCACGTGTATATGTGTCAACTGAAAAAGAAAATAAAAAAAAATCCACCTTGCTTATGAGATCTATTAACTCAAAATCAGCACAATTGGTAATGGAAAAAATTTACGCTAGTGCACATCTGCAAAATATATTGGCTTTCCTCTGTTTTGCAGCAAATTATGAACGTTGCACAGAGTTGAGGAAATGCAAATATTTACTGCTCCTGCAGCTCACGAGGGCTTGTGAAATCATGTCCATACACAAGTCTAGATGCTCATTTTTGTGTCTCGTCTGCCTCCATTTTTAGTTTTCTTGGTGTCAGTTTCTGTTCTATAGCAACAAGTTTCCAATATAGTAGTGAATTATGTGCAAAAAAGATGTATTATGATCAGCGTGAAAGAATGTGATGGGTAAGGTAGACCAAAACATGTTTTGTGTCATTAATAGTGTCTACACAAGAGTTGGAAAGATGGAATCTTACCTTTTTTTATATCCTTCACTGGAGGTAACATTAGCCACGTATCATTGCTTTATTTTGTATTTGTGCAGGTACCACTATTGTACAATAGTGTATACCCAAGATACAGGACATTACATGCCCAACCATGTTCATCAGCCAATTAACTCTCTTAATCCAAGAAAGAAAGAGATCAACCACATCTGTGTGGTCAGTGAGTCTTCAGTGAACTCTAGATGTGCCTGTGAAGAAAGTTTTATTTTCAATCCTGAGAGTGTAGTTAGTGAACCATTCTGTAGAATTCAGCCCCTGCCCTCTGTGAATAAACCAGGGACACCTGAACAAGGCTTGCCAGTGATTATCTAGTGCAGTCAGGAATGGTTTCTGCTGCATCTATCCCCCTGATTTCCATGAGTGCAGAGAGGATGAAGGGATGCTATTGTTAGTTAGGAGAGGAGAACAGTTTGTTTTCTCAAGCCAGATGTGTACATCACAGAAGATGGTAACAAAAGGTCATGTGTATCCTCGAGTGTTTTATGCAGAAAATACAACCACTAGGAAGTCTTCAGCTGAACCTCTTGGTATAAACAGATGAATATTAATTCTGATCCAAAAAAGGGAGCTCAGACCGCAGACCAGGTATACCTTTCTTGTGGCTTACAGGCAGCACTTCTCATGTGACTGAAGAATCATCTCTCGTTCTTTGCTTCAAAACAGATATTTTGGAGCTCAGAGCAGTTTGTTCTGCACATAAGTATTTTATTTCTTATGCTACCATTTCATGGCAAATAAAATTTTATTATAGTGCATGCTTCTTGCTTTGGCAGGCTGCTCTTGCATCAGCATTGCCATTCAGTGTTAGGCCAATGGTCTGTTATGTTATTATCCTCTCTGATAATATCCAGCATAGATTTCTTAGGAGAAATATATGGAAACAATGAAATATAGAGTGGTCAGATAATACCAGCCCAGAAAAGACTATACCCATTCACAGAAATACTTGGTTTAGGAACTTGCTGAGCTACAGGTTTTACCTGCGTTGTTTGATTTAATAGTTGATAGGTTGGTCTTGCACAAATTTGCTGTTGAATGTCCTTAAACTCTTCATTTTAAAAATACCCAGTGACACAGTGCTGTGTTTTATGTCTTACCTGATCCAGAACACCTTGGCTTCTTTAGTAGGCTTTGTGGAAGCAACTTGCTGAAAGGCCTTTTGAAAGGTTGTCAGTTGAAATCTCCGTTATTCATGACTAAATACGGTTTCCTTCATAGTCTTAGTAGGCTGTGTGTTGGTTTTCTAGATACTTTAATTGCTGTATTTTTGATTATTGTTTTTAATTACTTATTCAAACATATTGGTGACTGTAAATGCTTATTCTTTTATCATTTTTCTTGTCATCTTCAGAGCAGTCTTTAAGGAAACAACACATTTTATACTGTCTTCTAAAGAGAGAGTTCCCCTCCTCTTCTTCACTGTTCAGCTGTTTGCAATGAAACTCAGTTTGGACTTGCAGATTTTATTTTTTTTTAGATTACTCCAGTGGTTCCATTTTCGTAGCTGTTCATTATTTTTCTAGAAAGTTTTTCAATTGTAGCTGTATTGTCTTCATTGTATGATGCTGCAGATATCAGAACTTAGCTGCCTTAGATGAAATGATACCCTTGTCTTCCAGTGGGACTTACGGATGGGATATAATTCAGCCATGCTTTGTATAGTTCCCAGAGAAGGTTCAAGCTGTGTCTAGAATGTTTGCTATTTTGCTCTGCTTGGAGATGGCAAAGCTAAACTTACACTAATTATTTCCTCCGGAAGATAAAAGACACACCTCAAAAGAGTTGCTACAGTAACTGCACAATTAGTCACAAGAACATTTTCAAGTCTTTTTCCTGCTCTTTACCAACAGTTGCTACTTTGGTCCGTTAAGAATTTATTCTTATCTGTTTACATACATAATCAACTTGGAAATCTGGTGATTACTAATGTAACTGTAAATTATTTATAGTTCTAAATAAAACAAGAAACAGGTTCAGATTTGCAACTTCTTCCCCCCCCCTTTTTTTCTTAAACTATGGGGAATTTGAATGATTGTCTATTCCACTTGTTTCTCTTTGCAAATTCTTCTTGAAAGTGTTGGGATTATTCAGAAGTGTACAGAGCTCAGCTACTGAATCATTAATACAAAATAATGCATCAGAAGTTAGTCTTTATGATTACTGCTTTAGTTTGATGACTCTGGGTCAGTACATATAAATTTGGCTCTTAGAATGTCTAATGAAAGAAATCTGAATGATAGCTATCTGAGAGTTCTCAGTTCTGTGCCTAGTGTTTCACTGTAAACTACCATCTTCTGTGTGGTGGTTATCAGCACTTTCTAGTTCATAATTTGCATGTATATTATATAGGACAGTGCACCAAAAGTCTTCCTTAATACTTTTTGTTTTCCGATGTGAGAATTGAAAAACATGCTCAGAGCACATCACAAAATATTAAGTAGGAAGATCCAGATTGTCTCCAGAAAGTTCTTCAGGCAAACTGGAATAGAGTAGTTAAGTAGTTATTGGAATGACATTTAAAACACTGTTCGTGAATGGAACTCTTTTCTCTTTTGGATGGCCACTAAAAAGGCTGTTAACTGTGTGAGTGGAAATAGATTTAATCGCTTTCTTAAAAAAAATAAATTGGGGGGGGTAACACAGAAGATATCTGAATGAGTATGGTTTATTCTATCTCAAATTATGCATCTTTATAAAAAAAGCACTTTAGGAGGAGCAGTGCTATTTATCATATTTTTAACATCCAAAGTCTTCACCCTGCAAGTAAGCATTGATTATCATCAGTTGCCTAATAGGATGTGTACATACATGGTATCCACACATAGAAATGAAGTCTGCACAATTCATTAGAAATGCCTCAAGCTGTGGTATCCATTTCATATTCTTTTTTTCTTTTACAGATGACAGTTTAAAATCCATACAAAGGAGTTTAGATAAAATTCAGCTCATGATGACACTACTTTTAAAGAATAATTTAAAATAGTTCCACTGTTTATGTGTTCAGTCAAAATAGAAAATGTCAATACTCCCTTGTTTCTTAAAATTCAGTATTTTGAAAAATCTTAACAAGGCTTTTGAAGACTCATTTTTTTCCTAGATCTCTGTAGACTTAAAAAGAAAAACTTCAATCACTGTTGATATTTGATTTTAAAACTAAAGTAATATATGCTTCTTGGAGAACACTTTTCTCTGGAATGAATAATGGTTTAAGAAGATTGTGAAACCAAATACCCTTACTTTACTATTTTGGAATGCAGCCTTATGTCTGCGGTTGCTAAAAAATGGAAAAGGAACCACAAAATAAAAACATTCTTCATATAAGGAAGCATAATAAATCACACATTACGTGTTTGAGATAATGACTTTGTTTTCTGCAGAAATAAGAAACTGAGGTCCTCCTTGGTGCTTTCATAGGCTGATTGGTGTGCCCTGAAGTTGGGACCAGTCTTTGTGCTGGTTTTGTCTTTCCTCAGCTGATGTGTTGTATTTACAGATAAGCGAATTTCTAGTCTGACATACCCAGTTAGGTTCTGTGCCTTTTTTTTCTTATGCTGGTACTGGTCAGTTATTTTAAATACACTTTTTTTTTTTCTTGTGATGTGTAATGTGCAGTTTCTAAATAATGGTCATAGAATCTTAATTTTCTGTTTTTCCAGCCTAGTTATAATAAACTGTACGTTAGTCTTTTGTAGCCCTTCTCCTGTTCCACTTTACATTTAATGAATGTGAACAGATTATTCCTGTATCTCAGAAGAGATAATGAATTCAGCTATTTCATATCCCATGTTACTAGCACACACTTCTCACTTGCTTGTAAAAAGACCTTTTTCTGGTAGGTGCTGACTGGGTTTCACTGTTTTAAAATACTTGATTCTGGGTAACTGGTACACTTAGTGTCCTGATTTTGCCTGTATTTGAGTCACATTGATTGAACTGTCTGGATTCCTGGATCTTTATGCTGCTGCTGCTTTTGGTTTCAGCAATTCAGACTGACAAATGGAGCACTTATAAATGGCAAGCATTTTGCATCCATATTTCAGATGTCTTCTGGATCACTAAATGTGTTTAAGCTGATTCTGCCAGGAGGTGATTTGGAGTGGAAAGGTGTAAGTCAGTGCTTGCCTTGGTATTGCTCCACTTTTCACGTGATGTGATGGTTATGACTTCTCCCTAGCAATTTCAGAGAGTGCTAAAAGACTTCATTTTGATTGGAAGAAGGAGAGAAGTGTTATTTTGTATTCACAACTTTGTCACATTCTTTTGTCCAAGAAGCTCCAAACAAGTAGGACTTCAGGGGAAAAAAAAACCCTGGCACACCCGGTGTGTTGCCTCAATAGACTGGTTTTGCTGAGAACACAGGTGTGTTCTTGAGTCGGATTTCTGTTCTACTCTGACTTGCTAAGACTCTAATGGAAATCAGTGTTTATTTCTGTTGTGTAAAGTATTTGTCAGAATAGCTGAGTGGTGGAGTTTTTGAATAGTTGTGATCTATGGAAGTTAATGGATTGTCTTTGTAAAAAGAATTTGAAATATTCTCCAAAAGTTCATGTGTGATGTATTTTTTTTTCCTATTTGTTTCAGTGACAGCATATTGGAACTTAGTGTTATGCCAAAAGACGAGGACATCCTTCAGTTGGTATGTTTATGAAGCTTCTATTCAGAGATTTTATTGACTAAATAAAAATGTTCTGTTGTTGGTTACAAAGTCTTTGAACTCCACTATCAGCAAATGACTAGATGTTAACATGTATCTCTTTGTCACTCCTTAGATATTTTCCTACCTCTTTGCCATGCCCGAAATTTCAGAGGAATCCAAATATAGGGAATACCACGTGATCCTTCTAGCATGTTAAAAAATACATTGTGTTTTTATTATAATTTGGATTAATTTCCTTATGTTAGAATTTATAAATTGGATTTCTTGTTGTCTAATTCTAAATAATTTGAATTAAAAACCTAGCATATGAAGCTTAAAATTTGCTTTTGCTGATGACTCACTATTTGTCAGCGGTTTTCTGGAGAAGAAGCAAGGTGATGGAATATGCTGAAGGGTATTACCAATTTTTTTAAATTGTTACAGTAGTGCCTATATGCTCTTGATTTGAACTGAAGTTCTGCACATATAGTGAGATAATTCATCTCCCATTTAGTGTCTCTAAGTCCAAAAGAGAGCCTTGAATTATACATGATGTGTAAGGGCATGTAGTGAAAATTAGAAAAACACCTAATATACTGTTATGCTCTAGTTTATTTTTAATTGGAAGCAGAGGAAAGGAGAAGATGACAAGCAGGGTAGACTTTTTGGTTAGTAGTTGGAAAAGTGTTTTTTCTAACCCACACAGAAATAGTAAGAATTAACTTTAAGTTAAGAAAAACTGTGGGTTTCAGTAGCTGTTTTCCAGTATTAAAGGTCAAATTAATGGATAAGAATAAAAAGCAAGAAACTTTGTTTTGAGTTGGAGATAGAAATTAGTGCAGGAACTCAACCATTTAGGCTAACAAGCCAAGGTTATTAGAATAGAAGTGATATTTTGAGAACATTTGATAAAGAAATATTTCAGTAATCCAGCACAGAAAATGCTGGGGGCAGGGTGTGAGTTCTGATTGCGTGAATCAGTGGGAAGGGAAAGCTGCTGGTGTTGGGCTTTTTTTTTCTTCTTAATTCATTTATTTATTTTATTTATTGGTACTGTGAATGTGTAGAAATGCAAGAATAGTGCTAACATGTAAATTATTAAACCTTTGTATTTGGCTGGGTGACAAGGTCTTAGACGCATCTTTCCTCTGCTGAGGAAACATGAAGCACAACGTTCAGGTGAGGAAAGGATGAAAAGCAATTGATTAGATATAATTTATTGTATCAACAAGTGAAGTAGTGGGGCCAGAGGAAGGAAAAAAGGCAGTTGTTACCTTTGGGCTAGAAAAGGATATTGACAAAAAGAAAATAAGGTCATTCTCCAGTAGGAGACTGAGGGGTAAAGAAAATAGAAAAAATATTTGCCTATGGAAGTTTTAGGAAAAGACGGAATACACGTGTGGGAATAATTTTCAGATGTTACTGTAAAAAAGTTCCTTTTGAGTTGTAAGATGTGACAGAGTTGTGAATTTTGTGTGTAAGGCTTCTCTGTTGAAGAGAGAAAGGGGATTGGGTTTGAGAGATGAAGTAATGATTTTGCAGAAAATGCTTTGCGTTGCCTCTGTAGCTTCCATGAGTTCCTTCTGACAGTTGCGAGTCGGGTGAGTTGATGCATGGTCATGATACAGGAGGAGTTTGTGCTCCTGTTTACTAAGATGCGTTTGTTTGGGTGAAAGTGAACTTCTCTTGAGCGGTTTCAGT
Source organism: Pseudotriccus pelzelni (assembly GCA_035584735.1). Classification (NCBI taxonomy): domain Eukaryota; kingdom Metazoa; phylum Chordata; class Aves; order Passeriformes; family Tyrannidae; genus Pseudotriccus; species Pseudotriccus pelzelni. The sequence goes on from JAWMRA010000078.1 coordinate 16,011,626, forward strand.
TCCACGTAGGATCTGCCAGAGGAAAGCCAAGAAGAGACAGGTGTTTTCTGTGGTCCTGAAGACTGAGCATTGAGTGCACTTGGGCCTATTGGAAAAGACTTCTGGTAGCTGCAGTTTGTTCGCTCTGTCCTGTCATGGACTACTTTAGCAGATACGTTTTCAAGTGTCAGTTTTTGCTGGCAGAGTTGCAATTTATGAAGATTTATAAAAATTAATTGCATCTCACAACAGAGACGGTCAGTTATGGCTTGTAGTTTTCTGTCTTTTAGCCAACCATAGAGAAGGAAAAACCTTAGCACTTCTAAAACAAAAATCAGCAGACTTTTGATACTGCTCAAGTGAGTGCATTACTGTAACTTCAGTAAAATGAAAAAATTATGCAGTTTGTCTGAAGAGGGTTTGAATGCACAGTTCTCATTACAAGATTTGGTGAAGAGCTTTGCTTTACTCAAATCTGGACGTGTTTAAAATACTTTCAACGTAACAACATAGAATGTTACTCCTTTCACTTCTGTGAAAAGAAAGTAAATTTTTATTTCCAGCTGAGAAATTGCACTTTTAAAATTTTCTGGTTTTATCTTTGTGATATCTTGATGCTGTATTAGCTTTTGTGGAAATCTTATGTAAAAACCACATATAAATCTTGGAGTGAATTCTTACTCGTGAATAAAGGTAGAGCTCATGTAAGTAAGGGATAACAATTATTTCTCTGGTGGTAGTGTCAGTATAAGTGCAAAGTGAATGGTAAATGGTAAGGTACAGTGGCCTTATTAATAGAGGAAAAACACCTGGAGCTGTGGTATGTAAGAATATGTTATAGAATGTTAAGTGTAAGTTATTAGAGAATGTTAAATAGTCTAGTTGTTTTCTGTGACATATGCCATACATTTCACTGTAAATTTCTTCAGATAGTATTACTCATTTTAAACTGATGCTAAATACTACTGTGCTGTAAAAATAGAAAACCCCAAAACACTATTGGATATTGGAGGAGCTAATGAAAGGTAGATTTAGTGCAGTGAGGACGGAATAGTTTTATTATATTCAAGAATAATGGTGGTTGTGGTAAGTTTTATAGTACTCGGCAATCTGTTCCATGTGCTGATGGCTGATTGCTAGAAACACAGTTACTCGTTTCTATCCTTAGTCTGCTATTTATAAACCTCAAGTTTAGTCTTCAGAAATATCCATATATGTCTGTGAACCTCTTGGTATATTGAATTTCCTGAAAACGGGGCTTCAAATCCATTCATCAGTAGTAACAATGAAGTGGTCCAATCCACAGGTTACTGCCCTGTGGCAGTGGCATGTGAACAGTGCCCACTTGGAAGGGAATTACATGTGAAAGTGCCATTAGTGAAATCATGTCTGTCGTGTTTGTTCACTGCCGTGATCTTGAAAATGTCACTCTGTGGATGGGGAAAAGGATATTTAAAACATCTCTATCCATGACAAAAAACTGAACTCTTGACAACTACGTACGTGTTGGGGTTTTTTTCCTGCTGCTCCTCAAATACGTGATTACTTAAACTTATCAAAAGAGATTATTTTGAAACATTTCTAGAGATACACCCATTTTGAAACTAGGAGGAGGAGGATGGTTATTTTTGTATTATGCTCTCCTCAGTGTTTCAAATTTGATGTATCTGTGTGCAATTTCTGTAGCATTCTCAACCTTTTTTGGCAGAATTTTGGCATTACCACTGACTTCATGCAAATGGGTAGACACATTTAGGTCAACTACAAATAGTTCCTTTTTCTCAAGTGTATTCAATGAAATTGTTGCTGTTTTGTAGCCTTTAGATAACAAGTTTAATACTAAAATGCTTTTCAAATTGTGACAGCTTTTCAGTTGTTCAAAAGCTTTTTGTATTACGTGGAAAATACTGAATGTAAAGGTGCTCCCTAGAGACAGAAAATAGGGTTTGCTAAGTCTACTTACAGGTCTTACGAATCTTGTCAGCAGACTTTGTAGTGTCTAACGCATGTGTGGTGGGCTGTCCTTAGTATGCAGGGCTTTTGGACCATTTTTATCAGGGAATTTTCATGTTGGAATTTACTTATTTGCTAATTGCACCTTGTGTATGTAAAGAAGAATATAGCTTACCAGCTGCTGAATTTCTACATAGCAGGCACTTGAAAACATCACTCTTTGGAAAATGGCATCTTTAATATGATCTGCACTGGGAAGGTTATTTGTAATGTATCATATTAATGTTCTTATATAGGGTTTAATTCAGGTAAATATGTATATGTAGATATTATTTTGTAAATATTTGTATCTATGTTATATGTGTGTATAAACGCTCTATAGGCAAGTTACCCCGATTTTTCATGTTTCATTTTCTGGCACTTCTCTTACTACCCACTCAAAAGTTCCACCATACCTAACTTCTATTCTGCCTCCAACAGTTTAATTTCAAAAGAGTTCTAAAAAGTCATTTCCTTACAGGAGTTGCCCCAAAAGGTAGGAGGTTACTTCTAGTCTTAGATGTTGACATCATTAAATTTTATTAGTGTACAAATCTGTCGAGATGTGCCTTGCCGTTCCAGAAGGAACTCTTTCATTTATTGGAAGATTTTATTGGGCATTCTGTGAATAATGGTAAATATGAAAATAAAAAGGGGCAGTTTACTACTTTGTTTTTGATATATTTAGTTACATCTAATCTTTCTGTAAAATTACAGACCAGTGAAGCAACATATCGATAACTGAAAGTTGACCACATTTAAATAGAAATGTTTTTCTTGTCATAGATAGTAGGGGAACCATAAAATCCTAGGTAGGAGTGACTAGGAAAGTGCATGAAAGTCAACTGAAGCATATATTTTCTCTTTTTTTCCCCCCCTTCTCTCTAGTCAGGTTATTATATAGAAATTTTCAGTGTATTCTGCCCAGGGAGATCTGGGAAGAAGAGTTTGCTGCATTATCATTTCTAAACTCAGTATTTTTGGTGGCTCTCAAGGCCTTGCAGTACCCCGAAATTGCCAGTGGTGCACCTGTCATTGAGAATGAAACAAAAGAGAAACAACAACAACAACAAAAAAACAAAAACCCCCCCCCCCCCAAACCAAAAAAGACCCCAACACCATAAAGAAAAGTAACCTGCATGAGGAAAATTATTCTAGAGTTTTATATGCCCCAGTAACCTCATGTCTCTGACTACAGGTCTACCCACAGTCAACTTTAATGTTAATGTCAACTTTAATGTCTTTATTTTTCCTTCTTCCCTGTGCCATCCAGTTGCATCAGACCTAGTGGAGCAGCAACATGGCTGTTTCATTGGCAAACTGTGAAATATTTTCATTTGCTTTATATTTAATAAAGATAGAGATGTATTCATAAGTAGCTGTATTTAGTCCAGAGTCTTGGAGCATATTTTTACTCTCAGATTTTGTACTGACATAGTTACTGGTGGGCACAGAGGGTAATATTAAAGCTCCGGCAGCAAGTACAAATGGAAGGAGGAGGGGTGTGGTGTGAAGACATGGTGACCTAGAAGAAGAGACTAAAACGTTATTATCGAATATTGCATATGTTAGAAAACACCATTTGCATCAACCCTCCTAAACTCAATTTAGAGTAATATTTATAAGAAAGTCTCTTGCACAGCTTGTATTTGGAAATAAAATTTTTGGGGCTTAAAGCATGAATTTTATTATGAAATTGCACTGCCTTTGGGAAGAAAGGGTGTGTGGGGTTTTTTTCAAATAATGTTGTCTGACTGTAGTGTTTGGGTGTCTCTGAGTAAAACGAAAGCCCTTGAGCTGTAGTACTAACATTCTTGCCAGAACAAACTGTAACTAGGAAATGTTTCCTTTTAAGACAGCTGTAAAACTTTCCTGGTGTGCAAATCCCATATTCACGCTAACTGCGAGTAAGTTAGGACTGGGAAAGAGAAGAATTTAGTGGTAAAGAAATATAATCGAAAGCCAAACTGGTTGGAGAAGGAAAGAATGCCTCAAGCTCCATCTTGCAAGATGCTGTGCACATTGGCTTCTGACTCATCAAAACGCTTGTCTCCAATTTTGCAAATAGTTCTGATGAAAGCAGTGTTGTTATTCATGCTGTAGTGAAGCATCCCCAGTGAAACATAGGACTGTGTTTTTATGGATTTGGACTAAGTGGTGTAGGACATGGTCGGTTCCACCTCTGGAAAGTGCAGGTTTCACCGTAATTCTTAGCCAGAGGAATTCTTGTACGTTTGGCTGTTATTATTCTGACATCTAATGGCATAAAATCAGATGGGGCAAAATGGGATCAAAACTCTTCAGGTGAATTTTAGATGGTTAATTAAATACTTTGTAAAATGCTTCATTTGCTTAAAATGTGGTTTGCTTATCATATGGCATGAACGTATCAACTTAGGAGTTAAACCCTTAATGGCTACAGATTCACAGTAAGAAGTTAATTCTTTGCCATAGGAGTTTGCAAACTTGGTGCAAATGAAACCAGATTGCAAGATGGGGAAGAAATTGTACCCAATATCTGGAAACATGCTGAGTTCTTACTGTAAGCACAGCAGTTTTCTTCTAATAATTTTTGCAGAGTTGTTATCCATCAGAGCTCTTAATGTCACTCTAAATTGTTGCATTTGTATGGTAAGCTTTCTATAACTGTTGTTGTTTTGAGAAGGTGGAAAAGAGCTCATAAAACATCAGGACTGACTTTTGGATCCTGTTGAGACTTCTGAATAACTGCTGAATATTCAGTTCCTGTAGGAATTCAAGTGGGTTGGCTGTCTGATCTGGATATTAAAAAAGTTTTAAGTTGTAAGGCTTTTTTTGGTTTAAGACTTTTTTAAAGACTTAAATTGAGGCCATACCGTAACAACATTTTTATGAGTATATCATTTCTTGCAATCACTTAGAGATAAGAGTAGCATTTTCACATAATACATCCTTTGATATTTGATATATCTGAACATGAGCCAGCAGAGTGCCCAGATGGCCAAGAAGGCCAGTGGATCCTGGCCAGGATCAGGAACAGTGTGGCCAGCAGGAGCAGAGAAGTGATTCTTCCCCTGTACTCAGCACTGGTGAGGCCACATCTGGAGTGCTGTGTCCAGTTCTGGGCCCCTCAGTTCAGGAACTGAGGTGCTGGAGCAGGTCCAGAGAAGAGCAACCAGGCTGGTGAAGGGACTTGAACACAAGTCCTGTGAGGAGAGGCTGAGGGAGCTGGG